>CM065590.1:600690903-601085947 GCA_033119425.1 Bufotes viridis | reverse complement strand
AGATAAGTTGCCACTGAGGAACCACTGCTCCCAGCCTGCCCTATTGGTTTCCGGGACACCCTGCCTGCTTTGAGAAGTTTCTTCATCCAAGTTGTGCCTTTTATATTGCACCTTATCCCCTTTTTAACCCCCATTTCAGGTTGAAGGGGAATCTATATCTCAGCGTTCTAGGGGCAGGACTTGCCAGGATAACGTGGCCCTGGTGTTGTCAGAGTCCTGGAATGTCAGTATTATGTATGTGCTGCTGACTATATTCATTGCTATTCTTATACAAGTCCTGTGCCCAGAGATGGACTCCCCATGTGCGAGCCTCTCTGATATTGTCTTATTGTGGACTCTTACATTCTCCTATGGACTATCCTGGTATTCCCTAACATCCGCTGTGCCAGGTCAGCGCCCCAGTTCCACTCACTATCCTGTAAGAAGAGAACGACGCCCCTTGTCACCGCACTTCTCCTTTGCCAGCTGGACCTGATATAATTCTTGTATATGCAGATGATACTGATATGTATGCCATGGATGCCTGCATCTTCTTTTTGTCTTTCAGGTGAAAGATCCAGTTGGGCGGCCCTGTTGGAGTACGAGGTTGTACTCATCTTAAAGCAGCGGGGTATGTAGTGTACGGGAGCTGTAATGCCCGACACTAAAGAAGGGTCACCAGGGCACGTACGTTCCCCTCATTTGTGGGGAGATTGGTGAATGTCATTTTCAGTAAATGCTATGTAATGTAATGCCTATTTATATATCCTATCACCCTGTTACTGCTATTGTGTGCCATTGTGCAGGCCTGCTAGGGGTGTCATCTCAGCTATGTCCACTAGAGGGAGCTCGGGAGCCCTAGTATATATAGGCCCAGTCAGGGGAGGAGTTAGGCAGTCCAGGCCATGAGCCTGTGAAGGTGTTCAGTGTTCAGGCCCTGTGCCTGTGAAGGTCCTGCTTTAACCATCTGTGAATCACCTTGCTAAATATAAGCCTGCCATTAATGTACTGTAACTTAAATACACTACACCTGGCTGTGTCCCTCAAGAACCCAGAGAGTGCCCCAGAGGATCCAGTGCCAGCCTCTCCATCACTGGCATCCCCAGGTCAGTCCCTCACACTCCCCTGACTTGGGGATGCTACACAGGCAGCATGGCCGCGTGAAGCCTGGAGGCTAGTTGCCATGTCCCTGCTTGTGTGAGTATGCTCTGTTGCCTGGTCGGATGAGGCAGGCCCGGGAGAGAGGCTGCTCACTCTGGAGGCGGGAGTTGGCTGGGGGCGCTCTATCCCCATAAACTGAGGGGACGGGAAAAGATGTCTGGCTATGGAGATGCCCATGCTGGCAAATAATAGTCTTGGCACTAATTGCCTTCCGTTCATCAGTACTAATCTGTGCTAAAGAGCACTGCTCGTTTCTTGTTTATATTTGAAAATAACCCTCGTGCGTCAACTTGCATATCTTCTAGCTGATGTAACTGTTCTGACCCCATCAATGCAATGCCTAGTCCTGTTCTGGCAAAGAGGCGTTTGGTTATCAGACATTTTTCAGGAAGGAATGTATGGACTACGCTCCAACAAAAATGGCTTTGGCGACGCATATATGAGCGGTACATATAAGAAAGAGGAAATGAACTGTCTCTGATACTGCTATGATTGACGCTCCCTGCGCGGATCTTACAACTATCTAAAGATTCACTTGAATATATGGTCTCCTCCCAGTCTTCTCCCTTGATGGATTGGATGGCAGGAGGTTTAGGATGACTCCCTCTTCTCCCTGTGCGATCAAACAGCATCACTCCTCTTTGTAAGGGACATTTTTTGGGGGGATTGAGTTATTTGATATATTTTATGAAAATGTAGTGTATTTTCTTTTCCTTTTTCCCTACTCAAGGAAAAGCTGGGCTTTACATACACCCTTTCTAAGTATAGAGAAAAATATGAATAAGTAAAAGGGGAAGGAAAAGGAAAGTAGGAGAAAGGAAAAGAAGGGGGGGAAAAAAACGGCCATGCAGTGAGGGGGAAGGAAGGGTAAGACCGTGATCAATTCGAGGCTCTCTACCTCTTCGCTGGCCCAGAAGGACGACAGAACTAAACAATTATTAATAATGGAGATAAATAGTAAGACCAGCTCTCCGGAAAAAAACGTGTCGCAAAATAAAGTCAATATAAGTCAAGAGAGGGAGGGCTTCTCTCCGCAATGAAGATTCTGTCGCCTCTGGGGCCACCGGGGAGATGTTTGGTGAGGTCTCCCTGACTGGTGAGAGAGACATTGGAGGGAAAACACTAGAAGGAGAAAGGTGTCGCCGCAGGGAAGAACAGACACCAAGCCTAAAGGATATATTCCTAGAAATAAGAAAATGCGATACAGCAATATCAGATCTCTCTCTCCAGGTGGGGCACTCAAAGAATCGGTCGGGAGGGATCCTTAGAGCGGATGTTCAAAAATAGATTAGAAGAGGTGAAGGAAAGGGTATCTGATGTAGAAGACTTATTGCAGATCACTATTAAAGAAAAGAGTATGTTATATCAGACAACAAGGAGATAAAGGATAAGCTATTGGATACGGACAGATCTAGAAGGGTCAATCTAAGATGCATAGGCTTCCTAGAGGGAGTGGAGGGGCAGGACACAATTAGTTTTATGCAAAATTGGTTGTTGGAACAACTGGGTCAGGACATAAGAAGTTATAAGGATTTTGTGGTACGTGCGCATAGAATCCCCTCTAAGCTGACAGCCCCCCCACCCCGATGGCAGAACCAGGGCAATATTGATAAATGTACTATCTGCTGGAGATAGAGACGAGATACTGCGCAGGGCTAGGGAGAAAGGGAATTTGGATTACAAAGGCTCCATTGTAATGATCTTTCCTGACTATGCTAGGGAAACAGTGAAAGAGAGAAGTACCGTACGTAGATTTATTGAGCTGAAGAAGGAACTACGTTTGAAAGGTGCAAAATACTCAATGATGATCCCTGCAAAGTTACGAATCAAGTGGAAAGATAGGGCATGGGTTTTTTGTCACTCCAGAAGAAGCCAGAGAATGGATAGGAAAAAATCTTAAGATGTAAATAGAGTTGGGTCTGGGCAGGGCCGCCATAAGGGGGGTACAGCCAGTACCCCAGTAAGGGGTCCGGACCAGAGTCTTTTTTTTTTTTTGTGGCCTTGCGCTGGCTCTGCTAGGAGGGGGCCCGTGGCGGCGGCAGGTCACAGGGAGCTGAATGCTTCCATTGTGGAAGCGCTCATCTCCATAGTGATCTGTATCGCCGTCCTCAGGACAGCGATACACATGGCTGCGCTGTGGGGCAGGGAGGGAGAGGCGTCTCCCTTCCCTGCTCCTCTGATAGGCTGCGGGCCTTGTGCCGGCAGCCTATCAGAGGCCGGGACAGGCGGCGCAATGACGTCATCGCGCCGCATAAGCTGTAAAGCGCGGGACACAGGCCGGAAGAGGCCTGCATCGCATCCCAGTATGGAGAGAAGTATGAGTGTTGTTTTTTTGCTTTGTTTTTTAAATACAGTCGCACATGGGGGATTGGGGGGAGCAGGAGGCACTTTATACTGCTCCTGTGTCCATGTTCTAGTCTTGCTCCAATGGCATAGCTAAAGGCTATTGACTCCTGGTGTAAATTGCAGTTTGGGGGGAACATGGGGGGAGCAGGAGGCACTTGATACTGGCACATGGAAGGTTGGCACTTGATACTGGCACATGGGGGGTTGGCACTTGATACTGGCACATGGGGGAAAGAGAGGCACTTGTTACTGGCACATAGGGGGTTGGCACTTGTTACTGGCACATGATTGGGGGCATCTTTGGGGGGCACTTGTTATTGGCACATTATTATGGGGCACTATGGGGCCTTCTACTGAGGCCACAAAGAAGGGGTATTTTATATGGGGGGCTCTGTGTGGTACTAGTATTATCAGGGGTATTATATGCAGTATAGTATTGGGGACCACAAGGGCACAGTATTGGGGGTAGTAGGATGATTTGTCCAGAAGATGAGAGGATGATGGAAAAGTAGTAAACTAAGATTTTTTTTTTTTATTGTCAAACTGCAGAGGCGGAAAATGGCAACAAAATGGTTGTCTGGTCTGAAAGGAGAAGGCAAGGACAGAGAACATCTACATCTAAGGAGACGTCACTGGATGTATGTCGGGCTGTATTACTGTAGTGATGGGATCAGGGGCGTAACGATTGCGGTGTGACCGGAGGGATGGAGTTGGGATATGGGTGTGGCCTGGAAGGGGGCCCTTGATTTATTTTGCCCTGAGGGTTCTCAGTCCGCCCCTGACTTGTGTCGCTGATCTGATCCTGTACTCGCAGGCTGAGCGAGCATGAGTTCAGTCACTTCGGCGCATTATCCTGCGAGACCTGTGATCTCCGGTGGGTCTCGCAGGATCATGCGCCGCAGGTCACAGGAGCCTTGTGATCTCCCGTTGCCCTTCCCGAGACTAGGCTCTAGATCCGCCACTGGGGCGGGGGTGGGGGGGCCCAGGCCCTTAGCTGTGTAAGGGGCCCCAACATTTCTGATGGCAGTAATCCCGATCCCCTGAAGACGCCGGCAAACGCTGGCGAAACATGTCGGGGGGTAGTGTGTAAATGGTTTTAGCACATGACAAACAATCCATAACTAGCAACGATGGAGACATAAACTAGTGGGAGCAGAGGCGCGCTGCAGCTCTCAATTGAGATATAGAATACAATAAAACTGATACAATTCAGTGCGGTATAGGATTGTGACCCATGGGATTTTAATAGTGGGTTGAGGGGATTGTCAAACTCTAATAAAGAATAAAAGTTAAGTTTTAGTGGTACCAGATGGCAAGAGTAGGCAATTATGTAGATAATATTGGGGATCATTCACATTGTGGTACAATTGTTCAGGTAGTGGAACTCCGACACTCAAAGGCTATGCACTAAGTGAAAGGGCTGCCAAAAATTACTAGGAACCGGCACTCCAATACACCCTTTATTACACACAAAGGAGGGCATCATACACACCCTGGAAAAATTATCATTGGTGGCCTGCTGGTGACCCTCCAAACCATTTGGAGCAAGGGCGTGCTGGTGACCCTCTAAAACATAAGGGACGAGGGCCTGCAGGTGAGCTGACACTCTAAAACCTTATATGCGAGTACATGCTGTTCAGCTGACGCTCTAAAACCTTATATGCTAGTGCCTGCAGGTGAGCTGACGCTCTAAAACATTATATGCGAGTGCCTGCTGGTGAACTGACGCTCTAAAAAAAATAGAGTGGAAGGAATATATACAATCTGGAGGAGGAGAAAACAAGATTCAACCATAGACTCTTTTTTTATGGTGGAAAAGGTGAATGGGAATACACTACAGTAGACTACAGTAGAGAGTACATTATAAATGATAGATTGAAATTCCGTTTTAGTTCCTCATCAGCTCAGCTTTCCTCTGGTGGAGAAGTCAGGGGCAATCCAGGCCTTGTTCATTCTTATCTGAATCAACCTGTCAGCATTGTCAGTGGACAGCCGGATACGCTTATCAGTTATAATGCCACCAGCAGCACTAAATACACGCTCAGACAATACGCTGGCGGCAGGGCAGGGCAGGCCAGCACCTCCAAGGCATAGAGCTCGTGCCACGTGTCCAGCTTGGACACCCTGTAGTTGTAAGGCACTGAGGGATCATAGGACGCTGACATGGTCTGCAATGTATTCCATCACCATCTTCCAAAACTTTTCCCTCCTTGTAGCACTAGGCTGTGATTCAGGGTGAGGTTGCTGGCGGGGTGTCATGAAAGTGTCCCATGCCTTGGAGAGGGTTGCCCTGCCTCTGTTGGAACTGCTGTGTGTTCCCCTTGTCTCCCTTCCTCGGTTGTCTAAGGAAGTACGGACTCTGACGGCCACGTTGTCAGATGGAAAATTTTGGAGCAATCTGTCAACAAGTACCTTCTGATATTGCACCGATTTACTCGTCCTCTCCACCACAGGAACGAGAGATGAGAAGTTCTCTTTGTAGCGGGGGTCAAGAAGGGTGAACACCCAGTAATCCTTGTTACCTAAAATGTGTATAATGCGAGGGTCGCGGGAAAGGCAGCCTAATATAAAGTCAGCCATGTGTGCCAGAGTACCAATGTGCAAGACGTCGATGTCAACATCAGGATAACTCTCAATTTCCTCATCCTCCTCCTCTTCTGCCCATCCACGCTGAACAGATGGAATTAAAGTTCCATGGGTACTACCCTCTGTAGCAGAGGCAAGTGTCTCCAGCTCCTCCTCTTAATCCTCCAATTCGCGGTGAGAAGACGAACAGTGGGTGGTCTGGCGATTCTATCATAAGAGGTGTGAAGTTTGAAGAAGAGGGTTTTGTGAGATGTCTCCCTGGTGCTACTGCTAGCAGGGACAGACGACGTATCCTTAACATTATTAAGCAAGCAAAGAAGGAAAAGGAGGTGGATGTTATTGTCCATATTGGTGATCTGGCTTGCAATGAAGTTTCAAAGGTGAAGGAAGCTTTTCACACACGTGGTAATGATATACGGGAGATTGCATCGACTGTCTCATTCTCTGCAGTTCTGCCTGTGCATAACCGTCAGCATCACAAGCAGTTGCGTATTAAGGAATTCAATGCATGGCTCGGTGAATGGTCTTTGAACCAGGGATTTGGCTTTGTGTCTCATGTTGGCTCTAGCTGGAATGGAAAAGAACTGTACAAGAAAGATGGTTTGTATCTTTCTCTCAAGGGAACGAATGTCCTCAGTGAACAGTTCAAAGTTTTTGCTAAGGAACATTTAAACTAGGAAAGGGGGCACAAAAGAGACAATCCATCAGTTCGGCAGCCCCCCGAAAAAACAATGCCGGAAGATGCCAGGAGCTGATAGGATAAGAAATGACAAGCTGAGAGTCTTGTCTACAAATGCTCGCAGTTTAGGGAACTTGAGTCTGTAATGGCATCTGAGAAGATAGATTTAGTGGCTGTTACTGAGACGTGGTTCAATGAGAGTAATGGCTGGGATATAACAATACCTGGGTTCTCTCTATATAGGAAAGGGGGTGGTGTGGCCCTATATGGGAAAGATAGCATAAAATCTAATCTAATACAAGTCAGCGAGACCAATTTAGAGTCAGTTTGGGTTACGTTGCAGCTTGGTAATCATAAGGTAACTCGTGTAGGTGTCATATACAGACCACCAAGCCAAGTCACAGAATTGGATGATCTACTAGTTGAGGAAATGGCTAAAATGACATTGAAAGGGGAAGTTGTCATTATGGGAGACTTTAATCTTCCTGATATAAACTGGAAAACCAAAACAGCTAGTTCTGCCGGGAGTACAGACATCCTAAATTCCCTACTGGGATTATCTCTACAGCAAGTAGTTGAGGAGCCAACCCGGAAGGAGGCCATTTTAGATTTGGTGTTCACAAATGGCAATTTGGTATCTGATATTAGTGATGATCGAATATGCCCATATTAAAATTCGCGATATTTTGCAAATATTTCGTAAAATATTCGCGATATATTCGCAAATTCGAATATTCGTATTCGTCATCATTTAATCGCCATCTTTTTTCTATAAAATCGCGGATAATCGCATAATGCGTATGATCATGCGCATAGAGTGTGAAAAAAATCGCATTACGGAAAAATCGCATAAAGGCAATATTTCAATTTTCAAGTCAATGCGCAGGCATGTCAGCAAGTGTTAGATATTCGCATCGCTGTCAAAAAAATCGCATTATGGAAAATCGCAAAAAAGGCAGGATTTTGGCTATGGCTTTGAAAAAGAGCCTTGATGCAAAACAACACCTTAAATGAATGAAACTCAGAGTCACTCAAACTCATTTATCAACACAAGTGAACTGAGGTTCTTGAACTTATTGTGTATCATCTAATTTAACCAGCGCGAATATTCGCAATATCGAATTTATGGCATGATATTCGGAAAAATCGCGAAATCGCGAATATGCGATATTCACGCGAAATATTCGCATCGCGAATATTCGCGCCCAACACTATCTGATATCACTGTAGGGGAAAGCTTAGGATCCAGTGATCACCAGTCAGTGAGGTTTACTATAAGTACAGTGACTGAGTCACTCCACACAAAAACAAAAGTTTTAGATTTTCGGAAAACAGACTTTTCTAAAATGAGATCAGTGGTATACGAGTCCCTATCAGACTGGAACAATTTCAATGGAGTCCAAGAGAAATGGGACTACTTAAAATTGGCACTACTGAAGGCAACAGAAAAGTGCATTAGGCTCGTCAGTAAAGGCAAAAAAAGGAAGAGACCCCTGTGGTACTCAGCAGAAGTGGCCAAAATCATTAAAAACAAAAAGATGGCATTTAGCTAGTATAAAAACACCCAAAACGAGGATGACGGAAATCTATAAGATGAGGCAGAGAGAGGCCAAGCAAGTTATAAGAGTTTCTAAAGCTCAGGCAGAAGAGAAATGAGCTCAGTCAGTGAAAAAAGGGGATAAGACATTCTTCAGATACATAAATGAAAAAAGGAAATTAAAAAAAGGAATTACCAAATTAAAAACAAAAGAAGGAAGGTATGTGGAAGAGGATAAAGAACTAGCTGACTGCCCCAATGAAAGGAAGGAGAAGGACCTCAGTTAGGGAGGAAGACTAATGAATCCTTTGATGCATGTGTCTTTACAGAGGAAGAGGTTCTAAGTCGGCTGTCTAAAATTAATACAAATAAATCACAGGGGCCTGATGGTATACACCCAAAGCTATTAAAAGAGCTTAGAGGTGTACTAGCAAAACCATTAACAGATTTATTTAACCAATCACTGGTAACAGGTGTCGTCCCAGAAGATTGGAAATTAGCAAACGTTGTGCCAATTCACAAGAAAGGTAGTAGAGAGGAATCGGGCAACTATAGGCCGGTAAGCCTGACATCAATAGTGGGGAAATTAATGGAAACCATACTCAAGGAGAGGATTGTGGAACATCTAAAAACCCATGGGTTGATTGATAAAAAACAGCATGGGTTTACTTCAGGGAGATCATGTCAAACTAATCTTATTGACTTCTTTGATTGGGTGACTATAATAATAGATGGCGGAGGTGCAGTAGACGTTGCTTATCTGGACTTTAGTAAGGCTTTTGATACTGTCCCACATAGAAGGCTTATCAATAAACTGCAGTCTTTGAGCTTGGGCTCACATATTGTTGAATGGATTAGGCAGTGGCTGAAGGACAGAACACAGAGGGTTGTAGTCAATGGAGTATATTCAGACCATGGTATTGTTACCAGTGGGGACCTCAGGAATCGGTTCTGGGACCCATATTGTTTAATATCTTTATCAGCGACATTGCAGAAGGCCTCAAAGGTAAGGTGTGTCTTTTTGCTGATGACACAAAGATTTGTAACAGGGTTGATGTTCCTGGAGGGATACACCAAATGGAAAAGGATTTAGGAAAACTAGAGGAATGGTCAAAAATCTGGCAACTAAAACTTAATGTCGATAAGTGCAAGATAATGCACCTGGGGCGTAAAAACCCAAGAGCAGAATATAAAATCAGTGATACAGGACTAACCTCAGTATCTGAGGAAAGGGATTTAGGGGTCATTATATCAGACGACCTAAAGGTGGGCAGACAATGTCATAGAGCAGCAGGTAATGCCAGCAGAATGCTTGGGTGTATAGGGAGAGGCACTAACAGTAGGGAGGCGCTTGTGCCGCTCTACAGAGCACTAGGGAGACCTCATTGGGAGTATTGTGTGCAGCACTGGAGACCAGATCTGCAGAAGGATATTCAGAGAAGAGCTACTAAACTAGTACATGGATTGCAGGACAAAACTTACCAGGAAAGGTTAAAGGACCTTAACATGTATAGCTTGGAAGTAAGAAGAGACAGAGGGGATATGATAGGAACTGTTAAATACATAAAGGGAATCATCACGGTAAAAGAGGAGAGAATATTTAAAAGAAGAAAAACTGCTACAAGAGGACAGAGCTTTAAATTAGAGGGGCAAAGGTCTAAAAGTAACATCAGGAAGAATTACTTTACTGAGAGAGTAGTGGACGCATGGAATAGCCTTCCTGCAGAAGTGGTAGCTGCAAATACAGTGAAGGAGTTTAAGCATGCATGGGATAGGCATAAGGCCATCCTTCATATAAGATAGGGCCGGGGGCTAGTCATAGTATTCAGTATATTGGGCAGACTAGATGGGCCAAATGGTTCTTATCTGCCGACACATTCTATGTTTCTATACTGTCCTCTGTAGTATATATACAGTATACTGTCCTCTGTAGTATATATACAGTATACTGTCCTCTGTAGTATATATATACAGTATACTGTCCTCTGTAGTATATACACAGTATACTGTCCTCTGTAGTATATATACAGTATACTCTCCTCTGTAGTATATACAGTATACTGTCCTCTGTAGTATATATACACAGCATACTGTCCTCTGTAGTATATACAGTATACTCTCCTCTGTAGTATATATACAGTATACTGTCCTCTGTAGTATATATACAGTATACTGTCCTCTGTAGTATATATACACAGCATACTGTCCTCTGTAGTATATACAGTATACTCTCCTCTGTAGTATATATACAGTATACTGTCCTCTGTAGTATATATACAGTATACTGCCCTCTGTAGTATATATACAGTAAACTGTCCTCTGTAGTATATATACAGTATACTGTCCTCTTCAGTGTTAATCACTTTACACAGTTTAGTGTCATCTGCAAAAATTGATATTTTACTGTGCAGGCCTTCTACAAGATCATTAATAAATATATTGAAGAGAATAGGGCCCAGTACTGACCCCTGAGGTACCCCACTAGTGACAGTGACCCCTCCAGTACTGCCCCCTGAGGTACCCCACTAGTGATAGTGACCTCTCCAGTACTGACCCCTGAGGTACCCCACTAGTGACAGTTACGTCTCCAGTACTGACCCCTGAGGTACCCCACTAGTGACAGTGACCCCTCCAGTACTGACCCCTGAGGTACCCCACTAGTGACAGTGACCCCTCCAGTACTGACCCCTGAGGTACCCTACTAGTGATAGTGACCCCTCCAGTACTGACCCCTGAGGTACCCCACTAGTGACAATGACCCCTCCAGTACTGACCCCTGAGGTACCCCACTAGTGATAGTGACCCCTCCAGTACTGACCCCTGAGGTACCCCACTAGTGACAGTGACCCCTCCAGTACTGACCCCTGAGGTACCCCACTAGTGACAGTGACCCCTCCAGTACTGACCCCTCCGGTCCCCCACTAGTTACAGTGACCCAATCTGAGTATCTACCGTTAATACCCACCCTCTGTTTTCTATTACTCAGCCAGTTACTTACCCACTTACAGACATTTTCTCCCAGTCCGATCATCCTCATTTTATATACTAACCTTTTATGAGGTACGGTGTCAAATGCTTTGGAGAAGTCCAGATATATGACATCCATTGATTCGCCGCTGTCAAGTCTAGAACTTACCTCCTCATAGAAACTGATTACAATAGTTTGGC
Organism: Bufotes viridis; assembly: GCA_033119425.1. Classification (NCBI taxonomy): domain Eukaryota; kingdom Metazoa; phylum Chordata; class Amphibia; order Anura; family Bufonidae; genus Bufotes; species Bufotes viridis. The sequence goes on along the minus strand of CM065590.1, from coordinate 601,074,491 downwards.
ATGACCGATCCCTCATGAAGCCATGCTGATATGGCGGTATTTGCTTATTTTCATTGAGATCCTCTAAGATAGCATCTCTTAGAAAACCTTCAAACAGTTTCCCCACAACAGATGTTAAACTTACCGGCCTATAATTTCCGGGCTCTGTTTTTGGACCCTTTTTGAATATTGGCACCACATTTGCTATGCGCCAATCCTGTGGAACATTCCCTGTTATTATAGAGTCCGTAAATATCAGAAATAAGGGTCTGGCTATGACATTACTTAATTCCCTTAGGATACGGGGGTGTATGCCATCTGGTCCTGGCGATTTGTCTATTTTAATCTTTTTAAGTCGCTGTTGTACTTCTTCCTGGGTCAGACAGGGCACTTTTAATGGGGAATTTACTTTTACATTTTGCATTTCATCTGACAGTTTATTTTCCTCAGTGAATATAGTGGAGAAGAAAATATTTAATAGTTTTGCTTTATCCTCATCGCTCTCTGCAACTCCCCCCTCATCACTCTGTAAAGGGCCGACTCCTTCAGATTTATATTTTTTACTATTTATATAATTGAAGAACATTTTAGGGTTAGTTTTACTCTCTTTGGCAATTAATCTCTCGGTCTCTAGTTTGGCAAATCTTATTAGTTTTTTACATATTCTATTTTTTTCCTTATAGTTTATCACTGCTTCCTGACTCCCCTCCTGTTTTAGTGATTTATATGCTTTCTTTTTGTCACTTATTGGCTTCTTTACAGTTCTATTTATCCACATTGGTTTCTTATTGTTCCTTAACCTTTTATTCCTATAAGGTATGTACCTCTCACAATTAGATGTTACGATGCTTTTAAAAATCTCCCATTTTATGGTTGTATTATTTATTTTTTTTATAGGATTGCCACTGGTCTATTTTATATACATTGCTGCTCATAGAATACTTTTGTTACTGTTGACTCATATTTTATTGCTGCTGAATTATTGCTGCTGAATTATTGCTGACTTCTTGCTGCTAATTTGTGTTTATTGTGGGCTCTATTTTTAGTACTTTTATGCGAATTTTGTTATATGGCTCTTTTTACATGTATACTACATTATATATATTTTTACCAGATCGATGGTTGATGGTCCATGTGGCCCGGATTTTTTAGTGCCCCCCCTACACATAATTTTAACTTAATATGTTATTAGCAGGTCTAGCTGTATATACATTTAAGTCATATTAGCAACCTAGGACAGGTCTTAGCTGGCCAGCTACAGGCGCGGCCTGCAATATTGGGCCTGAAAGTCAGAAGTGCAAAACATTGTTACACTTTTGCTCCTTAGTGTATATCACATATGTCTTATACAGGGGTCCGGTACTTATATCACTTAGGTTTAATACAGGGGTCCGGTACTTATATCACTTAGGTTTAATACAGGGATCCAATACTTATATCAGATAGGTCTTATACAGGGATCCAATACTTATATCAGATAGGTCTTATACAGGGGTCCAATACTTATATCAGATAGGTCTTATACAGGGGTCCAATACTTATATCAGATAGGTCTTATACAGGGGTCCAATACTTATATCAGATATGTCTTTTACAGGGGTCCAATACTTATATCAGATATGTCTTTTACAGGGGTCCAATACTTATATCAGATAAGTCTTATTCCGGGGAACCAGTACTTATATCACGCAGGACCCACTCATTCAGGGGTTCTGTGCTTATATCACATAACAACCTCCTAAAAGACGTTTTATCATGAAGATGACCCCCGTTCATATCACTTGTTAGGACTAGTGTTGATTGTTAATATTCTAATCGCAAATTTTTATTGCGAATATCGTCAGTTTGAGAATTTGCGAAGATCTACGGTACATGGACTGTCATTCCTCTGACTGGCCAACATATTATCACATCCTCCAACTGGCTGCGACTACCTTGAGAAAATCAGCTGTGTGCCAGGAGCAGGACTCGGGGGAAAGATCTGAACGCCCTGGGGCTGCGGGCGGGAGGTTGTGTCTGAGAAGACGAGGCCTGTAACAAGTTGTCAGGCTCCTTGGTCTTTTATATTTGCTTTGGATTTTTCAGCTTCTAGGCATTTAGAATTTTTATGGCTGTATTTATGGTGTTTTATATCCTGAAGATTTGTCATCATCACGTACTTTCTCTGCGGGGTTGGGTTTTATTGCCGATCCATAAGGAAGTGACATCTCCCACGTTGGCCCCGGATGCCAATCTCTATAAAAAGATTAAGAAATAAAGTTGTCAACTATATTATAAATGTTCTCCAGTCCTCGGTATGAGCAGCGTCTGGTCAGCCCTCTGTATTTCCACTGCTGATTACTTTCATTATTCAGGGTGTTCCTGATTCATGTGGATCGTCATACCCGCGCAGTGCTATAAATATTTTACTTCAATCTGTTCTGAGCCAAGAGGAAGGAGACTTTATAGAGGAGAGGATAAACACTGGGGGGGGGGGGGGGGGTGATAAGAGAGGCATCAATGCCACAGGGCTCGGCTGACGAATATGTAAAGCACTTAACAATCGGCGCTGTGACGTCAGCTGTACAGAAACGGCAGCTCATGAAGGAGTGGTTCTGTCGAGCACAGACCCCTCGTGTCCTGCACTTGTCTATACGTCAGTGAAGTTTCCTGTCGTGTCATGTGCGGTTACCATCTCTTTATGTAATATGTGCAGTGCGGGCAGGGTGGACTGAACTGGTTTCTGGTCATGTATACAGATAGAGAAGCATAACACCGCATGGTCTCCTGGAAACAGATGGAGAAGCATGGCACTGCATGGTCTCCTGGAAACAGATGGAGAAGCATGGCACAGCATGGTCTCCCAGAGACAGATGGAGAAGCATGGCACCGCATGGTCTCCTGGAGAGAGATGGAGAAGCATGGCACCGCATGGTCTCCCAGAGACAGATGGAGAAGCATGGCACCACATGGTCTCCTGGAAACAGATGGAGAATCATGGCACCGCATGGTCTCCCAGAGAGAGATGGAGAAGCATGGCACAGCATGGTCTCCCAGAGACAGATGGAGAAGCATGGCACCGCATGGTCTCCTGGAGAGAGATGGAGAAGCATGGCACCATATGGTCTCCCAGAGAGAGATGGAGACAGATGGAGAAGCATGACACCGCATGGTCTCCGAGAGACAGATGGAGAAGCATGGCACCGCATGGTCTCCGAGAGACAGATGGAGAAGCATGGCACCACATGGTCTCCGAGAGACAGATGGAGAAGCATGACACCGCATGGTCTCCCAGAGAGAGATGGAGAAGCATGGCACCGCATGGTCTCCCGGAGACAGATGAAGAAGCATGACACCGCATGGTCTCCTGGAGAGAGATGGAGAAGCATGGCACAGCATGGTCTCCTGGAGACAGATGGAGAAGCATGGCACCACATGGTCTCCCAGAGAGAGATGGAGAAGCATGGCACCATATGGTCTCCGAGAGACAGATGGAGAAGCATGGCACCGCATGGTCTCCTGGAAACAGATGGAGAAGCATGGCACCGCATGGTCTCCCGGAGACAGATGGAGAAGCATGGCACCGCATGGTCTCCTGGAGAGAGATGGAGAAGCATGGCACCGCATGGTCTCCCAGAGACAGATGGAGAAGCATGGCACCGCATGGTCTCCTGGAGAGAGATGGAGAAGCATGGCACCATATGGTCTCCCAGAGAGAGATGGAGACAGATGGAGAAGCATGACACCGCATGGTCTCCGAGAGACAGATGGAGAAGCATGGCACCGCATGGTCTCCGAGAGACAGATGGAGAAGCATGGCACCACATGGTCTCCGAGAGACAGATGGAGAGAGATGGAGAAGCATGGCACTGCATGGTCTCCCGGAGACAGTTGGAGAAGCATGGCACCGCATGGTCTCCTGGAAACAGATGGAGAAGCATGGCACCGCATGGTCTCCCAGAGAGAGATGGAGAAGCATAGCACCGCATGGTCTCCCAGAGACAGATGGAGAAGCATGGCACCGCATGGTCTCCGAGAGACAGATGGAGAAGCATGGCACCGCATGGTCTCCTGGAAACAGATGGAGAAGCATGGCACCGCATGGTCTCCGAGAGACAGATGGAGAAGCATGACACCGCATGGTCTCCCAGAGAGAGATGGAGAAGCATGGCACCGCATGGTCTCCCGGAGACAGATGAAGAAGCATGACACCGCATGGTCTCCTGGAGAGAGATGGAGAAGCATGGCACAGCATGGTCTCCTGGAGACAGATGGAGAAGCATGGCACCACATGGTCTCCCAGAGAGAGATGGAGAAGCATGGCACCATATGGTCTCCGAGAGACAGATGGAGAAGCATGGCACCGCATGGTCTCCTGGAAACAGATGGAGAAGCATGGCACCGCATGGTCTCCCGGAGACAGATGGAGAAGCATGGCACTGCATGGTCTCCCAGACAGAGATGGAGAAGCATGGCACCAAATGGTCTCCCGGAGACAGATGGAGAAGCATGGCACCACATGGTCTCCGAGAGACAGATGAAGAAGCATGGCACCGCATGGTCTCCGAGAGACAGATGGAGAAGCATGGCACCGCATGGTCTCCGAGAGACAGAGGGAGAAGCATGGCACCGTATGGTCTCCCGGAGACAGATGGAGAAGCATGGCACTGGATGGTCTCCTGGAGACAGATGGAAAAGCATGGCACCGCATGGTCTCCCAGAGACAGATGGAGAAGCATGGCACAGCATGGTCTCCGAAAGACAGATGGAGAAGCATGGCACAGCATGGTCTCCGAAAGACAGATGGAGAAGCATGGCACAGCATGGTCTCCCAGAGAGAGATGAGGAAGCATGGCACCGCATGATCTCCCGGAGAGAGATGGAGAAGCTGGGAGAGGACGTGGCCGTTCAGCGCCAACTACAGGTCCAAGTGAAACACCTTCCTCTGGTGCGAGTAGGCGACAGAACCTGCAGCGTTATTTGGTAGGCCCAAATGCCGCTCTACTGATGGTGAGGGAATTACTGGCCTTTGAAACGCTATCATTCCTTCTGGTGGAGACGGACTGTTTCAAACAGCTCATGGCGGTGGCTGTCCCACAGTACATATTTCCCCACCGCCACTACTTTTCCAGGTGAGCCATCTCTTCCATACACAACCAAGTGGAGGATAAAATCAAGTGTGCGCTGCACAAAGCCATCTGTGGCAAGGTCCACATAACCACAGATACATGGACCAGTAAGCACGACCAGGGCCGCTATATCTCCCTAACTGCACACTGGGTAAATGTAGTGGCGGCTGGGCCCGAGGCGGACAGCAGTTTGGCGCGTGTCCTTCCATTACCGAGGATTGCAGGGCATTATTCTTTGCCTCCTGTTGCCTCCTCCTCCTACTTTGCAACCTTTTTTTTAAATGTACCATTATTTTGGGGGATACCCCAATTTGAATGAACCTCTCTTCTGTCTGGGTGCCAGGGGCCTACATTAATGATAATCGCCTGCCCGATTGGTGGGTGACATGATGCCTGTTTTGCTGTTATGGGACCTCTCTCCCCTGTCTGGGTGCTAGGGCCTAAATTGCTGAAAGTGGCCTTTTGCATTGGTGGGTGACATTATGCCTGTTTTGCTGTTATGGGACCTCACTCATCTGTCTGGGTGCCAGGGGCCTACATTAATGATAATTGCCTGCTGCATTGGTGGGTGACATGATGCTGTTTTGCTGTTATGGGACCTCTCTCCTCTGTCTGGGTGCTAGGACCTAAATTGCTGAAAGTTGCCTGTTCTATTGCTGGGTGACATGATGCCTGTTTTGCTGTTATGGGACCTCTCTCCTCTTTCTGGGTGCCACGGGCCTACATTAATGATAATTGCCTGCTGCATTGGTGGTTGACATGATGCCTGTTTTGCTGTTATGGGACCTCTCTCCTCTGTCTGGGTGCTAGGGCCTAAATTGCTGAAAGTGGCCTGTTCCATTGCTGGGTAACATGATGTCTGTTTTGCTGTTATGGGACCTCTGTCCTCTGTCTGGGTGCCAGGGGCCTACATAAATGTTAATGGCCTGTTCCATTGCAGGTTGACCTGAGGCCTGTGTTGCTGTTACGGGACCGCTCTCCTCTTTGCGGGAGCCATGGGCCTGAATAAGTGATTGTGGCCTGTGGCACTGCTTGGTTGCCATGGCCCTGAGTCTGTGAATGAGGCCTGTGGTGCTGCAGGCAGACATGAATCCTTTATGGCTGTGAGGAGAACTTCAACTCCCAGAGCATTCCCATCTGATGCCACCCCAACCTCCTATTCCACCTCCTCCTCCTCCAAGTTGCCAATTAATATTGGTTAATTTTTATTTATTTTATTTTAAGTCATTTCCCTATCCACATTTGTTTCCAGGGGATTTACCTACATTTTACTGCTTTTTGCAGCCCTCTAGCCTTTTCCAGGGCTTTTTTTACAGCCATTTTAGTGCCCAAAAGTTCGGGTCTCCATTGACTTCGATGGGGTTCGGGTTCGGGGTCAAGTTCGGGTCAAGTATGGATCCCGAACCCGAACATTTTCGTGAAGTTCGGCCGAAATTCTCGAACCCGAACATCCAGGTGTTCGCTCAACTCTACTCCTCAACTCCCCCCTGCTGAATGAGCATGAGCATCTGTTCTAGGGTAAATATGGGGGGGATGAGGGACAATTGCAGCATGAATGACATGAGCAGCCACTGCCTGAGCTGTAAGTGTCAGAATCATTCACGGCTTTCCTCTGCTCGTACTGACACTCAAGCATGTACAATTCCAGCGAGTTGGAACATCGCAGACTAAGAGGTGTCGCTGCAGACCATTCTGGTGCTGTAAGTCCAGGAGATCGTTCCATGCCATATAAGAATGGCTAAAATGCAACCACCGTGCCCGAATACTTTTTGAAAAAGCATTCCATGACTAAGTTACTGACGTGTGCCATGCAAGGAGCATGTGCTATTTCCCCAAGGTTCACGGTTCCCAGGATGTTGTGCCCATTGCTGCTGACCATGTTGCCCAGTTGGAGTCGGAGAGTTGACAGCCAGCGAGATGTCTGCTGCTTGTTGTACTTTAGCAACTAATCGCTGGTGTGGCTATTCTCACCCTGTCCAATCAGATCCAACATCTCATGGCAATGCTTGACTTGACACATTTTTTGTTGGTAACGACAAAGTATCCATGGTGGAGGAGGTGTAGGAGGCAGGTAAGCGCATAGTGAAAGCCAGGCTGACACAATGGGGGGGGGGGGGGGTCCAAAAAGACCTGTCCTTGTTTCTGGGATGTCGCCTTGCTGCTGCCGCAAAAAACATTGACCCAGTGGGCTGTGAAAGACATGTATTGCCCCTGCATGTAACAGCTGCTCTGGGTGTCCACTATGGCATGAACCTTGCCGCACAGCAACAATCGTGCGCACTGGCCCATTTTCTTCGTCACATGAAAGTACAAGGCACTACTAAATGGTATGGCAGTGACTGCACCTCTAGCAACTTGGCCAGGTGGGGGTTCAGCTAGTAGACAAACTAATTGCTGGTTGAGAATAGTTTTGTTATGGTCACACATTACGTTATGGATGTCTAGTGAAGGACAAGGAGGAGAAGGAGTCTAAGCAGGAGAAGAAGTCGATGATGATGACAAGGACACTGCATTGGTTGGGAATGTGGGTTGGTTGCCACAAAGAGAACTAGGAGAAGGAGGACAGGCTTCTTCTCATTGGGAATTCTAGACAGTTGTGTTTTCCCAAATAATCCGGTGATGCTGCAATAGACCCCTGATACCTATGCTTTTGTTTGAATGTCACACCTTATTTTAATCCTGCAGATCTTGCACATGGCTGTGGTTTTGTGGGCTGGCCTTGTCGAGAAAAAACGCCATACAGGAGTTGCTCGTACACACCTAGCAGAAGCCGAGCTTGGCGTAGGTTTGGCACTTTTTGCGCCTGTGTCTACAGTATTAGCGGCATTAACAGTTCCCGAGCTGACCACATAAGCAGATCTGGTCCTGACAGTTCTTTAGCAGGTTTTGGCTGTCCTTTGCCTCCGCTCTATATTGCCACTGTGGCTGCCATCCTTCTCCATAGATTTCTCCTCCTCTTTGCCACCCCGATCTGACTCTCATGTCCTGTCTCCAACACACATGCATCATCAGAGTCTTCGGTGGACTCCTTGGCTCCCGTCCCCAATACAGTGGCTACGGGTGTCACTATTACCACCATAGAGCCAGGCCTGTGTTGGTCCCCAGCCTTTTCCTGAACCTACTTCTCAGGGACGGCTCTCACACAAGTATTTTACAAGGAGACTGTCTGCCGTAGGGTGTGGTGGATTTTTGTTGCCTCTTCTTAGGAAAAAAAGAAGGTGCTCCATTAGGAAGGGGCAGTGAGGACAGAGAGGACTCCACTGAAAGGTTTCTTTAGGGTTGTAAGGTGGAAGACCATTAATAATGCTGTCACCCCTGGCTCAAAGGAATGGTGTCAGACTCCGAAGTCACTCCACGTCATCCTGCTGTGACTAAAAGGAGGAGTGAGACATCCAATCCACAAGCTCATCCTCTGTCGAGTCCTCAATGATAATGTTGCATAACTCCAAAGCCAGGGACAAGTGTGGCCAACATCTACTACTACCTCTGACTGGATTGCTGGTGCTGCAACTACCCCCATTCTGGCTGTGGGAGGACAAGACCTGGCCCTGGGGCTTTCTTTTGGAACCCTTCTGTATTCCTAACTTTTGGCCTAATGTGCACAAGCACACAAAGTGCACAGTTTTCAAATCTGTTTCATGGAACTTAAAGACAAGGAGGCGCACTATGGTGTCCTTCTTGTCAGGATAACGACTGCCGTCACACTCAAACAGCGATCGTGCAACCCAGAACCGCCCAGACCTACTATCCCGACCTGCTTGCACAATCACCCTAGGCAGTGACCCACAGCACAGTGCAGGTGCTGGCCTTATATACCAGAAAAAAGGCAGCTCACGCCACCGCGCTGATGTTTGGGAGGTCCGGTGTACCCCTTCATTGCCCCGGGGCTCGGACATCAGCGAGGGCTGCCCGGCATTCGTGGTTCCCCCAGCAACCAGACACTGCTGCCACAAGGAGGCACCACCTGCCGGGGGAATCCTAACGCTTCCCTTTCCACAAACACACTGAAGACACTGCTACTGACAACTGACTGCTTTACTGACTGCTTTATCGATGTCTCTAACAGATTTGGGCCTAATGTCTCATGTGCTTTCAAAAATGCAGATTCAACAAGTTTCTGTTCAAATAGGAAAATAAAGAAATGTTCTTGCAGGTAGCCGCTTTTGAGGTTCTGCAGCAGCTGCAGCTATGATGGGAGGCACATCCTGCCGCAGCTCTTCACTTTCCACTCCCTAGCAGACAGTTTTCCTTGCCTGTCCCTTTTCCAATTTCTTCTTTTGCATGTTTTATGATGATCACAAGGTTACCCACATTATTACATGCCGGCCTCATGCTAAGATGCAAAGAAGATGTCCGAATCCGGGCTCCAAAGGGTTAACTCTTCCGTTTTTTTTTTTTTTACCCAAACATCAAGTCATGTGAAAGGTTCCAAGCTTTGTTGACACAATGACAATACCAGGGCACTCCCCCTCACCACATCACAAACCCACTGGAGAGAGATTCTCCGCTAGTAATTAATCACAATCACCACAGTCATGTCCCAACGTACCGCAGCAACCGACAACCACCCCCATTCTGTGTACACAGCGAATACTTTGTTATTGAGAGGTCGAGCCAATCCCATTCCAGCAGATCTGCAGTACCAGACAAGAAGGGCGCTGATTCTGGAATACTGGACATCAGAGAACACCCGGGATGTACACAAGAGCGAGGGGCCCCTATGCCGTGCCACTAACACCCCCTACAGCCTTTCACAGGAGGAACCTCTTTTCGTCATTCTTAAGATTATTCCACCCCTCCTCCTCCTCCTGGTGATGGGTCACTATACAGGTTTTACCTGCCACCAGCATGCACTGGGCCCCTCCCGTCATGGGCCCCAAATCAGTTGCATCATCTGAGGTACACAAGGTCCCTAAGGATTAAACCGCAGCTGACATGAGGTGGTGTCAAACCAGAGGAAACATCTCCATGAGAGAGAAATTAGATTGTCAGCTCTTCTGCACAGTTTTCTACTTCAGGCTTGATGGTTATTGATGCATCTTCTACATCATTATAGATCCGACTCTTTACTGTAAGAGCAGTGAGACTATGGACTCTTTACTGTAAGAGCAGTGAGACTATGGACTCTTTACTGTAAGAGCAGTGAGACTATGGACTCTTTACTGTAAGAGCAGTGAGACTATGGACACTTTACTGTAAGAGCAGTGAGACTATGGACTCTATACTGTAAGAGCAGTGAGACTATGGACTCTTTACTGTAAGAGCAGTGAGACTATGGACTCTATACTGTAAGAGCAGTGAGACTATGGACTCTATACTGTGAGAGCAGTGAGACTATGGACTCTTTACTGTAAGAGCAGTGAGACTATGGACTCTTTACTGTAAGAGCAGTGAGACTATGGACTCTTTACTGTAAGAGCAGTGAGACTATGGACTCTTTACTGTAAGAGCAGTGAGACTATGGACTCTATACTGTAAGAGTGTGAGACTATAGACTCTATACCGTAAGAGCAGTGAGACTATGGACTCTATACCGTAAGAGCAGTGAGACTATGGACTCTTTACTGTAAGAGCAGTGAGACTATGGACTCTATACTGTAAGAGCAGTGAGACTATGGACTCTTTACTGTAAGAGCAGAGAGACTATGGACTCTTTACTGTAAGAGCAGTAAGACTATGGACTCTTTACTGTAAGAGCAGTGAGACTATGGACTCTTTACTGTAAGAGCAGTGAGACTATGGACTCTTTACTGTAAGAGCAGTGAGACTATGGACTCTTTACTGTAAGAGCAGTGAGACTATGGACTCTTTACTGTAAGAGCAGTGAGACTATGGACTCTATACTGTAAGAGCAGTGAGACTATGGACTCTTTACTGTAAGAGCAGTGAGACTATGGACTCTATACTGTAAGAGCAGTGAGACTATGGACTCTATACTGTGAGAGCAGTGAGACTATGGACTCTTTACTGTAAGAGCAGTGAGACTATGGACTCTTTACTGTAAGAGCAGTGAGACTATGGACTCTTTACTGTAAGAGCAGTGAGACTATTGACTCTTTACTGTAAGAGCAGTGAGACTATGGACTCTATACCGTAAGAGCAGTGAGACTATGGACTCTTTACTGTAAGAGCAGTGAGACTATGGACTCTTTACTGTAAGAGCAGTAAGACTATGGACTCTTTACTGTAAGAGCAGTAAGACTATGGACTCTTTACTGTAAGAGCAGTAAGACTATGGACTCTTTACTGTAAGAGCAGTGAGACTATGGACTCTTTACTGTAAGAGCAGTGAGACTATGGACTCTTTACTGTAAGAGCAGTGAGACTATGGACTCTTTACTGTAAGAGCAGTGAGACTATGGACTCTTTACTGTAAGAGCAGTGAGACTATGGACTCTATACTGTAAGAGCAGTGAGACTATGGACTCTTTACTGTAAGAGCAGTGAGACTATGGACTCTATACTGTAAGAGCAGTGAGACTATGGACTCTATACTGTGAGAGCAGTGAGACTATGGACTCTTTACTGTAAGAGCAGTGAGACTATGGACTCTTTACTGTAAGAGCAGTGAGACTATGGACTCTTTACTGTAAGAGCAGTGAGACTATGGACTCTATACTGTAAGAGCACTGAGACTATTGACTCTTTACTGTAAGAGCAGTGAGACTATGGACTCTATACCGTAAGAGCAGTGAGACTATGGACTCTTTACTGTAAGAGCAGTGAGACTATGGACTCTTTACTGTAAGAGCAGTAAGACTATGGACTCTTTACTGTAAGAGCAGTAAGACTATGGACTCTTTACTGTAAGAGCAGTAAGACTATGGACTCTTTACTGTAAGAGCAGTGAGACTATGGACTCTTTACTGTAAGAGCAGTGAGACTATGGACTCTATAGTGTAAGAGCAGTGAGACTATGGACTTTATACTGTAAGGTCAGTGAGACTATGGACTCTATACTGTAAGAGCAGTGAGACTATGGACTCTTTACTGTAAGAGCAGTGAGACTATGGACTCTTTACTGTAAGAGCAGTGAGACTATGGACTCTATACTGTAAGAGCAGTGAGACTATGGACTCTATACTGTAAGAGCAGTGAGACTATGGACACTGTACTGTAAGAGCAGTGAGACTATGGACTCTATACTGTGAGAGCAGTGAGACTATGGACTCTTTACTGTAAGAGCAGTGAGACTATGGACTCTTTACTGTAAGAGCAGTGAGACTATGGACTCTATACTGTAAGAGCAGTGAGACTATGGACTCTATACTGTAAGAGCACTGAGACTATGGACTCTTTACTGTAAGAGCAGTGAGACTATGGACTCTATACCGTAAGAGCAGTGAGACTATGAACTCTATACTGTAAGGTCAATGAGACTATGGACTCTATACTGTAAGGTCAGTGAGACTATGGACTCTTTACTGTAAGAGCAGTGAGACTATGGACTCTATACTGTAAGAGCAGTGAGACTATGGACTCTTTACTGTAAGAGCAGTGAGACTATGGACTATTTACTGTAAGAACAGTGAGACTATGGACTGTTTACTGTAAGAGCAGTGAGACTATGGACTCTATACTGTAAGAGGAGTGAGACTATGGACTCTTTACTGTAAGAGCAGGGAGACTATGGACTCTTTACTGTAAGAGCAGTGAGACTATGGACTCTATACTGTAAGAGCAGTGAGACTATGGACTCTATACTGTAAGAGCAGTGAGACTATGGACTCTTTACTGTAAGAGCAGTGAGACTATGGACTCTTTACTGTAAGAGCAGTGAGACTATGGACTCTATACTGTAAGAGCAGTGAGACTATGGACTCTTTACTGTAAGAGCAGTGAGACTATGGACTCTATACTGTAAGAGCAGTGAGACTATGGACTCTTTACTGTAAGAGCAGTGAGACTATGGACTCTATACTATAAGAGCAGTGAGACTATGGACTCTTTACTGTAAGAGCAGTGAGACTATGGACTCTAAACTGTAAGAGCAGTGAGACTCTTGACTCTTTACTGTAAGAGCAGTGACACTATGGACTCTTTACTGTAAGATAAGTGAGACTATGGACTCTTTACTGTAAGAGCAGTGAGACTATGGACTCTTTACTGTAAAAGCAGTGAGACTATGGACTCTTTACTGTAAGAGCAGTGAGATTATGGACTCTTTACTGTAAGAGCAGTGAGACTATGGACTCTTTTCTGTAAGAGCAGTGAGACTATGGACTCTTTACTGTAAGAGCAGTGAGACTATGGACTCTATACTGTAAGAGCAGTGAGACTATGGACTCTTTACTGTAAGAGCAGTGAGACTATGGACTCTTTACTGTAAGAGCAGTGAGACTATGGACTATATACTGTACGAGCAGTGAGACTATGGACTCTATACTGTCAGAGCAGTGAGACTATGGACTCTATACTGTAAGAGCAGTGAGACTATGGACTCTGTACTGTAAGAGCAGTGAGACTATGGACTCTATACTGTAAGAGCAGTGAGACTATGGACTCTTTACTGTAAGAGCAGTGAGACTATGGACTCTATACTGTAAGAGCAGTGAGACTATGGACTCTTTACTGTAAGAGCAGTGAGACTATGGACTCTATACTGTAAGAGCAGTGAGAGTATGGACTCTACTGTAAGAGCAGTGAGACTATGGATTCTTTACTGTAAGATCAGTGAGACTATGGACTCTATATTGTAAGAGCAGTTACACTATGGACTCTTTACTGTAAGAGCAGTTACACTATGGACTCTTTACTGTAAGAGCAGTGAGACTATGGACTCTATATTGTAAGAGCAGTGAGACTATGGACTCTTTACTGTAAGATCAGTGAGACTATGGACTCTTTACTGTAAGAGCAGTGAGACTATGGACTCATTACTGTAAGATCAGTGAGACTATGGACTCTTTACTGTAAGATCAGTGAGACTATGGACTCTATACTGTAAGAGCAGTGAGACTATGGACTCTATACTATAAGAGCAGTGAGACTATGGACTCTTTACTGTAAGAGCAGTGAGACTATGGACTCATTACTGTAAGATCAGTGAGACTATGGACTCTATATTGTAAGAGCAGTGAGACTATGGACTCTATACTGTAAGAGCAGTGAGACTATGGACTCTATACTGTAAGAGCAGTGAGACTATGGACTCTTTACTATAAGAGCAGTGAGACTATGGACTCTATACTGTAAGAGCAGTGAGACTATGGACTCTATACTGTAAGAGCAGTGAGACTATGGACTCTATACTGTAAGAGCAGTGAGACTATGGACTCTTTACTGTAAGAGCAGTGAGACTATGGACTCATTACTGTAAGATCAGTGAGACTATGGACTCTATATTGTAAGAGCAGTGAGACTATGGACTCTATACTGTAAGAGCAGTGAGACTATGGACTCTATACTGTAAGAGCAGTGAGACTATGGACTCTTTACTGTAAGAGCAGTGAGACTATGGACTCTTTACTGTAAGAGCGGTGAGACTATGGACTCTATACTGTAAGAACAGTGAGACTATGTACTCTTTACTGTAAGAGCAGTGAGACTATGGACTCTTTACTCTAAGAGCAGTGAGACTATGGACTATACTGTAAGAGCAGTGAGACTATGGACTCTTTACTGTAAGAGCAGTGAGACTATGGACTGTTTACTGTAAGAGCAGTGAGACTATGGGCTCTATACTGTAAGAGCAGTGAGACTATGGAGTCTGTACTGTAAAAGCAGTGAGACTATGGACTCTTTATTGTAAGAGCAGTGAGACTATGGACTCTATACTGTAAGAGCAGTGAGACTATGGACTCTTTACTGTAAGAGCAGTTAGACTATGGACTCTTTACTGTAAGAGCAGTGAGACTATGGACTCTATACTGTAAGAGCAGTGAGACTATGGACTCTTTACTGTAAGAGCAGTGAGACTATGGACTCTTTACGGTAAGAGCAGTGAGACTATGGACTCTTTACGGTAAGAGCAGTGAGACTATGGACTCTTTACGGTAAGAGCAGTGAGACTATGGACTCTTTACGGTAAGAGCATGGGGGTGTCTTCACTCTAATCTCACTACAATGCAATGAAAGCCCGCAGACAGAAGGGTGGCTTCATCCTGTGATCCCTTCCAGCACCAAGGTCTAATCATGCTTTACTCTTTGTCACCTTGATGTCTGAACTGGTAGCTTTTACACATTTTTTTTCTATGATGGTGCACAGTACCTTAGGAACATATTTTTTTTTTACCAGCGGGGTTACCCTTTAAAGATGTTTGTGACTTTACCACTTGGTTCTCCCTGTGCAGCAGCAGCATATAAACCTAAAGACACAGGACACTCTGGCTCCTACCTCCCCCCAAGTCTGTGGAGAGAACAAGGTTAAGGGCACATGCAAATCATACAATATAACGCCTAGACTTTCTAAACTAACACAAGGGGAAATAGGACCATTAGTATTCAGCGTCCTCAGAGGCAGTCCATATGAGCAATGAAGCAACGTCTAGAGTCCTTTTAGAGTGCAAACGAGGTTTCATTGTGGTATCCATAAAAGAGTCCATACAATGGGCTGCAGTGCTTGAACGTTGCAGAACCTTAGAACTTTAGTGCAAAAAATCTCACAATAGAAGTCACAACGAGCTCAGGTAGACGCTTGAGTGCTTTCTTTGGGTGCAGGCTTGTAACACTGCAAAACTGGAACATATCATGCAAAAAGGAAAAAATGTAATTTGTAATCCACATGAGGTATGGCGCCAATGTGCGCAACCTGGAGATAATAATTGGCTGATGGACGGAGTCCTAACAATCTGTGCTCTTCTGGGCAAGAGGTAAAACAGGGCAACAAAACGAAAAAGACCAACAATTCTCTCACCCTTTAGGCCCCTTTCACACGGGGGTGATTTCCGCGCGGGTGCAATGCGTGAGGTGAACGCATTGCACCCGCACTGAATCCGGACCCATTCATTTCAATCGGGCTGTGCACATGAGCGGTGATTTTCCCGCATCACTTTTGCGCTGCGTGAAAATCGCAGCATGCTCTATCTTCTGCGTTTTTAAAATTTTCACGCAACGCAGGCCCCATAGAAGTGAATGGGGCTGCGGGAAAATTGCAAGCAAGTGCGGATGCGGTGCGATTTTCCTGCATGGTTGCTAGGAGAGGATCGGGATGGGGACCCGATCTTTATTATTTTCCCTTATAACATTCTCAATACAGAATGCAAAGTGAAATGGGCAATAGAGGGTTAAAAATAAAAAAAAGTAACTCACCTCCTCCAATTGAGCGCGTAGTTGCCAGTGTCCTGTTCTGTCTTCAGCTGGGGGTGGGGGGTGGGGGGGGGTAAAGGACCTTCCCTGACGTCACTGGGTCACATGGTCCAATCACATGCTTCCATCACCATTGTGCAAAACGCATTACAACAGTTTGCACACGTGCGGAAAAATCGTGCATTTTCCCGCAACGCACCCGCCTCTTATCCGGGCGTCAAACATGCCCGTGTGAAACAGGCCTTAGAAGCAGTCTCTGTTGTGGCTCCAGTAGTCCAATGGCTGGTTTTCCTCAAGGCACAAGGTCACTTACAGGTATGGTGGCTACTGGCTTCACCCTAGAAAGCCGGACTTCACCGGCCACGCCCAGGTCACGCCCACCACAGCCCAAGCACGGCAAACCACGCGAAGCCACGCCACGGCAAAGCCACACCCCCACTGACCGACTGAAAAGCACAGTGGGA
This sequence comes from Bufotes viridis, assembly GCA_033119425.1. Classification (NCBI taxonomy): domain Eukaryota; kingdom Metazoa; phylum Chordata; class Amphibia; order Anura; family Bufonidae; genus Bufotes; species Bufotes viridis. The sequence goes on along the minus strand of CM065590.1, from coordinate 601,057,693 downwards.
GGAGAGGGAAGATTTTTTAGCCCAGATGGTGAGCCGGGGCAGCCCGATGCGCTTCTCTCCCCCTCAGTCAGCCACAGGGAGCCATGTTTGCCGCTCTAGTGACTGACTGGGGTGAGAGAAGCCTCCGTCAATTACTGCAGCGCACGCTCAGATAGCTCAGTGCTGCTCTCTGAGCGTGAGCTACTCAAAGGAGGACATCCCTGCGTCCGTCCAGGCACTGCGCCGGACAGAGGACAGGGAGCCAGAAAACCGGACTGTCCGGCCTACAACCGGACGTCTGGCCACCCTACCTACAGGAGGGGCTGGAAGTCTTCCTCCTGGGTCCCATACTTGAGGACACAAAAGTCCTTCTGTCAGCTGTGTGACATCCTGATCGCTGTCACTGCCAGCTCTGGTGCTCTCTGCAGCTGCAACTCTGGCAGAAGCTTGATCTGCGACCTCCTGGTGGCGGGACTTTTAATTGGAGGATCACCCTCCTCTGGAGGATCCTCTGCAAGCCTTGGCCTTCTCCTGGTAGGGGACAGATTCTTCGGACAGCAGTAAAGGATCGACCCTTGGTCTTTCATAGCAGGGAGCTCCGGATTCGGTGGTTGGTCGGAGTGCAGGGAGCAGTATCAGTGGACGCCTCCTCATCCTCGCACACCTCAGGGCAGTAGTAGTAGGCCCGAAGATTTCTGCAGTGGCAGTGATAATGGCCACAGACTGGCTCTTTTCTGGCCCTGCTACTCCAGTAGTCGGGCAACTGTGGTAACCTTCACCTGGCAGATGGCCCGCTGCTCCCTACTGGAGGGACTGGAAGTCTTCTTCGATGATGTTGCAGCGGTTGAAAGTCCCTAGTGGCAATGACAAGGGCCACAGGGCAGTCCTTCTCTGACTTCTTTAATGTAATAGTTAGAGGTATGATGCACGTGGCTGCAGCTGCTGATGATGGATCATTGCGGTCCAAGCGGGTGCTATCTTCGCGGTCAGACATGGCTTTTGATACCCTGTACCAGACTAGCGGGGTAAATATAAGCTAGACTGCAATTTAAGTGCACGTTGCTATGGGCAACAGCAGCAGAATTGGTCTGTGGCTCCTTTAACCACCTCAGCCCCCCTACCTTAAACCCCCTTAATGACCAGGCCACTTTTTACAATTCCGCGCTACGCTACTTTACCCGTTTATTGCTCCGTCATACAACTTACCACCCAAATGAATTTTACCTCCTTTTCTTCTCACTAATAGAGCTTTCATTTGGTGGTATTTTATTGTTGCTGACATTTTTACTTTTTTTGCTATTTTACTTTTTTTGATGAAATTTTTGCAAAAAAATGATATTTTTCACTTTATGATGGAAAATTTATCAAATAAAACTACATTTCTCTATAAATTTTTCTCAAAATTTATTGTTCTACATGTCTTTGATAAAAAAAAATGCAATAAGTGTATATTTATTGGTTTGGGTAAAAGTTATAGCGTTTACACACTATGGTGCAAAAAAGTGAATTTCCGCACTTTGACTTTCTGAGCACCTGTCCTGTTTCCTGAGGTACTACAATGCCCAGACAGTAGAAACACCCCATAAATGACCCCATTTCCGAAAGTAGACACCCTAAGGTATTCACTGAGGGGCATAGTAAGTTCATGGAAGTTTTTATTTTTTGTCACAAGTTAGCGGAAATTGATTTTTTTTTTTTTTTTTTTACAAAGTCTCATATTCCACTAACTTGTGCCAAAAAATACAATTTTACATGAACTCACCATACCCCTCACAGAATACCTTGGGGTGTCTTCTTTCCGAAATGGGGTCACTTGTGGGTATTTATACTGCCCTGGCATTTTAGGGGCCCCTAAGCGTCAAAAGCAGTTTGGAATCCAAATGCGTAAAAATGTCCTGTAAAATCCTAAAGGTACTCATTGGATTTAGGGCCCATTTGCGCATCTTGGCTGCAAAAAGTGTCACACATGGGGTATCGCCGTACTCAGGAGAAGTAGGGCAATGTGTTTTGGGGTGTATGTTTACATATACCCAGGCAGGGTGTGAGAATATCTCTGTAAATGACAACTTTTAAAAAAATTTATACAAAGTTGTCATTTACAGAGATATTTTTCACACCCAGCATGGGTATATGTAAAAAGACACCCCAAAACACATTGCCCTACTTCTCCTGAGTACGGCGATACCACATGTGTGGCACTTTTTTGCAGCCAAGATGCGCAAATGGGCCCTAAATCCAATGAGTACCTTTAGGATTTTACAGGACATTTGACGCATTTGGATTCCAAACTGCTTTGACGTTAGAGGCTCCTAAATGCCAGGGCAGTAAAAATACCACACAAGTGACCCCATATTAGAAAGAAGACACCCCAAGGTATTCTGTGAGGGGTATGGTGAGTTCATGTAAAATTGTATTTTTTAGCACAAGTTAGTGGAATATGAGACTTTGTAAAAAATAAAAATAAAAAATAAAAAAAAAACAATTTCCGCTAACTTGTGCCAAAAAATAAAAACTTCCATGAACTCACTATGCCCATCAGCGAATACCTTGGGGTGTCTACTTTCCGAAATGGGGTCACTTGTGTGGTATTTTTACTATCCTGGCATTTTAGGGGCCCCTAAAGTGAGAGAAGCAGTTTGGAATCCAAATGCGTAAAAATGTCTTGTAAAATCCTAAAGGTACTCATTGGATTTGGGGCCCATTTGCGCATCTTGGATGCAAAAAAGTGGCACACATGGGGTATCGCCATACTCGGGAGAAGTAGGGCAATGTGTTTTGGGGCGTATTTTTACCTATACCCCTACTGGGTGTGAAAAATATCTCTGTAAATGACAACTTTGTATAAAAATTTTTTTAAAAGTTGTCATTTACAGAGATATTTTTCACACCCAGTATGGGTATATATAAAAGTATACCCCAAAACACATTGCCCTACCTCTCCTGAGTACAGAGATACCACATTTGTGCCACTTTTTTGCAGCCAAGTTGCGCAAATCGGCCCTAAATCCAATGAGTACCTTTTAGGACGTTATTTTTACGCATTTTTCTTCTCACGCTTCAGGGCCCCTAAAATGCCAGGGCAGTATAAATACCCCACAAGTGACCCCATTTTAGAAAGAAGACACCCCAAGGTATTCTGTGAGGGGCATGGCGAGTTCATAGAAGATTTTTTTTTTTTTGCACAAGTTAGCAGGGTTTGATTTTTTTTTGTTTTTTTCACAAAGTCTCCCTTTCCGCTAACTTGTGACAAAAAGTTCAATCTTTCATGGACTCAATATGCCCCTCAGCGAATACCTTGGGGTGTCTTCTTTCCGAAATGGGGTCACATGTGGGGTGTTTGTACTGCTCTGGCATTTGAGGGTCACCGCAATCATTACACGTATGGCCAGCATTAGGAGTTTCTGCGATTCTCCTTATATGGAGCATACGGGTAATGAGATTTTTTTTTCCGTTCAGCCTCTGGGCTGAAAGAAAAAATGAACGGCACAGATTTCTCCATTCGCATCGATCGATGTGGATGAAAAAATCTCTGCCAAAAAATATGCAAGAAAAAAAAGAGGGGCCTGGCGATTGCCAGGACATAGGGGCTCCGCCCAAACATCCATACCCACTCAGCTCCTATGTCCTGGCAAACGTGATTTCTCCATTCACATCGATCCATCGGTGTGGAGGAAGACATCTTTGCCAGATTTTTTGATACAAAGTGTTTGCCAAAGCATATGAACTCCAACACCTCTCCTCAGCTCACATGTCAGGGCAAACGTACCTGTCCTGCAGAGGAGAAATCTCGTCTTGCAGCGCCGCATACACCGACTTGTGTCTTCTGACAGCAGCGCAATATTCCACTCCTGCTACAGACACGACATCTTTTTCGGGGTGGCGGTTGGGTTGAGGTACCAGGCACAGCGCTGGGGAAGTGCCGCTCGTGTAGACGGCTAACTACACTGGTGGATGGGGCCACGGAACCTCCTGGGTACAGGAGGTTCTCGAAGATCTCTTCCTGGAATTTGAGGAAGGATCTCGTTCTCCCAGCCTTACTGTAGAGAACGTAACTGTTATATAGAGCCAATTGAATCAAATATACAGACACCTTCTTATACCAGCGTCTGGTCTTTCGGGAAACCAAATACGGGGCCAACATCTGGTCGTTGAAGTCCACCCCTCCCATGTGGAGGTTATAGTCGTGGACTGAAAGGGGCTTTTCAACGACACTGGTTGCCCGTTCAATTTGGACTGTCGTGTCTGCGTGAATGGAGGAGAGCATGTAAACGTCACGCTTGTCTCTCCATTTCACCGCGAGCAGTTCGTCGTTACACAGTGCAGCCCTCTGCCCCCTTGCAAGTCTGGTGGTAATGAGCCGTTGGGGGTAGCCCCGGCGACTAGGTCGCGCGGTGCCGCAGCAGCCAATCTGTTCTAGGAACAAATGCTTGAAGAGGGCCACACTTGTGTAGAAATTGTCCACGTAAAGATGGTACCCCTTGCCGAATAAGGGTGACACCAAGTCCCAGACTATCTTCCCACTGCTCCCCAGGTAGTCAGGGCAACCGACCGGCTCCAGGGTCTGATCTTTTCCCTCATAGATCCGAAATTTGTGCGTATAGCCTGTGGCCCTTTCACAGAGCTTATACAATTTGACCCCATACCGGGCGCGCTTGCTTGGGATGTACTGCTTGAAGCCAAGGCGCCCGGTAAAATGTACAAGGGACTCGTCTACGCAGATGTTTTGAGCAGGGGTGTACAAATCTGCAAATTTCTGGTTGAAATGGTCTATGAGGGGCCGAATTTTATGGAGCCGGTCAAAAGCTGGGTGGCCTCTGGGACGGGAGGTGGTGTTGTCGCTAAAGTGCAGGAAACGCAGGATGGTCTCAAAACGTGTCCTGGACATGGCAGCAGAGTACATGGGCATGTGATGAATTGGGTTCGTGGACCAATATGACCGCAATTCATGTGTTTTGGTTATGCCCATGCTGAGGAGAAGGCCCAGAAAAGTTCTAAGTTCGGAAACTTGGACTGGTTTCCACCGGAAAGGCTGGGCATAAGAGCTTCCCGGGTTGTCGGCGATAAATTGAGTGGCATACCGATTTGTTTCTGCCACGACTAGGTCATAGAGCTCCGCAGTGAAAAACAGCTCAAAAAACCCCAGCGCCGATCCTATCTGAGCTGTTTCCACCCGAACTCCTGACTGGGCGGTGAAAGGGGGAACTACTGGTGCGGCTGAAGAAGGGGGCTGCCAATCAGGGTTTGCCAGCACCTCAGGGACTCTACGGGCCTGTCTGCGCGGTGGCTGCGACGGGGAAACTACTGCACGTGCCACCGTACCAGCTTCTACTGCCCTTCTGGTGCTCGCCACTTCACCATGTTGTACGGCAGTGCTGGTAGAAGGTCCAGGACGGGCTGCGCTGCTGGTGTATGCCTCACCACGTAATCGGACAGCGCCAGCCCCACTCTGCTGCCCTAGAAACTGATCCTGCGCAACCTGCGGTCTAGCAACACGGGGCCGGGTACGCCTGGTGGTATCAGGGACCTCAACCTCCTCGTCCGAACTTTGAGTCAGAGAGCCACTGCTTTCTACAGGTTTGTATTCTGACCCGCTGGATTCGTCAGATGAGGGTTCCCACTCCTCATCCGACTGGGTCAGAATCCTGTAGGCCTCTTCAGAGGAATACCCCTAGTTTGACATTTGGGCGTCTAAATTTAGGGGGTATTCCCTGAGACTACCCAAGAAAAAAAGCAAGCCTGTCTTACAATTGAGAGTGTAGCGAAGTACAGAAGCCGCTGCGATTGATAAAAAAAAATCAAAACTGATTTTTTTATCGCCGCAGCGCTTGTAAAGGGATTGTGCAGTGATTACAAAAAAAAAAATTTTTTGTCACTGCGGCGGGGCGGGCGTGGGTGAACGCAGGTGTGGGCGACCAATCAGGTCTGATCGGGCAAACACTGCGTTTTGGGTGGAGGGCGAACTAAGGTGACACTAGTACTATTATATATCTGACCGTGATCAGTTCTGATCACTTACAGATACTATAAAAGTACAAACGCTGATTAGCGCTACGCTAATCAGCGAACCAGTGACTGCGATGCGGTGGGCTGGGCGCTAACGCTAACTACCTACCAAAGGGGCCTAAAGTAATCTAAACCTAAAAGTCAATCCTAGTGAAAAAAAAAAAGTGACAGTTTACACTGATCACTTTTTTCCCTTTCACTAGATGATTGACAGGTGATGAAAGGGTGATCAAGGGGTTAATTTGGGTGATGGGGGCTGATCAGGGGCTTATGTGTGGTGCTTGGTGTACTCACAGTAAGGTGTGCTCTCTCCTGGGTCCAACCGACGAAAAGGACCCAGGAGAGGGCACAGAAGCCATTTAATCCATCATATTTACAAATATGATGGGTTAAATGGCTTCTCATTCGTTTTTCTAAAAGTCATCAGCCCGCCAGCGATGCCGATTGGCTGGCAGGCTGATGACTAAGTGGCCCTGCGCCTTTCGCAGTGCGCGATCTGCGCATGCGCGGGCGCATCTACGCGAAATCTCACGTCTCGCGAGATGACGCCTAGATGCGTCGGATCAGAAGAGCCCGGCCGCCGCGAGAACGCGATCCTGCGTACGGCGGTCCGGGAGTGGTTAAGAGTCGCTGCAACCGCTCAATTTTGGGGAGTATGATGCTCTGGCAGACAGATTATGGCCCCTAACAGTCTCTAGCAAGGTTATTTTCCCCAGCAGTACTCACTCAGACTTCTGGACATTGCTTCTTAGGATCAAGGGAATTTTGCCTTTTCCAAGATGGCCGCCACTTTCACTTCCTGTAGGGGTGCAGTTGGTTTCTCTGTCCTCCTGGGAACTTGTACTGAGCACTTTAGTTCCTTCTGCTGTAAGAATGGTTCCTCTGTGGAGGCAGGCTGTTTGGTTCCCTCCCCTCTGCTGGGTGGATGTCTTCCTCTCAACACGGGATACCAAAATCCAAGATGGCCGATTAACCCCTGTTTTGCCACAGTGCTGCAACTGATGCAGATTCACGGTCTCCAGCATTAAGTCTATGCTATAAAGTCTTTTGTCGGGGGTTTTACAGATAGAGGGGGGCCTTCCAGGTGCAAAGTAGATCCTGTTTCGTGACACCAAAATTTGCAACGAGCGGCCTTCCCCCAGGGCCCGACTATAAATTGCCACCTAGGTGTAGGAATGCCGAGTGGTATAGTGTGGCCTATCTGTTTCTTTATGTGTGTCACGGTGCTCCTACCTGGATACACCTGGACCCCAGGCTTTGGCTCTGAAGCAATAAATAGGGGGAATAATTGAGGGATTTGAAGAAATAACTTGAGTCCAGACCTTGAGATGAAGTTCCATGGCAGCTTTACTTGAATAAACGTTTCTCCAAACAGTTTCAGGCTTTGTCTTGGTTCCAGCAGGCTTTAGCATAAACTGGCAGGCAAACTCAACTCTGCTATCTCTTTCTCTCCCTCTGCTGTACTGACCGGGTAACTTGGTGTCTTTTTTTCCTCTTTACGCTGCTCTTCACTCTTGTAGTCGGATTTATGTTCTGCCAAAAAGTAGGTTAGAATCCTGGCGGCTCCAACATGGAGTCTCAACCAGAACAAACCAGAACTGCCCCACCTCATTCTGGTAGCAAGCAGGACCGGCCCACTTCTGACCAAAGGGGGGGAGAATGGTGAGTTCCATTGTATCTAACTATAGCTCTGCCCTGTTTGCTGCCACCTGCTGGTGAACCAGGCACATTACATGTATAACAGTTACATAACATTATAATAAATATGAAATAAATATACAGGATAGACCATAAAAGATAGTAGCAAGGTGCAGAAGTAGTAACACCATTATGGGGTGTTACACAATGCTCGAGGGGGAAAAAAGGATGCAAATATCCCCCACCAGTCCCTTCTCTGTACTGATGAGCGGTAATGACCGTCTACAGATGGGGCGCTCTTACTTTTGGAGAAGTCTCTGGTTTAGCTGACAAGTCGTGAGCTCATTTGCATATGTTTTCTCCTAAAGCAGGGAGGCTCAACCAGCGGCCCTCCAGCTGTTGTAAAACTACAACTCCCACCATGCCCTGCTGTAGGCTGATAGCTGTAGGCTGTCCGGGCATGCTGGGAGTTGTAGTTTTGCAACATCTGGGCATCCCTGTCCTAAAGCACTGCCGTGGGTCTCTTCCATTAAAGACAGCCCCCCCCCAGCTGTGTGCGAGGTGTCACCCAGCCAAACAGCACCCTGCTGTATGATGATGGGGGTAATAACCCTGGAACAGTCGTCCACAGCTAGGCCTCTGGTGTGGCGGGTAAGAGCCGCTCCCGTGTCCAGGATTATCGGTCGGTCTTGTGTCTTTTTTAAAACGTATTGACAATGTAGCTCAGTTCATATGTTTCATTGGGGCAGAGTGGTCGCAGGGTCCTTCATCCGGGCCCCTGGCACATACCCCCCACCAGTGACGTCAGCGCAGCGGCCACTTCCTGCCGACTGATCTCACACTTCACATTGTCCAGACCTCAAACACGAACACGTCCCACACGAAGCTTCCTGTAAGTCAGCAGGATGTCTACGCTGATCTCCGGACACTTACAGGGCTGCTCCACCTCACATAATCCCTGGGAAGCTTTCTAGTAGACTTTGTGTTTCCATTCTTCACCATTTTCAAGATCCCTGTTTGCTGTCAGTGAATGGAAACCTTCATGCTTACACTCAAGAGAAAGAAATAACAAACATAGTTGTGTTCGCAGCTGAGGATTTGCTACAGTTTTGCCCAATCTATATAAGCATCTGTGGGGACCCTAGACTGATACACGTTAGGTACACTGATACATTGTAACAAAGTATCAAGGTAGGAGGGAGGTCTCTGCTCAGGGATTGTCTACAATGGACACAATACGTGTGTAGGGTTTTCATTCACTGACAACAAGCAGAGATCTTGAAAGTTGCAGATCACTTCATTCCTCAATGATCACTTCATGGTGCTGCCTCTAGAAGTCCAGATATAACACATGATGGGCCCTTTGAAGAATGGGGCCCTAGCGTAGACCTGTGTAAGGCTCCTGGAGGGATGTGGGATCTGATCCACTGTCCGGCCAGTGACGGTGTACTGCCTGACGGCTCAGAACAGGCCTCATAGTGGGATCGTCCTGGACTGGACTCGTAGAATACATCGGCGGGCGAGTGAAATCTGGGGGCAGGTCCCCAAAATGCATTCAAAAATGTCTGTGAGTAAAATTATTAAAAAAGTTCATTTCTCCGTATCTGATACTTCTATTCCTATCTGATTCTGGGAAAGCTGGGTAACAACTCAAATGTCTGTCCAACATTCCAGGATTGCCTCTCCACCGCTCTCGTATCACTGCGGAACCAGGCAGATCGCTTTAACCCTTTGTGCACCGTGCCAGGTACACGAAGAGTGTGGCCAGGAACTCATCCTCACGAATGGTATACGCATACAGTTGACACACGTCCATCTTCCCTGCAGCCACCACTAGGGGCACTATGGAGCTATATGCATCTGCCTGCAGTGACGGCGCCCTCTAGTGTTAGTGTGGGAGAGGCGGGATGTCCTCACTTCACCAGCTCTCTGGCCAGAATGATGCAGATTCCTTTCTAGCTTCAGAAGTCAGTTTGGGTGGAGTTCGGGGCAGACATTGCCTTTAAGGGGTGCTTTGGATTGGTGTGTGTCACCTAACATAGGAACATAGTATATAAGACGGAAAAAAGACATTTGTCCATCCAGTTCGGCCTGTTTAATGCAAGTTGATCCAGAGGAAGGCAAAAAACCCCTGTGAGGTAGAAGCCAATTTTCCCCACTTAAGGGGAAAAAAAATTCCTTCCCGACTCCAATCAGAATAACTCCCTGGATCAACGACCCCTCTCTAGTAGCTGTAACCTGTAATATCACTGCTCTTACTGTAAAGAGTCCATAGTCTCACTGCTCTTACAGTATAGAGTCCATAGTATCACTGCTCTTACAGTATAGAGTCCATAGTCTCACTGCTCTTACAGTAAAGAGTCCATAGTCTCACTGCTCTTACAGTATAGAGTCCATAGTCTCACTGCTCTTACAGTACAGAGTCCATAGTCTCACTGCTCTTACAGTATAGAGTCCATAGTCTCACTGCTCTTACAGTAGAGTCCATAGTCTCACTGCTCTTACAGTAAAGAGTCCATAGTCTCACTGCTCTTACTGTAAAGAGTCCATAGTCTCACCGCTCTTACAGTAAAGAGTCCATAGTCTCACTGCTCTTACAGTAAAGAGTCCATAGTCTCACTGCTCTTACAGTATAGAGTCCATAGTCTCACTGCTCTTACAGTAAAGAGTCTATAGTCTCACTGCTCTTACAGTATAGAGTCCATAGTCTCACTGCTCTTACAGTAAAGAGTCCATAGTCTCACTGCTCTTACAGTAAAGAGTCCATAGTCTCACTGCTCTTACAGTAAAGTGTCCATAGTCTCACTGCAATTACAGTATAGAGTCCATAGTCTCACTGCTCTTACAGTAAAGAGTCCATAGTCTCACTGCTCTTACAGTATAGAGTCCATAGTCTCACTGCTCTTACAGTATAGAGTCCATAGTCTCACTGCTCTTACAGTATAGAGTCCATAGTCTCACTGCTCTTACAGTAAAGAGTCCATAGTCTCACTGCTCTTACAGTAAAGAGTCCATAGTCTCACTGCTCTTACTGTAAAGAGTCCATAGTCTCACTGCTCTTACAGTAAAGAGTCCATAGTCTCACTGCTCTTACAGTAGAGTCCATAGTCTCACTGCTCTTACAGTAAAGAGTCCATAGTCTCACTGCTCTTACAGTATAGAGTCCATAGTCTCACTGCTCTTACAGTATAGAGTCCATAGTCTCACTGCTCTTACAGTAGAGTCCATAGTCTCACTGCTCTTACAGTAAAGAGTCCATAGTCTCACTGCTCTTACAGTATAGAGTCCATAGTCTCACTGCTCTTACAGTATAGAGTCCATAGTCTCACTGCTCTTACAGTAAAGAGTCCATAGTCTCACTGCTCTTACAGTAAAGAGTCCATAGTCTCACTGCTCTTACAGTAAAGAGTCCATAGTCTCACTGCTCTTACAGTAAAGAGTCCATAGTCTCACTGCTCTTACAGTAAAGAATCCATAGTCTCACTGCTCTTACAGTATAGAGTCAATAGTCTCACTGCTCTTACAGTAAAGAGTCCATAGTCTCACTGCCCTTACAGTAAACAGTCCATAGTCTAACTGCTCTTACAGTAAAGAGTCCATAGTCTCACTGCTCTTACAGTAAATAGTCCATAGTCTCACTGCTCTTACAGTAAAGAGTCCATAGTCTCACTGCTCTTACAGTAAAGAGTCCATAGTCTCACTGCTCTTACAGTAAAGAGTCCATAGTCTCACTGATCTTACAGTAGAGTCTATAGTCTCACTGCTCTTACAGTAAAGAGTCCACAGTCTCACTGCTCTTACAGTAAAGAGTCCATAGTCTCACTCCTCTTACAGTAAATAGCCCACAGTCTCACAGCTCTTACAGTAAAGAGTCCATAGTCTTACTGCTCTTACAGTAAAGAGTCCATAGTCTTACTGCTCTTACAGTAAAGAGGCCATAGTCTCACTGCTCTTACAGCAAAGAGGCCATAGTCTCACTGCTCTTACAGCAAAGAGTCCATAGTCTCACTGCTCTTACAGTAAAGAGTCCATAGTCTCACTGCTCTTACAGTATAGAGTCCATAGTCTCACTGATCTTACAGTATAGAGTCCATAGTCTCACTGCTCTTACAGTAAAGAGTCCATAGTCTCACTGCTCTTACAGTAAAGAGTCCATAGTCTCACTGCTCTTACAGTATAGAGTCCATAGTCTCACTGCTCTTACAGTAAAGAGTCCATAGTCTCACTACTCTTACAGTATAGAGTCCATAGTCTCACTGCTCTTACAGTAAAAAGGCCATAGTCTCACTGCTCTTACAGTAAAGAGTCCATAGTCTCACTGCTCTTACAGTATAGAGTCCATAGTCTCACTGCTCTTACAGTAAAGAGTCCATAGTCTCACCGCTCTTACAGTAAAGAGTCCATAGTCTCACTGCTCTTACAGTACAGAGTCCATAGTCTCACTGCTCTTACAGTATAGAGTCCATAGTCTCACTGCTCTTACAGTAAAGAGTCCACAGTCTCACTGCTCTTACAGTATAGAGTCCATAGTCTCACTGCTCTTACAGTAAAGAGTCCATAGTCTCACTGCTCTTACAGTATAGAGTCCATAGTCTCACTGCTCTTACAGTATACAGTCCATAGTCTCACTGCTCTTACAGTAAAGAGTCCATAGTCTCACTGCTCTTACAGTATAGAGTCCATAGTCTCACTGCACTTACAGTATAGAGTCCATAGTCTCACTGCTCTTACAGTATAGAGTCCATAGTCTCACTGCTCTTACAGTAAAGAGTCCATAGTCTCACTGCTCTTACAGTAAAGAGTCCATAGTCTCACTGCTCTTACTGTAAAGAGTCCATAGTCTCACTGCTCTTACAGTATAGAGTCCATAATCTCACTGCTCTTACAGTATAGAGTCCATAGTCTCACTGCTCTTACAGTAAAGAGTCCATAGTCTCACTGCTCTTACAGAAAAGAGTCCATAGTGTCACTGCTCTTACAGTATAGAGTCCATAGTCTCACTGCTCTTACAGTATAGAGTCCATAGTCTCACTGCTCTTACAGTAAAGAGTCCATAGTGTCACTGCTCTTACAGTATAGAGTCCATAGTCTCACTGCTCTTACAGTATAGAGTCCATAGTCTCACTGCTCTTACAGTAAAGAGTCCATAGTTTCACTGCTCTTACAGTAGAGTCCATAGTCTCACTGCTCTTACAGTAAAGAGTCCATAGTCTCACTGCTCTTACTGTAAAGAGTCCATAGTCTCACTGCTCTTACAGTATAGAGTCCATAGTCTCACTACTCATACAGTAAAGAGTCCATAGTCTCACTGCTCTTACAGTAAAGAGTCCATAGTCTCACTGCTCTTACAGTAAAGAGTCCACAGTCTCACTGCTCTTACAGTGTAGAGTCCATAGTCTCACTGCTCTTACAGTGTAGAGTCCATAGTCTCACTGCTCTTACAGTAAAGAGTCCACAGTCTCACTGCTCTTACAGTATAGAGTCCACAGTCTCACTGCTCTTACAGTATAGAGTCCATAGTCTCACTGCTCTTACAGTAAAGAGTCCATAGTCTCACTGCTCTTACAGTAAAGAGTCCATAGTCTCACTGCTCTTACAGTATAGAGTCCATAGTCTCACTGCTCTTACAGTATAGAGTCCATAGTCTCACTGCTCTTACAGTAAAGAGTCCATAGTCTCACTGCTCTTACAGTAAAGAGTCCATAGTCTCACCGCTCTTACAGTAAAGAGTCCATAGTCTCACTGCTCTTACAGTACAGAGTCCATAGTCTCACTGCTCTTACAGTACAGAGTCCATAGTCTCACTGCTCTTACAGTAAAGAGTCCATAGTCTCACTGCTCTTACAGTATAGAGTCCATAGTCTCACTGCTCTTACAGTAAAGAGTCCATAGTCTCACTGCTCTTACAGTATAGAGTCCATAGTCTCACTGCTCTTACAGTAAAGAGTCCATAGTCTCACTGCTCTTACAGGAAAGAGTCCATAGTCTCACTGCTCTTACAGTAAAGAGTCCATAGTCTCACTGCTCTTACAGGAAAGAGTCCATAGTTTCACGTACTCTGACTGTACACAGTCCTCCATGTGTGGTCTGACCGGTTTGTCTTGTGATTACTTCATGAAGAAATGTCATCATCTTCTCCAGTGACTCGATTTGTTTTACTTTCCCAGAAACACTCAATGAGATTTTAATGACCTAATAATTAGATGTTGCAAAAAACAAATCCCCGGAGCAAAGAGTCAGCGCTAAAGAACGATGCAGGGAGGTAAAATCACAAAAAAACACAAACTAAAGAGGGGAACCGACGGTATACAATTATCCGAAAGTGTCGCTCCTCCAATAAACGGTGGCATGGCGCAGGGTGACGTGAAGATATATTCACCCTCTTATCTGATGAAATGGCAAGAGACAGGAAGTGACACTAAGGCCTCTTTTACACATGCGGAAAAATCGCGCATTTTCCCGCAACTCACCCGCATCTTATCTGGGCGTCAGACCTGATGCCCGGATAAAATGCGGGTGCGTTGCTGGAAAATGCACGATTTTTCCGCATGTGTGCAAACTGTTGTAATGCGTTTTGCACGCATGTTAGAAAAATCGGCATATTTGGTACCCAGACCCAAAGCCGGACTTCATCACTGAAGTCCGGTTTCTGGTTGAGTATTCTGTAGATTTTCCCCTATAACATAGTTATAAAGGAAAAATAATTATTAAAATATAATTAACTTACCTCCTCCAACTGATCGCGTAGCTGCCGGTCTCCTGTTCTGTCTTCAGCCGGGGAGTTGGGCTAATGGACCTTCCGTGACGTCACTGGATCACACGGTCCAATCATGGAAGCAGGTGATTGGACCATGTGACTGAGTGACGTCACCGCAGGTCACTTACACCCTCCCCACAGCTGAAGACAGAACAGAGACCGGCAGCTATGCGATCAGTGGAGGAGGTGAGTTAATCCACATTTATTTTTAACCCTCTATTGCCCTTTTTACTTTGCATTCTGTATTTAGAATGATATTATTTTCCTTTATAACTTTGTTATAAGGGAAAATAATAAAGATCAGGTCCCCATCCCGGTCATCTCCTAGCAACCATGAGTGAAAATCGCACCGCATCCGCACTTGCTTGCAATTTTCCCACAGCCCTATTCACTTCTATGGAGCCTGTGTTGCGTGAAAAACGCAGAAAGTAGAGCATGCTGCGTTTTTCACGCAACGCTAAAATGATGCAGGAAAATTACCGCTCATGTTCACAGCCCCATAGAAATGAATGGGTCCGGATTCAGTGTGGGTGCAATGCGGTCACATCACGCCAGTGTGAAAGGGGCCTAAAGGGTGTGTATACATTTGAAATCAACTTCACAAATAGTACACAGCTCCTGTGCAGACTCATGCATCTCTATAGTTACAGACTACGAACAAGCCCTGTGTAGTCAGACCCTGCAGTCCTCCTTCCCTCCATCACCATCCATTTGCAGATGAGCTAAAAAGAAGAAATATTTGATGACCTTAAAGGGATTCGATGACACGGCTGCAAAAAAGCAATAAAAGACGTATCCACGCCTGTCAGAAGTGCTGCCGCTACAGCACCAAGGACGCAATCTGGATGTCTAGACATTCCTCTAAACTCATCCTCGTTGGAGGAACGGGCTCTGTCTACAGTCCTCATAAAACCGCCCCCCGCCTGCTATACACATGGGTCCATGAGTGATGGAGCAGACACATGTCTGATCTGTGGGATTGGAACGAACTCCGTCCCAGCTCTGGTCCTCCCAGGATCAAAGCTTGGGGTCCTCCAGGTCATGTATTTCAGACCTCCCAAGTGTCCCTCTTTTGGACTGTCTGTCCATCTTTGATCCTTTAATGTCCCTCTTTTGGACCTGGAGAATTAGTGCATAAATGTGCATTAATAAATTTACTAAATTCCTCCTTACTGCACTATTTGTCCGGTTTCCACCTGTATATTAGGCCAGAACTTCATTATTTGGTGCAATTTGGACCCTAAAATCTCTATAATCTGATGATTTATGAGCTAACATTAAAATGGATATTGAAGCGCAAGAGAAAAAATAGTCCCGGGGGCCCCACATGCTGTAAGAACATAAAGGGACGTGCGCTCACCGATCCCCGGCCGCTGCAGTTCTGGCTGACCGCTCGAGCGCAGCAAGAGGAGAGGAGCTGACAGGAGGGAAGCACTCAGCGCTCCATCCTGTAACTCTCTCATTGTGGCGTGGCCGAGCCCTGTACCCGCGGACCATACAGGACTCGGCCATGCTACACTAGAGGTAGCGGTGGGAGGGGGGAAGAAGAGAGTGGCGGGGGGGCTGGAAGAATCACAAGAGGGGGAGAATAACAAGGGGGAAGTGAATGACAAGGGGAAAGAGGATGACAAGAGGGGAAAGAGAATGACAAGGGGAAAGAGAATGACAAGAGGGAAAGAGAATGACAAGAGGGGAAAGAAAATGACAAGAGGGGAGAGTGAATGACAAGGGGGAGGTGAATAACAAGGGGAAGAGAATGACAAGAGGGAAAGAGAATGACAAGAGGGGGAAAGAGAATGACAATAGGGGAAAGAGAATGACAAGAGGGAAAGAGAATGACAAGAGGGGAAAGAGAATGACAAGAGGGGAGAGAATGACAAGAGGGAAAGAGAGAATGACAAGGGGGAAAGAGAATACCAAGGGGAAGAGAATGACAAGAGGGGAAAAGAGAATGACAAGGGGGAAGAGAATACCAAGGGGGAAGAGAATGACAAGAGGGGAAAGAGAATGACAAGAGGGGAAAGATAATAACAAGAGGGGAGAATGACAAGAGGGGGAAAGAGAATATCAAGGGGAAAGAGGATGACAAGAGGGAGAAAGAGAATGACAAGGGGAGAGAGAATTATGGGGGAGAATGACAAGGGGAGAGAAAGAGAATGACAAGGGGGAATGACAAGAGGGGGAAAGAGAATGACAAGGGGGAAAGAGAATGACAAGGGGGAAGAGAATATCAAGGGGAAAGAGAATGACAAGGGGGAAAGAGAATGACAAGAGGGGAAAGAGAATATCAAGAGGGAAAGATAATGACAAGAGGGAGAAGAGAATGAGAAGAGGGCGGAAAGAAAATAACAAGAGGGGAGAATAACAAGGGAGAAAGAGAATGACAAGATGGGGAAAAGAATGACAAGAGGGGAAAGAGAATGACAAGAGGGAAAAGAGAATGACAAGGGGAGAGAATGATGGTGGGGGAGTATGACAAGGGGAGAAAGAGAATGACAAGGGGGAATGACAAGAGGGGAAAGAGAATGACAAGAGGGGAAGAGAGAATGAGAAGAGAGGCGGAAAGAAAATAACAAGAGGGGAGAATAACAAGGGGAGAAAGAGAATGACAAGATGGGGAAAAGAATGACAAGAGGGGAAAAGAGAATGACAAGAGGGGAAAGAGAATGACAAGGGGGAGAAAATGATGGTGGGGAGTATGACAAGGGGGAGAAAGAGAATGACAAGGGGAGGAATGACAAGAGGGGAAAGAGAATGACAAGGGGGAAAGAGAATGACAAGGGGAAATAGAATGACAAGGGGGAAAAGAGAATGACAAGCGGGGAGAGAGAGGAATGACAAGGGGGAAAGAGAATGACAAGGGAGGAGTGAAAGAGAATGACAAAGGGGAAAGAGAATGACAAGGAGGGGAGAAGAGAATGACAAAGGGGAAAGAGAATGACAAGGGAGGGGAAAGAGAATGACAAGGGGGAAAGAGAATGACAAGGAAGGGGGGAAGAGAATGATAAGGGGGAAAAGAGAATATCAAGGGGTAAAGAGAATGACAAGGGGGGAAAGAGAATATCAAGGGGTAAAGAGAATGACAAGGGGGGGAAACAGAATGTCAAGGGGGAAGAGAATGACAATAGGGGGAAAGATAATGACAAAAGGAGTAAAGAGAATGACAAGAGGGGGAAAGAGAATGACAAGCGGGGGAGAGAGAATGACAAGGGGGAAAGAGAATGACAAGAGGGGAAAGAGAATAACAAGAGGGGAGAATGACAAGGGGAAAGAGAATGACAAGAGGGGGAAAGAGAATGACAAGGGGGAGAGAATAACAAGAGGGGGAAAGAGAATGACAAGGGGGGTGACGAATGACAAGAGGGGAAGAGAATGACAAGCGGGGGAGAGAGAATGACAAGGGGGAAAGAGAATGACAAGCGGGGAGAGAGAATGACAAGGGGAAAGAGAATGACAAGAGGGGAAAGAGAATAACAAGAGGGGGAGAATGACAAGGGGGAAAGAGAATGACAAGAGGGGAAAGAGAATGACAAGGGGGAGAGAATAACAAGAGGGAAAGAGAATGACAAGGGGGGTGACGAATGACAAGAGGGGGAAGAGAATGACAAGGGGGAGAGAATAACAACAAGGGGGAGAGAATAACAAGAGGGGAAAGAGAATGACAAGGGGGAGAGAATAACAAGAGGGGAAAGAGAATGACAGGAGGGGAAAGAGAATGACAAGGGGGAGAGAATAACAAGAGGGGGAGAGAGAATGACAAGGGGGGAGAGAATAACAAGAGGGGGAAAGAGAATGACAGGGGGAGAGAGATAACAAGAGGGGAAAAAGAATGACAAGGGGGGGGGAGAATAACAAGAGGGGGAGAGAGAATGACAAGGGGGAAAGAGAATGACAAGGGGGAAAGAGAATGACAAGGGGGAAAGAGAATGACAAGAGGGGGAAAGAGAATGACAAGAGGGGGGGGAGAGAATGACAAGAGGGGGGGGGGGGATTGACATCCATTACACACACAAAAACACACACTGAATCACAATGCACCCCTTACAGACACACACTGCATCCCTTACACAAGCAGAAACACACCTTGCAGCCCTTACACATACAAACACAGATTCACACAACACATTCCGTACACACATTCAGAAACACACAATACATACCCCACACACAAATACAAACTTCTTTCTATCCCTTACAGGAAAACATACTGCAATGCACTACACACACACTGCATCACCTACACAAACACACTGCATCCACTACACACACACACTGCATCCACTACACACACACTGCATCACCTACACACACACACTGCATCCACTACACACACACACTGCATCCACTACACACACACTGCATCACCTACACACACACACACTGCATCACCTACACACACACACTGCATCCACTACACACACACTGCATCCACTACACAGACACTGCATCACCTACACACACACACTGCATCCACTACACACACACACACTGCATCCACTACACACACACACTGCATCCACTACACACACACACTGCATCCACTACACACACACTGCATCCACTACACAGACACTGCATCACCTACACACACACACTGCATCCACTACACACACACACACTGCATCCACTACACACACACACTGCATCCACTACACACACACTGCATCCACTACACAGACACTGCATCCACTACACAGACACTGCATCACCTACACACACACACTGCATCCACTACACACACACACACTGCATCCACTACACACACACTGCATCACCTACACACACACACACTGCATCCACTACACACACACACTGCATCCACTACACACACACACTGCATCCACTACACACACACTGCATCCACTACACACACACACTGCATCCACTACACACACACTGCATCCACTACACACACACTGCATCCACTACACACACACACTGCATTCACTACACACACACTGGATCACCTACACACACAGACTGCTATCCCTATACACTACATCCCATAAGCACACACATTAGATTCTCTGCAGCAGCACAGAACACATCCCCCACACACTTCACCCACTGTGAACGAGCTCATGGGTGCAACATGTAGGTGGACTTATGGGTGGGCCTTATGGGCATACTCACTATCAGGCCCTGGGGCCCAGACCTTGAGCTGTGTAAAGGGCCCCAAAAAATGGAGCTGTTTCCCGTTCTCCCAGAACATTGATCTTTGCCTCCAGAGAGCCTGTTCTACACCAGAGCAGTGGAGCCGGACCGCAGCCGGAGCCATCATCATCTGGGTGTAAGAGGCGATCTAGGATATTAGGCACTAGTCTCTAATTTACCTCACATTACAGGGACACTACAGTCCCCAGAACCGCTGCAGCTCAATGTAGAGGTTCTGGTGTCTATAACCTGTCCCCGCAGGCTTATTAATGTAAACACGGCGGTACTGCAGCACGGCGTTAGTTAATATGGCAGATCATACGGGCGGGGCATTGTGATGTCACATGGGGCGGGGGGGGGGCGCAAACTTTTTTTTTGCCTGGGGTGGCAAAAATCCTTGTACCGGCCCTGGGTATTTCCTCTTAGTGCTACCACACAGTACTAATGCCCACATTGTGCCCCCCTCATTGTAGTTATGCCCATCTTTGTGCCCCCACACAGTAGTTATGCCCATCTTTGTGCCCCACTCACAGTAGTTATGCCCACTTTTGTTCCCCCTCACTGTAGTTATGCCCATCTTTGTGCCCCCCTCACAGTAGTTATGCCCACTTTTGTTCCCCCTCACAGTAGTTATGCCCACTTTTGTTCCCCCTCACAGTAGTTATGTCCTCCTTGTGGCCCCCAGTGCCCTATCCAGCTCTATGAAAGAAAAAAAAACACAACTACTTATCTGCTTCCCTGACGACATAGCTCTGCTTGCTATGCAGGAGGCTGTTTCCCGGGTTTTCCCTGATCCTCCCATACGGCCAGCAGTGCGATGTGCGGCCTGAAAGGGGGAGCGCCGGAGATCAGCAGAACAGTGAAGCAGGGAGTGGATGGCTCCCTGCTGCACTAAGGAAAGGAACTGCCGGGTAGGTGCCCCCCAGCCTCTGCACCCCTGTCCCCTCTCTACGCCCCTGATAAAGGGTCCCATCACTTTGAGGTCACCCATAAGCTCAAAGGCACCGATATGTGAAAGCCGGTGTGACGGCGCCTCCTTGGGTCGGGGTACTGTACTGCAGAGTGACTGGTAGGGAGCTCTTGTACTTTGCTGCTGTCCGCATGTTGCTCTTGTGTATGTTTTGCACGGTTTGTATTTGTGACACTGCTGTTGGTGACATGTGTGGCTTTAGTGTGTAGTGAGCAGGAAGAGGATGAGGGTTGTGGTGGGCCTGTGTAACCTCCCAGAATGCTGTTACCTGCATCCTGCTACTATCTCTAATGGGCTAACAAAACACCATCTTATGTATGTCTTTCCAGGTCCTCCACACTGTGCATTCATAATCTTCTTATGCAATTGCTCATATGTAATGTGCCTGGTTCACCAGCAGGTGGCAGCAAACAGGGCAGAGCTATAGTTAGATACAATGGAACTCACCATTCTCCCCCCCTTTGGTCAGAGGTGGGCCGGTCCTGCTTGCTACCAGAAGGAGGCGGGGCAGTTCTGGTTTGTTCTGGTTGAGACTCCATGTTGGAGCCGCCAGGATTCTAATCTACTTTTTGGCTGAACATAAATCCGACTACAAGAGTGAAGAGCAACGTAAAGAGGAAACAAAGACACCAAGTTACCCGGTCAGTACAGCAGAGGGAGAGAAAGAGATAGCAGAGTTGAGTTTGCCTGCCAGTTTATGCTAAAGCCTGCTGGAACCAAGACAAAGCCTGAAACTGTTTGGAGAAACATTTATTCAAGTAAAGCTGCCATGGAACTTCATCTCAAGGTCTGGACTCAAGTTATTTCTTCAAATCCCTCAATTATTCCCCCTATTTATTACTTCGGAGCCAAATCCTGTGGTCCAGCCGTATCCAGGTAGGAGCACCGTGACACACATAAAGAGACATTTAGGCCACACTATACCACTCGGCATTCCTACCAAACCTGGGACACGATATAAAGGGCCCTGGGGGGAGGCCGCCCGTTGCACCTGCTCTAATGAGATGATGCTGGGTTTGCTGCTCATATTCATCATCCCACGATGGTGCTCGGAGTACGTGAAGCCTCAATAAAGGAGAAGAATTAATAACCTGAGTCCTGTCAGGGCATTCTGGTCTCTGTGACAGGCACCAGCGCACACTAAACCATTGTCAAGATCTCTGCTTGCTGCCTGTGAAGGAAAACATTCTTGTCTACATCCAGTGGCCATCGTGTCGAACTGATTGGGCCTTTACAAGATAGAGCTCCGGCCAGACAATCAGCAGATGTCACCAGGTGACGGCAGCGACAACGTCACAGCGGCTGGACCTCATAACTATTGTTGATCAAGAATATTCGAATTGCGAATTTTAATTGCGAATATCGGCACTTCGAGAATTCGCGAATATTTAGAATATCTCAAAATATATTCGTAATCGCGAATATTAGTTTTTTTTTAAATACCAGTCTATGTGAATTTTTATGCAAATTTTTTAATGCGAATTTTCGCAAGGAAGAAAATGCCTGAAGATCAGGAATTCGCAAATTCGAATATTGCCCCTATTGCTCATCGCTACTCATAACATTGAGGGGTTACCGCACAGAGTGTGATACTGGCCAAGGAAGTATCATCCTGTAGCCCCTCGGTGTATATGGTCCTGCCCCCGGGACATTACATTATCACTATTTCTATCATTTTATTCCGCAGCTTAGCTCTGATATACAGGGAATTTACTAAGTGTCTTGGATAAGGCGTATTTACTTACCGTATACCAGTGACCTGCTACACATCCGCTCCGCACAGAGACTCACACGCTTAGTGGTTATACATCTGTTAACCACAGAGATTCATGCGCTTTGTGGTTACAGATCCATCTGTCAAGGACATTCCCGTGACCGGTGCCAGGAGATCAGTGAGACTGGCAACATGTGGTTTGATCTGGCAGGTTCCTTGTGGATCAATTTGCTGCAGGTGGCCACACCCCTTGCCTCATATGTTGCTTATGTGGTCATTTAACCTTCCCTATTTATTGTGGCTTCTCCCACCATGCTGTGCGGTTTATAGCTTCGGTCTTGTTGTGGATTGCTGGTGTTTGGATCTCGGCGGAGTTCCTGTGCTTCCATAGCCATTTGAAGTTAAGTGTCTTCTTCCCCTTTAGTTTATTGTTTGGGTTTTCTTGTGTTGCTCTTTTCCCTGTCATTTGTGTTTAGGCCTGAGGGAGACTCCTGTTCGTCCTTCCGTTTGGAGGAACTGGTTGTCTCTTGTCCTGACATTAGAACCAGGGTCCTACAGGGTGAGTTAGGACTTCAGGTTCCTGTGCATGAACTTACCTACCTCTGGGGTCAGTTCATACTTGCAGTCAGTCAGGACTTTGATTAGGGTTTCTCTAGGAGGTGACCTGCTCCTTTCCGTAGTTCCCAGGCCTTTTCCCCTCACCCCTTTCCCTAATACGTTCGGTGTGGGTATCTCTTCCACACCGAAGTGTGACACCATCACACACAGAGGTTCACACACTTAATGGTTACACATCCGTTACAGACAGAGATTCACACGCTTAGTGGTTATACTTAAGTAACAGAGGTTCACGCACTATTTGTTGCATATCTATTGCACACTGAGATTCATGCACTTAGTGGTAACACATCCATTACACACAGAGGTTAGCACTAGGGATGAGCGAACCCGTAGATGTTCGAGTTCAACGGGTTCGGCTGAAATTTGTTTTAAAGTCCGGTTCAGGTACCTGAACTTGACCCCGAACCCCATAGAAGTCAATGGGAACCCGAACTTTGGTGTTGTAAATTGGCTGTAAAATAGTCATAGAAAGGTCGAGAGGGCTGCAAAAGAAAGCAAAATGGGGTTAAGAGCAGGAAAATTGCCCTGCAAACAAATGTGGGTCGGGAAATGACCTAAAATACCATAGAATAGAAAAAAAATAAAAAAAATAATCTTGAACCAGGAGGTGGAGGTCCGAGTGGAAGAGCAGGTGGACATAGAGGTGGAGGCAGAGTAGATAGCCAACACTGTTTTTGTGTTTTTTTATTTGGGGAGACCCCAAAACATTTGGAAATGGCAAACAGAACAAACTGCGCTGGAGTATAGGGTGACCACATTTCCTAACTGCCATTCAGGGACACTTACTTTCACAAGATCATCATGCGGTCGCGGTCCCGCTACTCGGCCGCGCAGCAAGGCAAGGGAGGAGCCACACACACACAGGACAGTACTATGCGATGCCGATCTGATTCGGCGATCGCATAGTATAAAGAAGTGACTGTCACCAGGGCCAGTTCTAGGTGAAATGGGGCCCTGGGGCGAAAAACAATAAGTAACAATAAGTAACAGAGCCCCCCCCCCCCCATTATGTGCCAGTAGCCATAGGCCCCTCCTTAAGTGCCAGACTGACACTGACTGCCAGTAGTAGCCGTACCATTGCTCCCCCCTATAATGTGCCACACACAGTGACAGTGCCAGTAGCCATATGACTACACTCCATTGTCCGAGTAGCCATACCATAATTAGCCCCCCCCCATCATGTACCCCAGGCCCAATAAGTGCCAGAGTCCACTCCATTGTCCACAGTCCAAGTAGCCAATGCCATTATTTGCCATACCATAATTACCCCCCCCCCACATCATGTAACCCAGGCCCAATAAGTGCCCCCCCCCCATTATGTGCCCCAGCCCTCAGGCCCAGTAGCCAGCCACAGCTAATGACAAATGACAACAAAAAAAAACTAAAGAAAAACACTTGACTTATACTTACCTCCTGTCCTGAGTCTTTGGCTGCAGCGATCAGGCTGTGTCCCGTCCTGGCTGCAGCGCTTCTGACTGTACGGCAGCGGCTCAGTCAGTGCTTGAGCCAGGCGGCGCGATGACGTAATCACGCCGCCTGCGCCGGTCCGCTGGCCCCTGATAGGCTGCCGGCCGGCCTTGCACAGCCTATCAGAGGAAGGGGAAGGGACACACCTCTCCCTCCACTGCCCTGTGCGGCTGTGTGTAGGCCTTAACGGCGGCTCAGTGATCATTCCGGGACACTGCATTGTCCCAGAATGAGGGTGACTGGGACCCGGGACAGTCTCTCCAAATGCGGGACTGTCCCGGCCGATCCGGGACACGTGGTCACCCTACTGGAGTACAACAATGGCTTGGTGCAGCCGGTATATTTCTCTACTCTGCCAATATAACAAATAGTAATCTTGAGCCAGGAGGAGGTGAACATGACAGTGTAGGCGGAAGAGGCGGAGGAGGGAACACTATTTTTGTGTTGTTGTTTTTTTTTAATTGGGGAGGCCCCAAAATATTGGGAAATGGCAAACTGAGCTGGAGTATAACAAAGGCTGTGTGCAGCCGGTATACCTCTCTACTCTGCACAAGGTACGGACAAGTCCTGTGGGATCCGTGCCTGGTTCATTTTAATGAATGTGAGCTTGTCCACGTTGTCTGTGGACAGACGGATGCGTCTGGTCGTGATCCCCCCCCCCGTGCTAAACACATGTTCAGACAATACACTTCCCCCAGGGCAGGACAGCACCTCCAAGTCGTAAAGGGCTAGCTCAGGCCATGTCCCCAATTTGGAGACCCAGAAGTTGAATGGGGAAGACCCATCAGTCAGTATGTGTAGGCGCGTGGACACGTACTGCTCCACCATATTACTGATATGGACCTGCCAGTGGCGTGCAGACAAAGCTTTTCCACATTTCAGCCATGCTAACCCTCCCTTCTGAGGAGCTGGTGGTGCCCCCGCTGTGTTGGCGACTTCCTTCTCCTCCGCCTTGTGCTTCCACTGAGCCCCCGCAGTCAGGTGGGAATGCCTTCAGTAGCGTGTCTACCAGCGTGCGCTTGTATTGACGCATCTTTTAATTATGTTCTAGTGACGGAAGTAAGGATGGCACGTTGTCCTTGTGCCCGTGAGCTGCTTTGGGTGCCATCCTGCTGTGAACACGGTTCCTCCTCCTCATCATTATGATTATCCTCATCCTCCAAAACTGTGCCCTGGCTGGACAGTTGTATACCTCACCGCTGTTGGTGCAGGAACCTACCCTCAGAGCCACCTGTGAACGAGGGGCCTGATAACCATGGAAATGCCACATTCTCATCCATCATCACCTGAAGCGTTTTGCTGATGACGGCGTGATCGGTGCTGGCCATGTTGGTGGAGTCCTCAAAACAGTGCACTGCACTAATCCACTATCTCCCGCTGCTGTTCGCACAGTCTCTCCGGCGTGTGCATGGTGGAGTTCCACCTTGTGGGTAAGTCACATATGAGAAATTACACTGCATCGCAGACAGGTGAGCGGCAGCAGTGCGAGAACGCCAAAAGAACGCACAGATGGCCTGCACTTTCTGCAGCAGCTCAGACATGTCAGGGTCATTTTACAAGAACCTCTTAACCACCAAATTCAGCACATGCGCCAGGCAAGGGATGTGGTTAGGCCCAGAGCTGCTACGAGATTTCACCCGTTATCGCACACCGCCAGGCTCAGCAGCACCAGCCACTCATCGGTCTGTCCGGCGACAGCTCCTGCGCGGTGTGGGGTTTTCCCCCAGAGGAGTTTCAGAAGAGCCTGGAGGGGGCAACAGGAGGCACCGAGAAACATCCCGCAATCCTCGGTGGCGCTAGGACATGAGCCAAACCGCTTTCCACCTCAGGCCCAGCCACCACTACATTTACCCAGTGGGCAGTTAGGGAGAAATAACGTCCCTGGCCGTGCTTACTGGTCCACGTATCTGTGGTTATGTGGACCTTACCACTGATGGCATTGCTCAGCGCATACCTGATTTTGTCTACCACTTGTTCGTGCAGCACAAGGATGGCCAGCCTGGGACAGCCACTGTCCGTCTCCACCAGACAGAATGGCAGGATTTTAAAGGCCAGGAATTTAGAAATGCTTGTGTAGTGTACCGGAGTTGTAATGCCCGTCACTACAGAAGGGTCACTGGTGTGCTGTTGTTCCCCTTATTTATGGGGAGGTTGGTATAAAACATCTTCATGTAATGCAATGCTGTATACTTCCCTGTTACTGTGAAATGTGCCATGTGCAGGCCGGCTAGGGATGTCATTCCAGCTCTAGTCACTAGAGGGAGCCCTAGTTTATATAGTCAGGCCCAGTCAGGGAAAGTCAGTTAAGTCCAGGCCTTGAGCCTGTCCAGGTCTATTCCAGTCCAGGCCTTGAGCCTGTGAAGGCAGAGCAGGCCTGGAGCCTGCAGACTAGGAGAGGGCATTCCAGTCCCTGTAATCGGGTTCCAGATCCAAGGAGAAGGTTCCCCTCCTGAGACCGTATTTGCAGAAGTAGGAACATCACAGTTAACCAGCCTAAGAAAGCTGAGGAGAGGCAGAGCCAAGTACAGTAAACCAAGAGGTACTAAAGACACCAGAGGAGGTACTTGATAATTACAGACCCAAGGATATACGCCAGATATAGGGCATTGGGGCCTTGGAGGATAGTGTCCATGTTCCAGGATCAGACAGGTAGAGAGTGCAAGCCGCCTGTACTGCGAGAGTCCTGTGTTTTACCCTCTGAGAATCACCTTGCTGTGTAAGAGACTGCCGTATGTAACCATAACCTGTAACTTACTGAAACCAACCGTCTTCTAAGGAACTGCGCTTCCATCTATGTCCATGTATGGTTACCACCGAAGCTTCAGTAAAGTTCAAGTTCTGTTTTATTACAACGTGGTTCCTCAATTATTCCTACTATCAGCAAACGGTGTGCCACCGTTAATTGGCACTGGCATCACGAACTCTACCTATAACTACCTGTCCTTGCAGATGTACCAGAGAGTCGGCCTGTCCCAGGTTAGTGGTCATAATTGCACTACAACACCCAGGAACACTACTGAACCCTAACTTGAGTACGCTGCACTTGCATTCAGGGCCAGGGCTCGAGGGTGGGTAGGGGGGCACTTTCTCTTTCTCTCCAGTGTTTGGGGGGTGAACAGCTGAACGCTTCCATGGGACAGTGTGGAGATGCTCGATGGCACTGCTGCTGGTGGTGGGGTGGCTGTCACATCCTCTCTTTGCGGGTGCCAGTTAGCTCTGTCGATCCAAGTGCGGTGCGGTTCTCGGTGGGTGGGGTGGGTGTTTGGGGGGAGTTTCGATTTAGAGAACTGGGCCATATTCATTGGGGCTTTGGTTCCGGATCTTTTGAAACCCCAGCAACACCTCTGTCTATGAGGCTCCTAATGAAACGCGAGAAATGTGTCGAGCCATAGGATTAAGAGTACTGGCAGAGGAGTAGGAAATTGTAGCAACCTAATTCACAGCAGCTACCTACTACTCTGAGGGGCATTACTACTCTGAGGGGCACAATGTGGGCAATACTACTGTGAGGGGCACAATGTGGGCATTACTACTCTGAGGGGCACAATGTGGGCATTACTACTCTGAGGGGCACAATGTGGGCAGTACTACTCTGAGGGGCACAATGTGGGCATTACTACTCTTAGGGGCATAATGTGGGCATTACTACTCTGAGGGTCACAATGTGGGCATTACTACTCAGGATCACAATGTGGGCATTACTTCTCTGAGGGGCATAATGTGGGCATTACTACTCTGAGGGGCATAATGTGGGCATTACTACTCTGAGGGGCACAATGTGGGCATTACTACTCTGAGGGGCATAATGTGGGCATTACTACTCTGAGGGGCATAATGTGGGCATTTCTACTCTGAGGGTCACAATGTGGGCAGTACTACTCTGAGGGGCACAATGTGGGCATTACTACTCTGAGGGGCATAATGTGGGCATTACTACTCTGAGGGGCACAATGTGGGCATTACTACTCTGAGGGGCATAATGTGGGCATTACTACTCTGAGGGTCACAATGTGGGCATTACTACTCTGAGGGGCATAATGTGGGCATTACTACTCTGAGGGGCACAATGTGGGCATTACTACTCTGAGGGGCATTACTACTCTGAGGGTCACAATGTGGGCAGTACTACTCTGAGGGGCACAATGTGGGCATTACTACTCTGAGGGGCACAATGTGGGCATTGCTACTCTGAGGATCACAATGTGGGCATTACTACTCAGAGGGGCACAATGTGGGCATTGCTACTATGAGGGGCACAATGTAGGCAGTACTACTATGAGGGGCACAATGTAGGCAGTACTACTATGAGGGGCACAATGTGGGCATTACTACTGTGAGGGGCATAATGTGGGCATTACTACTGTGAGGGGCATAATGTGGGCATTACTACTCTGAGGGGCATAATGTGGGCATTACTACTCTGAGGGGCACAATGTGGGGAATAATTACTATCTGGGGGCATTAGGGGACTGGCTTGGACTGCTATGTTACTATATAATTGTGTAATTTACCTTATATTGGTATATTACGGTGACTCACTGTGTGGATTACGTGTGCGGAGCTCGGACGTGGCGGGGGTTTTTGTACGTGGGAAGTGATGCCACAACCTCCGAAGCTTCTTCTCACACAGTAACACTGACACTACACACATTGAGTGTGAACACAGAGACTCCACATCGCTGCTCCTTGGGTGGACGAGCCTCTGTAACCGACAAATAGACCTTAAGTCGGTAAGAAGTCAAATATTAAGGCTGGGCCTGAACTCTATGAGTCACTGCAAACAAAAACAGATCGCGAGATATGAACCTGTGCAGGTTCCTGCTCTACACCAGTACCACCAGTATTGTGAGGGACACAAGGTCCAGTCCAGTGGTTATACGGCCATCACACATACATGACCGAACCTCCCTGCCCCGGGAGACAGTAATGGGGGTTTATTGTGGTTCAAGGGGCCCCTCTGCTGTAAGTAGGACCTCCAATATTATATATACAACCCGCCCATACTTTTAATGATGTAGTGGGGGGCTAAAAAAGAAAGGAGATGGTGAGTGATGTCAGCAGATGTTGGTGAGTGATGTCAGCAGATGTTAATGAGTGATGTCAGCAGATGTTGGTGAGTGATGTCAGCAGATGTTAATGAGTGATGTCAGCAGATGTTAATGAGTGATGTCAGCAGATGTTGGTGAGTGATGTCAGCAGATGTTAATGAGTGATGTCAGCTGATGTTGGTGAGTGATGTCAGCAGCAGTTAATGAGTGATGTCAGCAGATGGTAATGAGTGATGTCAGCAGATGGTAATGAGTGATGTCAGCAGATGTTGGTGAGTGATGTCAGCAGATGTTGATGAGTGATGTCAGCAGATGTTGGTGAGTGATGTCAGCAGATGTTGGTGAGTGATGTCAGCAGATGTTAATGAGTGATGTCAGCAGATGTTAATGAGTGATGTCAGCAGATGTTGGTGAGTGATGTCAGCAGATGTTGGTGAGTGATGTCAGCAGATGTTAATGAGTGATGTCAGCAGATGTTAATGAGTGATGTCAGCAGATGTTGGTGAGTGATGTCAGCAGATGTTGGTGAGTGATGTCAGCAGATGTGGTGAGTGATGTCAGCAGATGTTGGTGAGTGATGTCAGCAGATGTTAATGAGTGATGTCAGCAGATGTTAATGAGTGATGTCAGCAGATGTTGGTGAGTGATGTCAGCAGATGTTGGTGAGTGATGTCAGCAGATGTTGGTGAGTGATGTCAGCAGATGTTGGTGAGTGCTGTCAGCAGATGTTAATGAGTGATGTCAGCAGATGTTAATGAGTGATGTCAGCAGATGTTGATGAGTGATGTCAGCAGATGTTGGTGAGTGATGTCAGCAGATGTTGGTGAGTGATGTCAGCAGATGTTAATGAGTGATGTCAGCAGATGTTAATGAGTGATGTCAGCAGATGTTGGTGAGTGATGTCAGCAGATGTTGGTGAGTGATGTCAGCAGATGTTAATGAGTGATGTCAGCAGATGTTAATGAGTGATGTCAGCAGATGTTGGTGAGTGATGTCAGCAGATGTTGGTGAGTGATGTCAGCAGATGTTGGTGAGTGATGTCAGCAGATGTTGGTGAGTGATGTCAGCAGATGTTAATGAGTGATGTCAGCAGATGTTAATGAGTGATGTCAGCAGATGTTGGTGAGTGATGTCAGCAGATGTTGGTGAGTGATGTCAGCAGATGTTGGTGAGTGATGTCAGCAGATGTTGGTGAGTGCTGTCAGCAGATGTTAATGAGTGATGTCAGCAGATGTTAATGAGTGATGTCAGCAGATGTTAATGAGTGATGTCAGCAGATGTTAATGAGTGATGTCAGCAGATGTTTGTGTGTATAATATATACATATCTAGTGGTAATACACCAGGGGAGCGCACTGTTTTCTCTTGTAGAGTTTCATATCAAAAAAGTCCTGCTGACGTTTCAATACCAGTGCATACGACCTGCATCCAATCAATAACTAGTTAGAACCAATTTCCGCTTATCAAACACTGATTGCTCAGCGGGTCACAGGTCATCCCCATAAGGCAGATAACGCCAGAAGGGATTGTCGGGACATAATGATCAACCAAGGTGCTGTAAATCCAGATAACAACTGATCACTGAAGCAATAGCCCAGCCGGAGGTGACAGAATATACACTAGATACAGTATATACACTATCTATGTAAGCTCTTTACACAGAATATACACTAGATACACTGCCCTATTTATACACACATGTTAATATCAGAAAAATTAGTGGCTCGTTCTGCACAAGCATACAAAAACTATGCCTTAACTTGGGCGGAATGCCTGCCTGTATTTATACACCTACAGGTGATACGGCTCAGAAGAAAGAGTGGCTTGTTCTGAATGAGCCTGCAAAAATTCTTCCTTTTATCTGGGAGCAACAGCAGTGCAGTGTGGATGTGTAAATGGTAGGGTAATAGTGGCATGGAACAGACTAGAAACTAGATGTCTGTGTAGCTTTTTAAAAGTAGTAGTTCTAGTAGTAGTGAGGAACATGATGGTAGGCAGGCAGACAGCGGCATGAAAGGACACTATCTGCAATGGCAGTTCCAATCATCAGCAGCCGCTGTAGGAGTGTGCAAATACCTTGTTCATTTTGACAAAAGTGATGTTTTAGACACTGGCGGAGGACAACTTTGTCCATTTGGTTGTCACCGCAATCCTTGCCAAGTTGAAAACGCTCTCGAAGATGCCACTGGAGGATGGGCAAGAAAGAAATCAGAGAGCAAATTGGGCCAGTTCTGGCACTGTTCCAGTCTGCCTGCCTAGAAGTCCATGGGGGCAAGTCAGGGAACATGGCATGTGTGACCGAGAAAGGCCAGAGTAAGGAAGGAGTGAAACTACAGTGCTTTGAAAAAGTATTCATACCCTTTGGACTGTTCCACATTACTTCACGTTACACTCAAAAACTTAAATGGTCAGAGGTGATGGAAAGATGGATACTGTGCGCTGGCTGCTGCTTGTGGCAGCGGGGATAGTGGGAGTGGGTGAC
This sequence comes from Bufotes viridis, assembly GCA_033119425.1. Lineage (NCBI taxonomy): Eukaryota > Metazoa > Chordata > Amphibia > Anura > Bufonidae > Bufotes > Bufotes viridis. Next base: position 601,025,861 of record CM065590.1, on the reverse strand, counting down.
TTCACGGGGGATGGAGAGGGAACTCCTGGGCAGACACACGGGCAGCAGGCATCTGCTCACCAGCAGCTGGAGCAAGCTGTGTACACAGTGTCTCCTGGTGATAGATTAATTTGGCCTCCCTTTCTTCAGCAGGAAAACATTGCCCATGTTGCTTTAATAGTGAAAGTCTAAAGGCTACCCAGTAATCATCAGACTGCTTGATGTCAATGATACGCCTGTCATTATGTCAGCAAGTAAGCATACAGCTCGCCTTTCTTGCTAGAGTGCCTGAGGACCTAGTTCTTTCTGGCTTCACCCCCACTGAGATGATTGGTCATCATGGCCGGTGTCGTCATCATCAGAAGCCTCGCCCTCCTGCACAAGTGACACCTCCTCCTCCTCCAGTGGTAGCTTCTCATCCTCCACTTTATCCTCCATGGTACTTTCTCTGTGACGGTCTGCAGCAGTTACAGGATGGCCAGCAAGATGCATAAGCTGTCCTTCTTCTGTTCTTCCACCGCCCCTTGTTGTATTAGGGTGAGCATCTGCAATAAGATTAATATCAAGGGGATGACATTGTTTATGCACCATTGTCCCTACTGACAAATCTGGTGGCATCTTCAAAGGCACTATGTATGCCGAAAGGCGTCTTGGATGAGCTCCCACCGTCTGATCTCAAAACAACACATGCTCCCTGCTGAGGGGGTTTGGTGCATGACAGAATCATTCACGGCTTTATGCTGCTCTTACCAACACTATAGCATATGCAAAGTCGAATTCCAGAGAGTTGAAATGTTGCAGATTAAGCGGTGTCCAGGAGGACGTTCCACATAAGAATTGCTGAAGTGCAGGGGCAGTCACGTGTGTACAGTGTACAGAGTTGCACAACTAAACCTTTCACATGCACCATGCAGGGAATATGTGTTATTTCCCCTAAATGCAGCGAGGCTACAATGTTGCTGACCACGTTGCCCAGTTGGTGTTGACGGGGAGATGGCCAGCAGAATGTTTGCACTTTAGCAAGTGATCGGCTGTGTGGATATTCTCGCCCAAGCCAATCAGCTCTAACACCACATGGCTTTACACATGTGATAGAAGGGAGGGGTGTGGGAGTGACGCTGTGCCCTGCTGCTGTTGGGACAGGAGGATGCCCATGGAGGAGGAGGCGGCAGATAAGTGTCTGGTGTTGGAATCAGAGCAATACAAACATGGAGGAGTCAATTGGACTTGGCCTTGTTGCTGTGGTGCTGCCTCACCAGTGACATGAAAAACATTGAACCAGTGGGCCGTGAAAGACATGTATTGTCCCTGCCCATAACAGCTGCTCTAGATTCCACAGTTGTGGGCACATTACCACACAGTGAGAATTGAAAGGAGCATCCCACATTCTCTGCCCCATGAGAGTACAAGGCAGGGGTGGCTGTTTTTTGAGAAATAATGGTGGCTATGTATATTCTAGCGAGACTGAGCACACGTATTCAGCTCCCTAAAGGGAACAGAATCCACTAAGTGGTATGGCAGTCACTGCACCACCAGCAAGTTGGGCATGTAGGAGTTAAGCCTGCGCACCAGCCGATTGTTGGGCATGTAGATAAGTGTCTTGGCCACACAGGAGGAGGAGTCTGAGTGGGCATAGCAGTACATGATGATGAGGACAACAAGGACATTGTACTGAACATACATGGAGTCTGGCAGCTGCAAAGGAGAATGAGAACACTCTTGTTACGCTAGATGACAGCCACTTCTGTTTCCCCATAGTAACCGGTGATGCCGTTTCATGTGCTTGAGTCATGGTGCCCATGTTTGTGTTTGAATGCCCATGGCATTGAACATGGAAATGCTTTTGTCTTATGGCACTGTGGAGAAAAACTACCAGATGGTAGACATTCCAACAGCAAGGAAGAGTAACAAGAGGAATGTGACCTCTGGCTCTGAGGCTTAGTATCCAACTCAGAGCTGACCTCTATGTGATCCTGATGTAACTGAGAAGAGTGAGCCATCTAGTCCACTATCTCATCCTGTTTCTCCTCAATAATAATGTGGCACCTATGGGAAGACACGAAGAACTGTGGCCTACTACTACTACTACTACTGACTGGATGGGTGGTGCTGCTACTACCCAGATTCTGATTTTAGGTTGTCAAGGCATGTGTCTTTCTTTTTCCATTCTTATATTTACCAGACATTTTATTATGAGGCCAGTAAATGAAAAATCACAGGTTTATCAAATTAATTATACTGTACTAGCAATTACAGTACTTTAAAGACAAAAGCACAATTAAATGTCCCTCTCCTTCTACAAACACCATGCACACTGCTATTGACAATTTACTTTGGTAATAATGCAGTCTTTGCAGTAAACGTGTTTGAACTACAGGGTATTTTGCAGTAATAGAATGTGATCACTAACACAGGTATAACAATTGCGTTGTTACAGTATTACTTGTTGTAGTACCTGTTATCTTGCAGTAATATACAAGACATTCATTAATAATACATAATACACTGAATTGCCAAATTACAAACAGTAACTTTTAAATATTTTTTTTTAAATGCACAATTTTTTTTAAATACACATTTGAGCAGTAGAAACTTTTTTCACAAAACAAAAAGCTGCCTGGCCGTTCATACTGAAAAATATCAGCTTCTTGCAGAATGTTGTAATGTAGTTGCCAGCAAGTTGCACAAACCAACTGAGACAGTGACCACTCTCGCTATATGGTGCCAGGTAGCTGCTGGCAAGCCACATGAGATCATAGGATACATGGGGATAGTTTTGCATCAGGTAGCGAGTGTCAGGTTCTACAGCTCTAAAGTCAAAATACCAGAGAAGGGTGGGGATGTTTAGGAGGGGGAACGATACCTGGAAATCTGTCACAATTGTCCTCAGCAATTTGAATTCCACGCCCACGCTTCCGTGTCCAACTCACATGAATTACTGCAATCACTGCCTATGGAAACATGCAGAGTAAGCTGGAGGGAGAGATTAATAGTTCCTTGCTGGATGCAATTACCTTTGGTCCCCTTCTGATATAATTCCGTATGTGCACTTAAAAAGTTGCACTTGAAAGATGTTGTATTGAAAAGACCAAGGTCTGGAAGATTTATATCACTCAGGTGTGAACAAGAGTGGAGGGGGCTACATATGGCCTAATCAAGAATCAGATACATGGGTGAAATAGTCAATGTAAACAAATACTCAACCATCTGGCCTATGGTGGCCAGCAGTGCCTATCGGTGGTGCTCAGTGGTAGCTGTCTGTGGTGATCAGTGGTGCCTGTCGGTGGTGGTCAGTGTGCCTGCCTGTGGTGGTCTGCGGTGCCTGTCGGTGATGGTCGGTGGTATCTGTCGGTGGTGGTCAGCGGTGCCTGTTGGTGGTGGTGGTCAGCGGTGCCTGTCGGTGGTTGTCAGCGGTGCCTATCGGTGGTGCTCAGTTGTAGCTGTCTGTGGTGATCAGTGGTGGTCAGTGTGCCTGCCTGTGGTGGTCTGCGGTGACTGTCGGTGGTGGTCAGCAGTGCCTGTCGGTGGTGGTCAGCAGTGCCTGTCGGTGGTGGTCAGCGGTGCCTGTCGGTGGTGGTCAGAGGTGCCTGCCTGTGGTGCTCAGCGGTGCCTGTCGGTGGTGGTCAGTGGTAGCTGTCAGTGGTGGTCAGCAGTGCCTGTCGGTGGTGGTCAGCGGTGCCTGTCAGTGGTGGTCAGCGGTGCCTGTCTGTGGTGGTGTCACGGACACTCCCGTGACAGGTACCAGGAGATAGAGAGAGACTGGCAACACATGGGTTAATCTGACTGGTTCCTTGTGGATCATTTGTGTCTGTGTTGTTTCGGTAATGACCGCACCTCTTGCAGATGTTGTTGGTTTGGTCATTTAACTTCCCCTATTTATTGCTGCGGACCCTTCTGGCGATGCAGTTTATAGCTTCAGCTTCTGGACTCTGGGCTAGCGGGTAGTTGGATCTCAGTTGCGCTCCTGGCGCTGCCTTTGCTCCACGTGAAGTTAAGTGTCGTCTTCCCTATTTGTATTTTTCACAAACCAAACAAAAAGCTGCCGGGCCGTTCATACTGAAAAATATCAGCTTCTTGCAGAATGTTGTAATGTAGTGGCCAGCAAGTTGCAGGAACCACCTGAGACAGTGACCCCTCTCGCTATATGGGTTTCCTGATCAAACCCTAAAATATACCCAATTCTATCTCCATATTCTTTCCCTATACTCCCTATAGTGTCCGTGTCACACTAGATTAGTGGCTTTTTGTCAGACACTGGCACGAGGCATCCTCTCAGGTCGATCACAGACTGGCATTCTATGACATTCTCAGCAAAAGGCCCTTCCTAAAACTGTCCCCTGATTGGCTGGTCAGGCTGTCTGTCAGTCTCTGAGCCAATCAGGGCAATGTCATGTGATCCTCCATCTTCTTCCTCCCTCCTGGTTTTCCCCGCCAATATTGACAGTAAAATGGCGCTGGCTATCATTCTTTGCGTGATTTGTCCGAAACGAAATGCCAACACTTCGGATTCATTTGGTAGACAAATTTTTGTGAAATTTGTGATAAAACCCGATTTGTTTACAAGTGATTCGCTCATCTCTAATTTGGAGACTTCAATGGTTTCACATACTCCCAGCATGCAAAACTACAACCCTCATCATGCAAAACATCAGGTAAAAAAAATTAAAACACTTTTACAGAGTAGCTGGTAAACAGTGGGGGTAACATTAGACAGCAACTATACGGATGGCACTGATGTCAGGTAGCTGCTGCCAAGCCACATGAGATCATAGGATACATGAGGATAGCGAGTGTCAGGTTCTACTGCTGTAAAGTCTTACAAAATACCGGAGAAGGGTGGGGATGCCTAGGAGGGGAACGATACCTGGAAATCTGTCACAAAGGGACTTACCCTGACGGATATAGCTCACTGTCAGTCTCAATTGTCCTCAGCAATAAGAATTCCACGCCTACGCTTCCGTGTCCAACTCACGTGAATTACTGTAGTCACTGCCTATGGAAACCACAGGCCGTGCACCATGGGGACAAGGGAAATTCTTTACCTCTGAGGGATGTTCACACCTTTTCATATCTCTAACCGCTCGAGCAGTGAACTTCGTCTACAAGGTTCATAGAGAAACGAGGCGCGTAAACCCGGGGAATGCAGGGAGTCCGGTCTTGTCTCATTACAAAAATACACACTGAAAAACTGCACAGAACTTATTTTAGTCTTTGCCATTGAAACCCCAATTGGTAGCCGATTGTGCACCTATGTACTAAGAGGATCCCAAAGTATAACTGCGGATTGCGGTACTGGATGGCGTAGACTACACGAACTGAGTCAACCTGCAGATGTCCGACCTCGTACAAAGGACAGCTCACATTAAGGAGAACCCAGCACGTCCATGCTGAATTCAATGGACATTGTGTAATGCTTCATGTGCCCTGTGGAGGCGCTGCAGGGAAACTGAGCACCTCCTGTCTGGCTTTCCTCCAGATTACAGCCGACTGGGGATCCACTGCTTTTCAGGGAAGAAGATGATTGTCCACACTGCATAACCCCATTAAAATAACTGATCTGCATGGTTAACGAGCGATGGAAATGTCCGTATAGACAGCACTCCGAAGGACAAATAAGGTGGTTCTGCGCTGTCCTCAGGTTCAATGTCCCCCCCAAAAAAAAGGATAAACCAAAATACTCAGCAATCCTGAATGGTTAATTTGTGACCTTTAATCCAGATGCGACTTCTCATCCCAGGACACGATACAGTCATATGAACGTATCTTATGCATTACCCCGGACAACAGATCGGGCAACATGCGTACCCCCAGCGTGCCAGTGTTTTCTCATGTGGAGTTTGGTCGAGTGATTTTGAGTTCTTGTCGAAGTTGTGTGTGATGTCCACTGATTGACTTTCCTATTCGTTGGGGTCTAGTCGCCTGTTCTTTACTGTAGCACAGACCGGCTGTAACTATGGAGACACACAGGTTTTTAGACTATGGGAAAGTTGCTTCATTCTTCCATTTTCGATGCGGTGGTAGGTCATATACATTTCTCATCGCTTTCCTGTAGGCCCTTTGGGTCCTCATCACTCATCACTATTTAAAGATTCATTTAATTTTGCAAAAAACTTTTCAGATTCCAGCTTACAGAAAACACATCCATGGTCTATGGTCTCGCTACACATGTGATATGTTCCTGTTTACACATGATACAAGCCATTGATTGGTATATTCTAAACATATATAGTGATCCCAGATGTCTCATGTCTAACACAAAATCCTGGACCTTACTCTTCACCTGCCTCCATCATCCTCAGTATATATTCAGAAGTTAAGAGTTTACATTCTGGGAATCCCTTATTGACCCTTCAGGTATGTGTAACCCAAATAATAAGGTGTGCACATGTTCGTAAAGGAGCCTTGACACTAGGAAGACATAAGAGTGCAGAACCGCAGCGGAACGTCAGGATGGAGGAGAACAGCAGCGGAAAGTGAGGATGGAGGAGAACAGCAGCAGAAAGTGAGGATGGAGGAGAACAGAAGCGGAAAGTGAGGATGGAGGAGAACAGCAGCGGAAAGTGAGGATGGAGGGGAACAGAAGCGGAAAGTGAGGATGGAGGAGAACAGCAGCAGAAAGTGAGGATAGAGGAGAACAGCAGCGGAAAGTGAGGATGGAGGAGAACAGGAGCGGAAAGTGAGGATGGAGGAGAACAGCAGCAGAAAGTGAGGATGGAGGAGAACAGCAGCGGAAAGTGAGGATGGAGGGGAACAGAAGCGGAAAGTGAGGATGGAGGAGAACAGCAGCAGAAAGTGAGGATGGAGGAGAACAGCAGCGGAAAGTGAGGATGGAGGAGAAGAGCAGCGGAAAGTGAGGATGGAGGAGAACAGCAGCAGAAAGTGAGGATGGAGGAGAACAGCAGCGGAAAGTGAGGATGGAGGAGAACAGCAGCAGAAAGTGAGGATGGAGGAGAACAGCAGCGGAAAGTGAGGATGGAGGAGAACAGCAGCAGAAAGTGAGGATGGAGGAGAACAGCAGCGGAAAGTGAGGATGGAGGAGAACAGCAGCAGAAAGTGAGGATGGAGGAGAACAGCAGCGGAAAGTGAGGATGGAGAACAGAAGCAGAAAGTGAGGATGGAGGAGAACAGCAGCGGAAAGTGAGGATGGAGGAGAACAGCAGCAGAAAGTGAGGATGGAGGAGAAGAGCAGCAGAAAGTGAGGATGGAGGAGAACAGCAGCGGAAAGTGAGGATGGAGGAGAAGAGCAGCAGAAAGTGAGGATGGAGGAGAACAGAAGCGGAAAGTGAGGATGGAGGAGAACAGCAGCAGAAAGTGAGGATGGAGGAGAACAGCAGCAGAAAGTGAGGATGGAGGAGAACAGCAGCGGAAAGTGAGGATGGAGGAGAACAGGAGCTGAAAGTGAGGATGGAGGAGAACAGCAGCGGAAAGTGAGGATGGAGGAGAAGAGCAGCAGAAAGTGAGGATGGAGGAGAAGAGCAGCAGAAAGTGAGGATGGAGGAGAACAGCAGCAGAAAGTGAGGATGGAGGAGAAGAGCAGCGGAAAGTGAGGATGGAGGAGAAGAGCAGCGGAAAGTGAGGATGGAGGAGAAGAGCAGCAGAAAGTGAGGATGGAGGAGAACAGCAGCAGAAAGTGAGGATGGAGGAGAACAGCAGCAGAAAGTGAGGATGGAGGAGAACAGCAGCAGAAAGTGAGGATGGCGGAGAAGAGCAGCAGAAGGTGAGGATGGAGGAGAACAGCAGCGGAAAGTGAGGATGGAGGAGAAGAGCAGCAGAAAGTGAGGATGGAGGAGAACAGCAGCGGAAAGTGAGGATGGAGGAGAAGAGCAGCGGAAAGTGAGGATGGAGGAGAACAGCAGCAGAAAGTGAGGATGGCGGAGAAGAGCAGCAGAAGGTGAGGATGGAGGAGAACAGCAGCGGAAAGTGAGGATGGAGGAGAAGAGCAGCAGAAAGTGAGGATGGAGGAGAACAGCAGCAGAAAGTGAGGATGGAGGAGAAGAGCAGCGGAAAGTGAGGATGGAGGAGAAGAGCAGCAGAAAGTGAGGATGGAGGAGAACAGCAGCAGAAAGTGAGGATGGAGGAGAACAGCAGCAGAAAGTGAGGATGGCGGAGAAGAGCAGCAGAAGGTGAGGATGGAGGAGAACAGCAGCGGAAAGTGAGGATGGAGGAGAAGAGCAGCGGAAAGTGAGGATGGAGGAGAAGAGCAGCGGAAAGTGAGGATGGAGGAGAACAGCAGCAGAAAGTGAGGATGGCGGAGAAGAGCAGCAGAAAGTGAGGATAGAGGAGAAGAGCAGCGGAAAGTGAGGATGGAGGAGAAGAGCAGCAGAAAGTGAGGATGGAGGAGAACAGCAGCAGAAAGTGAGGATGGAGGAGAAGAGCAGAAAGTGAGGATGGAGGAGAACAGCAGCGGAAAGTGAGGATGGAGGAGAAGAGCAGCGGAAAGTGAGGATGGAGGAGAACAGCAGCAGAAAGTGAGGATGGCGGAGAAGAGCAGCAGAAAGTGAGGATGGAGGAGAAGAGCAGCAGAAAGTGAGGATGGAGGAGAAGAGCAGCAGAAAGTGAGGATGGAGGAGAACAGCAGCAGAAAGTGAGGATGGAGGAGAAGAGCAGAAAGTGAGGATGGAGGAGAACAGCAGCGGAAAGTGAGGATGGAGGAGAACAGCAGCAGAAAGTGAGGATGGCGGAGAAGAGCAGCAGAAGGTGAGGATGGAGGAGAAGAGCAGCGGAAAGTGAGGATGGAGGAGAAGAGCAGCAGAAAGTGAGGATGGAGGAGAACAGCAGCAGAAAGTGAGGATGGAGGAGAAGAGCAGAAAGTGAGGATGGAGGAGAACAGCAGCGGAAAGTGAGGATGGAGGAGAACAGCAGCGGAAAGTGAGGATGGAGGAGAACAGCAGCGGAAAGTGAGGATGGAGGAGAAGAGCAGCAGAAAGTGAGGATGGAGGAGAAGAGCAGCAGAAAGTGAGGATGGAGGAGAAGAGCAGCAGAAAGTGAGGATGGAGGAGAACAGAAGCGGAAAGTGAGGATGGAGGAGAAGAGCAGCGGAAAGTGAGGATAGAGGAGAAGAGCAGCGGAAAGTGAGGATGGAGGAGAACAGCAGCAGAAAGTGAGGATGGAGGAGAAAAGCAGCGGAAAGTGAGGATGGAGGAGAACAGCAGCAGAAAGTGAGGATGGAGGAGAAGAGCAGCGGAAAGTGAGGATGGAGGAGAACAGCAGCGGAAAGTGAGGATGGAGGAGAAGCAGCAGCTAGGATGGAGGAGAACAGCAGGATGTGAGGATGAAGAGAACAGCAGAAAGTGAGGATGGAGGAGAACAGAGGCAGAAAGTGAGGATGGAGGAGAAGAGCAGCAGAAAGTGAGGATGGAGGAGAACAGCAGCGGAAAGTGAGGATGGAGGAGAACAGCAGCAGAAAGTGAGGATGGAGGAGAACAGCAGCGGAAAGTGAGGATGGAGGAGAACAGAAGCAGAAAGTGAGGATGGAGGAGAACAGCAGCAGAAAGTGAGGATGGAGGAGAACAGCAGCAGAAAGTGAGGATGGAGGAGAAGAGCAGCAGAAAGTGAGGATGGAGGAGAACAGCAGCAGAAAGTGAGGATGGAGGAGAACAGCAGCAGAAAGTGAGGATGGAGGAGAACAGCAGCAGAAAGTGAGGATGGAGGAGAACAGCAGCGGAAAGTGAGGATGGAGGAGAACAGCAGCAGAAAGTGAGGATGGAGGAGAACAGCAGCAGAAAGTGAGGATGGAGGAGAAAAGCAGCAGAAAGTGAGGATGGAGGAGAAGAGCAGCGGAAAGTGAGGATGGAGGAGAACAGCAGCAGAAAGTGAGGATGGAGGAGAACAGCAGCGGAAAGTGAGGACGGAGGAGAACAGCAGCAGAAAGTGAGGATGGAGGAGAACAGCAGCAGAAAGTGAGGATGGAGGAGAACAGCAGCAGAAAGTGAGGATGGAGGAGAACAGCAGCGGAAAGTGAGGATGGAGGAGAACAGCAGCGGAAAGTGAGGATGGAGGAGAACAGCAGCAGAAAGTGAGGATGGAGGAGAAGAGCAGCGAACGTGAGGATGGAGGAGAAGAGCAGCGAAAGTGAGGATGGAGGAGAACAGAAGCAGAAAGTGAGGATGGAGGAGAACAGCAGCAGAAAGTGAGGATGGAGGAGAACAGCAGCGGAAAGTGAGGATGGAGGAGAAGAGCAGCGGAAAGTGAGGATGGAGGAGAACAGCAGCGAAAGTGAGGATGGAGGAGAAGAGCAGCGGAAAGTGAGGATGGAGGAGAACAGCAGCAGAAAGTGAGGATGGAGGAGAACAGCAGCAGAAAGTGAGGATGGAGGAGAACAGCAGCGGAAAGTGAGGATGGAGGAGAAGAGCAGCGGAAAGTGAGGATGGAGGAGAACAGCAGCAGAAAGTGAGGATGGAGGAGAACAGCAGCGAAAGTGAGGATGGAGGAGAACAGCAGCGGAAAGTGAGGATGGAGGAGAACAGCAGCAGAAAGTGAGGATGGAGGAGAAGAGCAGCGGAAAGTGAGGATGGAGGAGAAGAGCAGCGGAAAGTGAGGATGGAGGAGAACAGAAGCAGAAAGTGAGGATGGAGGAGAACAGCAGCAGAAAGTGAGGATGGAGGAGAACAGCAGCAGAAAGTGAGGATGGAGGAGAAGAGCAGCAGAAAGTGAGGATGGAGGAGAACAGCAGCGGAAAGTGAGGATGGAGGAGAAGAGCAGCGGAAAGTGAGGATGGAGGAGAACAGCAGCAGAAAGTGAGGATGGAGGAGAACAGCAGCAGAAAGTGAGGATGGAGGAGAACAGCAGCAGAAAGTGAGGATGGAGGAGAAGAGCAGCGGAAAGTGAGGATGGAGGAGAACAGCAGCAGAAAGTGAGGATGGAGGAGAACAGCAGCAGAAAGTGAGGATGGAGGAGAAGAGCAGCGGAAAGTGAGGATGGAGGAGAACAGAAGCGGAAAGTGAGGATGGAGGAGAACAGAAGCGGAAAGTGAGGATGGAGGAGAACAGCAGCGGAAAGTGAGGATGGAGGAGAACAGCAGCAGAAAGTGAGGATGGAGGAGAAGAGCAGCAGAAAGTGAGGATGGAGGAGAACAGAAGCGGAAAGTGAGGATGGAGGAGAACAGAAGCGGAAAGTGAGGATGGAGGAGAACAGAAGCGGAAAGTGAGGATGGAGGAGAACAGCAGCGGAAAGTGAGGATGTAGGAGAACAGAAGCAGAAAGTGAGGATGGAGGAGAAGAGCAGCAGAAAGTGAGGATGGAGGAGAACAGCAGCAGAAAGTGAGGATGGAGGAGAAGAGCAGCAGAAAGTGAGGATGGAGGAGAAGAGCAGCAGAAAGTAAGGATGGAGGAGAACAGAAGCGGAAAGTGAGGATGGAGGAGAAGAGCAGCGGAAAGTGAGGATGGAGGAGAACAGAAGCAGAAAGTGAGGCTGGAGGAGAACAGCAGCAGAAAGTGAGGATGGAGGAGAACAGAAGCGGAAAGTGAGGATGGAGGAGAACAGCAGCGGAAAGTGAGGATAGAGGAGAACAGCAGCAGAAAGTGAGGATGGAGGAGAACAGCAGCAGAAAGTGAGGATGGAGGAGAACAGCAGCGGAAAGTGAGGATGGAGGAGAACAGAAGCAGAAAGTGAGGATGGAGGAGAACAGAAGTGGAAAGTGAGGATGGAGGAGAACAGCAGCGGAAAGTGAGGATAAAGGAGAACAGAAGCAGAAAGTGAGGATGGAGGAGAAGAGCAGCAGAAAGTGAGGATGGAGAAGAAGAGCAGCAGAAAGTGAGGATGGAGGAGAACAGAAGCGGAAAGTGAGGATGGAGGAGAACAGCAGCAGAAAGTGAGGATGGAGGAGAACAGCAGCAGAAAGTGAGGATGGAGGAGAACAGCAGCAGAAAGTGAGGATGGAGGAGAACAGCAGCGGAAAGTGAGGATGGAGGAGAACAGCAGCAGAAAGTGAGGATGGAGGAGAACAGAAGCGGAAAGTGAGGATGGAGGAGAACAGCAGCAGAAAGTGAGGATAAAGGAGAACAGGAGCGGAAAGTGAGGATGGAGGAGAACAGCAGCAGAAAGTGAGGATGGAGGAGAACAGCAGCAGAAAGTGAGGATGGAGGAGAACAGCAGAAGAAAGTGAGGATGGAGGAGAAGAGCAGCAGAAAGTGAGGATGGAGGAGAACAGAAGCGGAAAGTGAGGATGGAGGAGAACAGCAGCGAAAGTGAGGATGGAGGAGAAGAGCAGCAGGAAAGTGAGGATGGAGGAGAACAGCAGCAGAAAGTGAGGATGGAGGAGAACAGCAGCAGAAAGTGAGGATGGAGGAGAACAGCAGCAGAAAGTGAGGATGGAGGAGAACAGCAGCAGAAAGTGAGGATGGAGGAGAAGAGCAGCGGAAAGTGAGGATGGAGGAGAACAGCAGCAGAAAGTGAGGATGGAGGAGAACAGCAGCAGAAAGTGAGGATGGAGGAGAAGAGCAGCGGAAAGTGAGGATGGAGGAGAACAGCAGCAGAAAGTGAGGATGGAGGAGAAGAGCAGCGGAAAGTGAGGATGGAGGAGAACAGCAGCAGAAAGTGAGGATGGAGGGGAACAGCAGCAGAAAGTGAGGATGGAGGAGAAGAGCAGCAGAAAGTGAGGATGGAGGAGAACAGAAGCGGAAAGTGAGGATGGAGGAGAACAGCAGCGGAAAGTGAGGATGGAGGAGAAAAGCAGCAGAAAGTGAGGATGGAGGAGAACAGCAGCAGAAAGTGAGGATGGAGGAGAAGAGCAGCAGAAAGTGAGGATGGAGGAGAACAGCAGCAGAAAGTGAGGATGGAGGAGAACAGCAGCGGAAAGTGAGGATGGAGGAGAAGAGCAGCGGAAAGTGAGGATGGAGGAGAACAGCAGCAGAAAGTGAGGATGGAGGAGAACAGCAGCAGAAAGTGAGGATGGAGGAGAAGAGCAGCGGAAAGTGAGGATGGAGGAGAACAGCAGCAGAAAGTGAGGATGGAGGAGAACAGCAGCAGAAAGTGAGGATGGAGGAGAACAGCAGCAGAAAGTGAGGATGGAGGAGAACAGCAGCAGAAAGTGAGGATGGAGGAGAAGAGCAGCAGAAAGTGAGGATGGAGGAGAACAGCAGCAGAAAGTGAGGATGGAGGAGAACAGCAGCGAAAGTGAGGATGGAGGAGAAGAGCAGCAGAAAGTGAGGATGGAGGAGAACAGCAGCAGAAAGTGAGGATGGAGGAGAAGAGCAGCAGAAAGTGAGGATGGAGGAGAACAGCAGCGGAAAGTGAGGATGGAGGAGAACAGCAGCAGAAAGTGAGGATGGAGGAGAACAGCAGCAGAAAGTGAGGATGGAGGAGAACAGCAGCGGAAAGTGAGGATGGAGGAGAACAGCAGCGGAAAGTGAGGATGGAGGAGAACAGCAGCAGAAAGTGAGGATGGAGGAGAACAGCAGCAGAAAGTGAGGATGGAGGAGAAGAGCAGCAGAAAGTGAGGATGGAGGAGAACAGCAGCAGAAAGTGAGGATGGAGGAGAACAGCAGCGGAAAGTGAGGATGGAGGAGAACAGCAGCGGAAAGTGAGGATGGAGGAGAACAGAAGCAGAAAGTGAGGATGGAGGAGAACAGCAGCAGAAAGTGAGGATGGAGGAGAACAGCAGCGGAAAGTGAGGATGGAGGAGAACAGCAGCAGAAAGTGAGGATGGAGGAGAACAGCAGCGGAAAGTGAGGATGGAGGAGAAGAGCAGCGGAAAGTGAGGATGGAGGAGAAGAGCAGCAGAAAGTGAGGATGGAGGAGAACAGAAGCAGAAAGTGAGGATGGAGGAGAAGAGCAGCAGAAAGTGAGGATAGAGGAGTACAGGAGCAGAAAGTGAGGATGGAGGAGAACAGCAGCAGAAAGTGAGGATGGAGGAGAACAGCAGCAGAAAGTGAGGATGGAGGAGAAGAGCAGCGGAAAGTGAGGATGGAGGAGAACAGCAGCGGAAAGTGAGGATGGAGGAGAAGAGCAGCAGAAAGTGAGGATGGAGGAGAACAGCAGCAGAAAGTGAGGAGGGAGGAGAACAGAAGCGGAAAGTGAGGATGGAGGAGAACAGCAGCGGAAAGTGAGGATGGAGGAGAACAGCAGCAGAAAGTGAGGATGGAGGAGAACAGCAGCGGAAAGTGAGGATGGAGGAGAAGAGCAGCAGAAAGTGAGGATGGAGGAGAACAGAAGCGGAAAGTGAGGATGGAGGAGAACAGAAGCAGAAAGTGAAGATGGAGGAGAACAGCAGCAGAAAGTGAGGATGGAGGAGAACAGGAGCGGAAAGTGAGAATGGAGGAGAACAGCAGCAGAAAGTGAGGATGGAGGAGAAGAGCAGCGGAAAGTGAGGATGGAGCAGAAGAGCAGCAGAAAGTGAGGATGGAGGAGAACAGCAGCAGAAAGTGAGGATGGAGGAGAACAGCAGCAGAAAGTGAGGATGGAGGAGAACAGCAGCGGAAAGTGAGGATGGAGGAGAACAGCAGCGGAAAGTGAGGATGGAGGAGAAGAGCAGCAGAAAGTGAGGATGGAGGAGAAGAGCAGCGGAAAGTGAGGATGGAGGGGAACAGCAGCAGAAAGTGAGGATGTAGGAGAACAGCAGCGGAAAGTGAGGATGGAGGAGAACAGCAGCGGAAAGTGAGGATGGAGGAGAACAGCAGCAGAAAGTGAGGATGGAGGAGAACAGCAGCGGAAAGTGAGGATGGAGGAGAAGAGCAGCAGAAAGTGAGGATGGAGGAGAACAGAAGCGGAAAGTGAGGATGGAGGAGAACAGCAGCTGAAAGTGACGATGGAGGAGAACAGCAGCGGAAAGTGAGGATGGAGGAGAAGAGCAGCGGAAAGTGAGGATGGAGGAGAAGAGCAGCGGAAAGTGAGGATGGAGGAGAACAGCAGCAGAAAGTGAGGATGGAGGAGAAGAGCAGCAGAAAGTGAGGATGGAGGAGAACAGCAGCAGAAAGTGAGGATGGAGGAGAACAGCAGCAGAAAGTGAGGATGGAGGAGAACAGCAGCAGAAAGTGAGGATGAAGGAGAACAGCAGCGGAAAGTGAGGATGGAGGAGAACAGAAGCGGAAAGTGAGGATGAAGGAGAACAGCAGCAGAAAGTGAGGATGGAGGAGAAGAGCAGCGGAAAGTGAGGATGGAGGAGAACAGAAGCAGAAAGTGAGGATGGAGGAGAACAGCAGCGGAAAGTGAGGATGGAGGAGAACAGAATCGGAAAGTGAGGATGAAGGAGAACAGCAGCAGAAAGTGAGGATGGAGGAGAACAGCAGCGGAAAGTGAGGATGGAGGAGAACAGCAGCAGAAAGTGAGGATGGAGGAGAACAGCAGCAGAAAGTAAGGATGGAGGAGAAGAGCAGCAGAAAGTGAGGATGGAGGAGAACAGCAGCGGAAAGTGAGGATGGAGGAGAAGAGCAGCGGAAAGTGAGGATGGAGGAGAACAGCAGCAGAAAGTGAGGATGGAGGAGAACAGGAGCCATGACTGTAACACCAGGTGATTTGCGGTAAAATCTGAGACTTCTTCCCCTTCCACGCTATATACGCCAGTTCTTAAAATAAGGGGCGTGGTGGGTGGTAAAAGGGCGGCCCATCTCATTTATCATTTTGCCAGTTTGTGGCGTAGAAAATAATCTACGGCAGCGAGGGAGCTGGAGATGATTTAAGGCCGTTGTACGTCGGCGGTGGATGACTTAAAGGGAACCTGTCACCGGGATTTTGTGTGAGGACATGGGCTGCTAGATCGCCGCTAACACATCCGCAATATCCAGTCCCCATAGCTCTGTGTGCTTTTATTGTGTAAAAAAAACGATTTGATACATATGCAAATGAACCTGAGATGAGTCCTGTCCTTGAGATGAGTCCAAGGACAGGACTCATCTCAGGTTCATTTGCATATGTATCAAATCGTTTTTTTTACACAATAAAAGCACACAGAGCTATGGGGACTGGATATTGCGGATGTGTTAGCGGCGATCTAGCAGCCCATGTCCTCAGCTCTGTACACAAAATCCCGGTGACAGGTTCCCTTTAAGTTATGTACAGGACAGCACATCTACATAACTTAGCCGCATCAAGAGCCAGCGCAGGGTTAATTAGACCGGTGGTCTTAGTAAATGACCCCACTATTTCTTCTATTAATTCCGATCATCTTTGTTTAAAGCTCATCTGTCAGCAGATCCATCCCTCTGACCCCGGCTGACCCGTGACATGTGCGCTCGGCAGCTGAAGGCGTCTGTGTGGGTCCCATGTTCATATGCGCCCTCATTGCTGCGAAAAATAATAAATGCAAATGAGCCTTTAGGAGCAATGGGGGCGTTGCTGTTACACCTAGAGGCTCTGCTCTCTCTGTAATTGCCACGCCCTCTGTACTTTGATTGACAGGACCAGGTGTGATGATGTTTTCAGAGTGCAGAGAACGGAGCAGCTGCCGAGAGAGCGGACCCTCTGGGTGTAATGGTAACGCCCCCGTTTCTCCTAGAGGCTCATTTGCATATATTAAAGCCTCATTTTCCTCAGCAATGTGGGCACATATGAACATGGGACCAACACAGATGTCTTCAGCTGCCGAGGGACAGATCTGCCGACAGGGGCCCTTTAAGACTATCTCATGCTTACAGCCTATAGTGTAAAAGCATCTTCTCACCATACTAGAGTGACAACTATTCACCTGCATATGCCACCACATCCTGAGTGCTCGGCATCTGACTGGGACATGTGGCCACAATGGAAAAACCCTGAAGAGAGGGGAGGAACTCTCATTTGCTTATAGAAATGCAATTATCTTGACTGAGACAGACCTTAGCCAGGCTTTATTTCAGGTTCAGTAGAACGCCACTTAGACCACGACTATCGCAACGTTCACATCTGTGTTAAAAGCTCTGGAATCATCTGTAACAGAAGGTTCCTGGAGAATCAGATCCACTGGTGCAAGGCTCCGATCGTGGCCTCCTGTCCCATGTATTGTCCCATAACACACAAACTTCACACCGTGAATCCGTTTTTCAAGGAATTCCTAATGACCATATAATTTCGATCTGATCTGTGAAGTGATGAAACTCAAATCAGGTTACAAAGCGTGTCCTCGTCTCTGCCGGTGTGCCTTTGGGATAAGCTCGAGTAGCTGCAGAAAATGTTTTGTTCCTATTCCCTTTTGCATTGGTGATTCTCTACCCTTACAGGTAAATTGTATATAAATCTAAATGACCATCAGATAATCCAGAAACCCTCATTGTTCATCACATGGTGATTGGCGTTTGTTTCAGCTTGTAGACCTTCACTGTCTTATACCTGGAACTTCTACTGCTTGACGTTTCCAGAAAACATGTTTGGATCTTCTGAAATGTCGGGATCACCAGCATCACTTGATAGAACGGAGACATCTTCCCTCCAGGTGTATCCTGTTTCATCGCCCTCTAGATGCAAATCCTCAGGTCTTTCTTTAGAAAAACATCTGATATTTTGCGGTTGACTTGACCAAGCATCACACGAGGCGTCCTGGGGACGTTGACTCCACAGTCTTCCTGGTGTCTCTGCCATTGCTCTTTGATGTAGAGTTGTTGATCCATCATCATCGCCATTTGCTCCCCGCAAGGATTCCTCCTGTATTTGTCCACTATCCGTACAATTCCTTCCACCGTTCTTTCCTTAGATGCCGCTCTTCCAGTTTGTTTCTTCCAGAGCAGAAGAAAAAAGATTTGTTGAGCTTTATATAAAATATCTCTGAGAAGTCCATAGTGCTGAGCGCAAATATTCGAATAGCGAATTTTAATCGCAAATATGTAACTTCGAGAATTCACTAATATTTAGAATATCAAGTGATATTTATTCGTAAAAACGAATATTCGGGTTTTTTGTTCATCTGAACCCATTAAAGTAGTAAATGTGATGGGTTCAGATGAAGAAAAAAAAATACAAAAATTCGTTTTTACGACTATATATCCCACTATATTCAAGATTTTCGCGAATTCTACCAAGCCAACCCAATAGGAAAGTTGCCTATAACCCGCCCTTAATCGATTAACGCGCATATTACTTTGCCGATTTTTCTCATAAGCTAAAATAAATTAAATAATGAAGAATTTTCCAATTCAGTCAGGAAACTTCTAGCAGCTCGAAAAATGTAGCCGAAGTGACCGACGCCTGTATTTCGCTTTACGAATTTGCATTATGCGATTTTTACATCAATCAAGAGAATAATGTTGAATACGAATATTCACGAATATATGACAAATTTTCTGCCGAATATTCGCAAAATATCGCGAATTCGAATCTTGCCCCTGCCGCTCATCACCAGGAGTTATATATAACGGCTGTGGCATTAGGTTACCTCTGCATACTGAGGATAAGGGTTATATGTGCCAGGCGGCTACAGCCTGAAGTTAGCGAATAGCGGTATCATACATCTCTACGGGTATGCAGATTAGAGCAGACTTCCACCCCAGGTATTTGAAGGCGCTCACTACTTGTAGGTTGGTATGGGACAGACACGAATCCTGCGGGATTGGATCTAATGGCGGTATAACCGACTTACTCCAGTTAATAAGTAATCCTTAGTTCAGGACGCAGCGGAGGCGGTTAGATCTCCCACGTATAAAGCCCAAAAGCCAATCATCCGCTGTGTAGTTCGGATCAAATATGCCAACAGCTCTATGGCGATGGTGGAGAGGAGACAGAGGGCACCCTTGCCGCATCGCTCTCTCCAGAACCAGTGGCTGCGCCCCCACATCTGCTTTCCTTGCATCCTACACTACAGCCCGAGACACGGACTCTATGCTACGTCCAAAAACACTGAGATAGCACTAGACTCCGGTGCCCCCGTCCACCGACCGAAGCCAGAATGGATTTAAGCGCCACACTTGCTTCTTGCCCCCCCCCCGCGATGCGATCCCCCATACGCAGCTGCACTGGGGAATGATCAGAGATACTCCGAGGGAGACATCTTGTATGATGGACATTAGGGATGGGAGGGTTAGATAGAGTTATGGGGGGAGGCGTAACGAGAGTATCTTCGCCCTCCCTGATGTCACACCGGCCACCTCTGGTGCGGAGGAAGCACCGTAAGCGGGGTGATCTGGGCTAGGTTTGTCTAGGGAACCATCCATGTACACGTTAAAATCACCCACCCTTAAGACAGGCGACTGGAGATTTACCTCAGTAGAGTAGGGCGGAGGGACACACAAAGCCCCCCATAAAGCGGCTCTCATTATCAATAAGGGTGTCCCTGGGTGCAAAATGGAGCTCTCTGTAAAACCCCTCAAGCAGGGGTGGAGTACATGGAGAGGAACGCACGTGTTACCCTCGATTTCTGTGTCCAGTGTGTTTTGTCAGGTGTCAGACAAAAGATGGCCGACCGATAGGACTGCAAAGAGTGGAATACAGCCTGTCCCATACGATATATGTCAGCGTGCCGCACAGCCCAAGCCCCAACCAAACCCTGCGGCAAGAACCAAGAGAAAGACAGTGATAGAAATGGATGTTGTGAGAGCAGCCTCGCAGATCGAGGACCAGAGAGAGAAACCGGAATCACTGTGGACAGTCTTGGGAGTCCACGGACGATCCTTTAATGAATGTCCAGCCGTTGTGTAAAACATATGTACTTAGTCCACAGCCCCCGCACGCAGTCTGGCCGCATGCAGCACTGAATAATAAATGACCCCGATTATTGCGCCGGTTTTCAATATCATCAAGTTTGGAGATGAGCCGTGGGACATGTCGCTTCCTCCTTTCCCCAGCGAGGGGGAGCGGGGGGACAATGTAAAACTGGGGCTGCTGGGAGGCATCTTTAAGACAATCGCCCATCTTCTCATCAATGATCCCACGGATCTCCCTCGTGGGAGCACAGTTGTCAGGCAGTGGACAGTGTTGCTAGGCAACATGACACTTATTCTAAGCCAATTAGCAGGTCCCAAATGGATGGGAACAATATGGAAGGAGGTGGGAGAGCGGTCTCTGTGTGACGATGGCTCTCCTACTGGGCGCTCGTGGAGATCAGCAGCGCCTAGGGATCAGCGGTGAGCATGTCTGACCGCAGGATCAATAGATTCCGGACTCACTGACTACGGACGCCAGGGGAGTCCTACCCGTGGGTCCCCATGGACTGATGAAGGTGCAGAAGGTGCTGTCTCTGTGGCTCCATCCTGAGACGTGGAGTTTACAACCGGAGTTTTACAAAATCCCTGCATCGAGACAAATCATTATGTAGAGGAAGGAAACGCGGATCTGAGATTTCTGCCAAGGAGGAAGATTGGCCATTACACGAACCTTCTAGGAATTCTATTACATAATACCCTCCGCCTCCGGCATCACCGCCGCTAATTGGGGAGTGTTTGGATGATTCTTCCAACTTCCCGTAGAAGTTTCTGACACACGGAGAGTTCTGTACAGTCACAAAACCTGGATACGGA
The DNA here is from genome assembly GCA_033119425.1 of Bufotes viridis. Classification (NCBI taxonomy): domain Eukaryota; kingdom Metazoa; phylum Chordata; class Amphibia; order Anura; family Bufonidae; genus Bufotes; species Bufotes viridis. The sequence goes on along the minus strand of CM065590.1, from coordinate 601,005,528 downwards.
TAAGAGAGAGATAGATAGATAGATAGATAGATAGATAGAGAGATAGATAGATAGATAGATAGATAGATAGATAGGAAGATAGATAGATAGATAGATAGATAGATAGATAGATAGATAGAGAGACAGATAGATAGATAGATAGATAGATAGATAGATAGATAGATAGATATGAGAAAGATAGATAGAAAGATAGATAGATAGATAGAAGCCCTCAGAGAAGTCTGGATCACCAGGGAGCAGGTCCATACGGTATATCTCGGAGGGGGGGGGGGTAGATGACGTCACTTTGGGCGGTGATAGGGGTTGCAGGGGTATATAACTTGCAGGGTAGTAGCTGCCCCCCCGCCACATATCTCACATAGCCCTTGGGCCCAGAAGCTTCAGCTCCAGCTATACCGGGGCCCTCACCTAGTGCCTGTTCAGATTTCCACCACATCTTCTTCTCATTGTAGGACGGAAGAGCCCAGGCCCGTCCTCCCCCCCAGAGAAACCGGCAGCACCACCCTGCCAAAGTGACTGAGAGACAGGCCATATCGGGGGCCCACATGAACTGCCCCCACCCTTTTAGGGGCCCCATAGAAGCTGTGGCGGTTCCTTTTTCAATCTGGTTAGCCAGAGGAGGTTCGCACTATGGACTTTCTGAATGGCCCGCACACATAGAACGTCATGGACAGGTGGAGCACATGGGGTTTGTCACCGCTCCAGGGTTACGACACAGATACAAGGGAGTGCCGCACATTGGGCGTGGAATGAGGCCTGTAGATAAGGACAGGAATAGAACAGATCTGCTCATGAGTCAAACCTTTACATGTGTCAGCAAGTCCCTGACAACTGCAACCACCCTGACAACCTGCCAGGATTCTGGTCTGTCTAAAAACCCACTGGCATAACAGTGGGGACTGTGTGGTCATAGCCCATGGACGACTGACCTATAAAAAGTGTTTTGAAGTGAGAATTTTCCTGGCGGGGGTGAAGGAGGTGATTGACCAGCTTGTCAGATGCTGATATCTTGTCATTGTCCTGAGAATCTGGTGACATCCAGGGCCCGATGTCGACGTCTCCCATTTTGGGACTGAAATCCTCAAGGTATTATAGAGAAGATGCCTTGAAGGGTGGATAGGAAAGAGGCAGGGGAGGCGTACTTCACCCGACCCCTCTCTCATCACAGAGCTTAGCTGGTCGGTTCTGTTATCCAACCCCTATAATGACCCCCTTATGCCCGGGCCTCAGTGAGAGCAGCAGATGGGAGCGACAGGTTCACTTTATATTATCATGTAATTTACCCTGAATGTACCCAAAAATGGGACATTAAATATAACAACTCATCCTGCAGAAAAAACCCACTGTAAGATGGCGGAAGTAGTAAAGTGGAGCCAGTCATAACTCAGAACGGCGGCTTTTACTACTGATGTCATGTGGGGCAACAAGCTTGACGGTTACCGCATTCTTACAGAAGGCATTAGGCTTAATGGTTACAGTCTGAGATAGGAAAGAAGAGTCCGGTTACAAGGGTCAGACAGAGGGGTCTGTAGAGGACAGAGAGGCTGTAGGAGGGCAGAGGGGCAGTAGGCTTAATGGTTACAGTCTGAGATAGGAAAGAAGAGTCCAGTTACAAGGGTCAGACAGAGGGGTCTGTAGAGGACAGAGAGGCTGTAGGAGGGCAGAGGGGCAGTAGGCTTAATGGTTACAGTCTGAGAAGGGAAAGAAGAGTACGGTTACAAGGGTCAGACAGAGGGGTCTGTAGAGAACAGAGAGGCTGTAGGAGGGCAGAGGGGCAGTAGGCTTATTGGTTACAGTCTGAGAAGGGAAAGAAGAGTACGGTTACAAGGGTCAGACAGAGGGGTCTGTAGAGGACAGAGAGGCTGTAGGAGGGCAGAGGGGCAGTAGGCTTAATGGTTACAGTATGAGATAGGAAAGAAGAGTACGGTTACAAGGGTCAGACAGAGGGGTCTGTAGAGGACAGAGAGGCTGTAGGAGGGCAGAGGGGCAGTAGGCTTAATGGTTACAGTATGAGATAGGAAAGAAGAGTACGGTTACAAGGGTCAGACAGAGGGGTCTGTAGAGGACAGAGAGGCTGTAGGAGGGCAGAGGGGCAGTAGGCTTAATGGTTACAGTATGAGATAGGAAAGAAGAGTACGGTTACAAGGGTCAGACAGAGGGGTCTGTAGAGGACAGAGAGGCTGTAGGAGGGCAGAGGGGCAGTAGGCTTATTGGTTACAGTCTGAGAAGGGAAAGAAGAGTACGGTTACAAGGGTCAGACAGAGGGGTCTGTAGAGGACAGAGAGGCTGTAGGAGGGCAGAGGGGCAGTAGGCTTAATGGTTACAGTCTGAGATAGAAAAGAAGAGTCCGATTACAAGGGTCAGACAGAGGGGTCTGTAGAGGACAGAGAGGCTGTAGGAGGGCAGAGGGGCAATAGGCTTAATGGTTACAGTCTGAGATAGGAAAGAAGAGTATGGTTACAAGGGTCAGACAGAGGGGTCTGTAGAGGACAGAGAGGCTGTAGGGGGGCAGAGGGGCAGTAGGCTTAATGGTTACAGTCTCACATGGGAAAGAAGAGTACGGTTACAAGGGTCAGACAGAGGGGTCTGTAGAGGACAGAGAGGCTGTAGGAGGGCAGAGGGGCAGTAGGCTTAATGGTTACAGTCTGAGATAGGAAAGAAGAGTACGGTTACAAGGGTCAGACAGAGGGGTCTGTAGAGGACAGAGAGGCTGTAGGAGGGCAGAGGGGCGGTAGGCTTAATGGTTACAGTCTGAGATAGGAAAGAAGAGTATGGTTACAAGGGTCAGACAGAGGGGTCTGTAGAGGACAGAGAGGCTGTAGGAGGGCAGAGGGGCAGTAGGCTTAATGGTTACAGTATGAGATAGGACAGAAGAGTACGGTTACAAGGGTCAGACAGAGGGATCTGTAGAGGACAGAGAGGCTGTAGGAGGGCAGAGGGGCAGTAGGCTTAATGGTTACAGTATGAGATAGGAAAGAAGAGTACAGTTACAAGGGTCAGACAGAGGGATCTGTAGAGGACAGAGAGGCTGTAGGAGGGCAGAGGGGCAATAGGCTTAATGGTTACAGTCTCACATGGGAAAGAAGAGTATGGTTACAAGGGTCAGACAGAGGGGTCTGTAGAGGACAGAGAGGCTGTAGGAGGGCAGAGGGGCAGTAGGCTTAATGGTTACAGTATGAGATAGGAAAGAAGAGTACGGTTACAAGGGTCAGACAGAGGGATCTGTAGAGGACAGAGAGGCTGTAGGAGGGCAGAGGGGCGGTAGGCTTAATGGTTACAGTCTGAGATAGGAAAGAAGAGTACGGTTACAAGGGTCAGACAGAGGGGTCTGTAGAGGACAGAGAGGCTGTAGGAGGGCAGAGGGGCAGTAGGCTTAATGGTTACAGTCTGATATAGGAAAGAAGAGTACGGTTACAAGGGTCAGACAGAGGGGTCTGTAGAGGACAGAGAGGCTGTAGGAGGGCAGAGGGGCAGTAGGCTTAATGGTTACAGTCTGATATAGGAAAGAAGAGTACGGTTACAAGGGTCAGACAGAGGGGTCTGTAGAGGACAGAGAGGCTGTAGGAGGGCAGAGGGGCAGTAGGCTTAATGGTTACAGTATGAGATAGGAAAGAAGAGTACGGTTACAAGGGTCAGACAGAGGGATCTGTAGAGGACAGAGAGGCTGTAGGAGGGCAGAGGGGCAGTAGGCTTAATGGTTACAGTCTCACATGACAAGAGTCTCCTTTAGCAACAGCAGAATGGGTAAACAGGCCTACGCTCTGCTTGGTCTGGAGAGGACACAGAGAGGCCTGGAGAAGACACAGAGGGGTCTGTAGGTGTCTAAAGAACTCTTCGTCCCTCTATAGACCCCTCTTTCCTCTATAGGCCACTCTGTCCTTTACAAACCTCTTTGTGACGAATACCGCACCTCACTGCTCCGCCTGAAGTCAACCATGTCAAGCTCACGAGATCCGGTATAGTCACTGGTTACCAAGACGTGATGTTACGTGTTCCCGGGGAGTACGTAAGGTCTGCTTAGTACAGTTTACACAGACGCCTCCTGTCCACGCGGGCACAGAGAGGCCACAAGCTGAGAGAGCCTGGTCACTGCCCCAGTGAAACAGCGCTTTCTCAGTCTGGTAGACTACCACCAGTTTCTCGTTTGATATAAGCCTGGTCTGCTAACGGAATTATATAGGGTAAGAAACCAACCACAGTAGCGTATAACTATGCCAAAACACGGACGTGGTAATTCGTGGATCGAGATACCAGAACAGAACAAGATTAAATTATACATTTAGTTGCCTTAAGGGCGCACTAGATATAACACTATACACACAGAATATATACAAGTGTCTGAGGCTCGCAAATACAAATGATATGGTACAACCAGGGTTACACAGAAAAGGGTCAGTTACCAGTAGTCCTTTGGGTGGTGATGAATAAGGTGTTGCTGTAAGGCTTGCCTGTAGTCACATGGGGGCAGTGATGTCAGCAGTTTATCCACGGTCCCTAAAAACACGTTACACGACGTGACCCCCCCCCCCCCCCAGAGAAAGACGCTGGGCTCTGCTTGCCTGCCCATTTTCAACTGTAGTTGGCCCCTCCCCTCCCTGATGGTCCTGGCAGCCCAACAACCCACAAAACCCATTAGGGCTCAGACCAGAAGGTCACAGGGAGATGGTTCCGGGACCAACGGATCCGCATGGGTGATGGCTACAGGTAGAGCCCAAACATGGTACCATTACTAGGTTTCTGTGGTGAGATCTGTGTATCTCCCCTTACTGGCACCCTACTACCAACCTACGACCAGGGGCATGTCCGTCTTGGCCCCGGGGTCTCAGGAATTGTATTTCCACATTCCTCACAACATTATTTATAGTTCGTACCGCTTATCTTGAACTCATGGTTCCCCAACTGTTGGGAAGTGACAACTCCAAGCATGTTAAAACAGTTACTTGTTGTAAGGGCATGCTGGGAGTTATAGTTTCCCAACAGTTAGAGAGTCAACGGTTGGACATTACTGGTTGGCCTCATTCAGTGTCACGTGCAAGGGGTTCCAAGGAGGGACCTCCGAGACGTCAGGAGAGCAGGATACATGGAAAAAAGGCCAAGGACAACGGAACAAATAACTTATTACAAAGGAACCAGACGATACAGCCAAAAGGGAAGCACACACACACGGGCAGGTTCACACTAAATACCGCAGCCACCACGCAGCCAAAAGCAACCATCCTACACGGAACCACCCGCTGCCAGTCCGCAAAAGGGCTTGCAGCCAGCCTGCATGGCAAACCACGTCACGGTGAACCGCACTGTGACATTCAGTTTCTATGCATGTTCTCATACATGGGAAATATGCAGCCGGCTCAACCCCATTCACAGCATACAGAGCTCGGGTTAGAGATATGCCGGGTATGTGAAAGAGGAGGAACCACGTCGTGGGTCAAGGATACTGTATTCAGAGAAAAAAGGAAATTAGAGACCACCCATTGTCCTGCAGAGCTGGGGTCTTAGGTTCCATAGTATGTTCTCCTTATGTTCTTATAGGTTTCCTGGGTTTCCTCTCACACAACGAGAACATACTGAGAGGTTAATCATCCCTCGGGAGCTTAGATTGTGAGCTCCACTGCGGACAAGACCTGACGTGAGCGGCGACCGTCTCTGTGCAGTGCTCTGGACCACGTTGACTCTATATTGGAAGAAGGAAATAACAGCAGCCAAGGAACTGACCGGGTGACAAGTCACAGCTTGTCCCCTGTGGTCAAATATTTACCCTATATCCTCCCTAATAAAGGTCGCAATGTGAACGATCCCCGAGGAAACATTTCTTGTAAATTTAGTTTTTATTGAAACAAATATGATATATGCATTATAAAGTAATAACAATATGAAGTGAGATTGGTCACCATTACATTTGTATAGATGTGCATGTTAATCAAAAATAACATTATCTAATAAAAAACAAATTCCTAATATCAGGAGAATAAGAAATCACAAATGAAAAGAGCAAATCTAGTGAATATCAGAACACGAAACATTTCTCCATCAATGCAGATTACATGTAAGGCTACTGGTATAGCTCCAGGACATCAGATACTGGGATAGCTCCAGGACATCAGATACTGGGATAGCTCCAGGATATCAGATACTGGGATAGCTCCAGGACATCAGATACTGGTATAGCTCCAGGACATCAGATACTGGGATAGCTCCAGGACATCAGATACTGGGATAGCTCCAGGACATCAGATACTGGGATAGCTCCAGGACATCAGATACTGGGATAGCTCCAGGACATCAGATACTGGGATATCTCCAGGACATCAGATACTGGGATAGCTCCAGGACATCAGATACTGGGATAGCTCCAGGATATCAGATACTGGGATAGCTCCAGGACATCAGATACTGGGATAGCTCCAGGACATCAGATACTGGGATAGCTCCAGGACATCAGATACTGGGACAGCTCCAGGACATCAGATACTGGGATAGCTCCAGGATATCAGATACTGGGATAGCTCCAGGACATCAGATACTGGGATAGCTCCAGGACATCAGATACTGGGATATCTCCAGGACATCAGATACTGGGATAGCTCCAGGACATCAGATACTGGGATAGCTCCAGGATATCAGATACTGGGATAGCTCCAGGACATCAGATACTGGGATAGCTCCAGGACATCAGATACTGGGATAGCTCCAGGACATCAGATACTGGGAAAGCTCCAGCACATCAGATACTGGGATAGCTCCAGGACATCAGATACTGGTATTGCTCCAGGACATCAGATACTGGGATAGCTCCAGGACATCAGATACTGGGATATCTCCAGGACATCAGATACTGGGATAGCTCCAGGACATCAGATACTGGGATAGCTCCAGGATATCAGATACTGGGATAGCTCCAGGACATCAGATACTGGGATAGCTCCAGGACATCAGATACTGGGATATCTCCAGGACATCAGATACTGGGATAGCTCCAGGACATCAGATACTGGGATAGCTCCAGGATATCAGATACTGGGATAGCTCCAGGACATCAGATACTGGGATAGCTCCAGGACATCAGATACTGGGATAGCTCCAGGACATCAGATACTGGGAAAGCTCCAGGACATCAGATACTGGGATAGCTCCAGGACATCAGATACTGGTATTGCTCCAGGACATCAGATACTGGGATAGCTCCAGAACATCAGATACTGGGATATCTCCAGGACATCAGATACTGGGATAGCTCCAGGACATCAGATACTGGTATAGCTCCAGAACATCAGATACTGGGATAGCTCCAGGAGATCAGATACTGGGATAGCTCCAGGACATCAGATACTGGGATAGCTCCAGGACATCAGATACTGGGATAGCTCCAGGCCATCAGATACTGGGATAGCTCCAGGACATCAGATACTGGGATAGCTCCAGGACATCAGATACTGGGATAGCTCCAGGACATCAGATACTGGGATAGCTCCAGGACATCAGATACTGGGATAGCTCCAGGACATCAGATACTGGGATAGCTCCAGGACATCAGATACTGGGATAGCTCCAGGACATCAGATACTGGGATAGCTCCAGAACATCAGATACTGGGATAGCTCCAGGAGATCAGATACTGGGATAGCTCCAGGCCATCAGATACTGAGAAAGCTCCAGGACATCAGATATTAGTATAGCCTCACAACATCAGATACTGGGATAGCTCCAGGACATCAGATACTGGGATAGCTCCAGGACATCAGATACTGGGATAGCTCCAGGCCATCAGATACTGGGAAAGCTCCAGGACATCAGATATTAGTATAGCCTCACAACATCAGATACTGGGATAGCTCCAGGACATCAGATACTGGGATATCTCCAGGACATCAGATACTGGGATAGCTCCAGAACATCAGATACTGGGATATCTCCAGGACATCAGATACTGGGATAGCTCCAGGACATCAGATACTGGTATAGCTCCAGAACATCAGATACTGGGATAGCTCCAGGAGATCAGATACTGGGATAGCTCCAGGACATCAGATACTGGGATAGCTCCAGGCCATCAGATACTGGGATAGCTCCAGGCCATCAGATACTGGGATAGCTCCAGGACATCAGATACTGGGATAGCTCCAGGACATCAGATACTGGGATAGCTCCAGGCCATCAGATACTGGGATAGCTCCAGGACATCAGATACTGGGATAGCTCCAGGCCATCAGATACTGGGAAAGCTCCAGGACATCAGATATTAGTATAGCCTCACAACATCAGATACTGGGATAGCTCCAGGACATCAGATACTGGGATAGCTCCAGGCCATCAGATACTGGTATAGCTCCAGGACACCAGATACTGGGATAGCTTCAGGACATCAGATACTGGGATAGCTCTAGGACATCAGATACTGGGATAGCTCCAGGACATCAGATACTGGGATAGCTCCAGGACATCAGATACTGGGATAGCTCCAGGCCATCAGATACTGGGATAGCTCCAGGACATCAGATACTGGGATAGCTCCAGGACATCAGATACTGGGATAGCTCCAGGACATCAGATACTGGTATAGCTCCAGGACATCAGATACTGGGATAGCTCCAGGCCATCAGATACTGGGATAGCTCCAGGCCATCAGATACTGGGATAGCTCCAGGACATCAGATACTGGGATAGCTCCAGGACATCAGATACTGGGATAGCTCCAGGACATCAGATACTGGGATAGCTCCAGGACATCAGATACTGGGATAGCTCCAGGACATCAGATACTGGGATAGCTCCAGGACATCAGATACTGGGATAGCTCCAGGCCATCAGATACTGGGAAAGCTCCAGGACATCAGATATTGGTATAGCCTCACAACATCAGATACTGGGATAGCTCCAGGACATCAGATACTGGGATAGCTCCAGGCCATCAGATACTGGTATAGCTCCAGGACACCAGATACTGGGATAGCTCCAGGACATCAGATACTGGGATAGCTCCAGGACATCAGATACTGGGATAGCTCCAGGACATCAGATACTGGGATAGCTCCAGGACATCAGATACTGGGATAGCTCCAGGACATCAGATACTGGGATAGCTCCAGGACATCAGATACTGGGATAGCTCCAGTACATCAGATACTGGTATACCTCCAGGCCATCAGATACTGGTATAGCTCCAGGACATCAGATACTGGGATAGCTCCAGGACATCAGATACTGGGATAGCTCCAGGACATCAGATACTGGGATAGCTCCAGGACATCAGATACTGGGATAGCTCCAGGCCATCAGATACTGGGAAAGCTCCAGGACATCAGATATTGGTATAGCCTCACAGCATCAGATACTGGGATAGCTCCAGGACATCAGATACTGGGATAGCTCCAGGCCATCAGATACTGGTATAGCTCCAGGACACCAGATACTGGGATAGCTCCAGGACATCAGATACTGGGATAGCTCCAGGACATCAGATACTGGGATAGCTCCAGGATATCAGATACTGGGATAGCTCCAGTACATCAGATACTGGTATACCTCCAGGCCATCAGATACTGGGATAGCTCCAGGACATCAGATACTGGGATAGCTCCAGGACATCAGATACTGGGATAGCTCTAGGACATCAGATACTGGGATAGCTCCATTACATCAGATACTGGGATAGCTCCAGGACATCAGATACTGGGATAGCTCCAGGACATCAGATACTGGGATAGCTCCATTACATCAGATACTGGGATAGCTCCAGGACATCAGATACTGGGATAGCTCCATTACATCAGATACTGGGATAGCTCCAGGACATCAGATACTGGGATAGCTCCAGGACATCAGATACTGGGATAGCTCCAGGACATCAGATACTGGGATAGCTCCAGGACATCAGATACTGGGATAGCTCCAGTACATCAGATACTGGGATAGCTCCAGGACATCAGATACTGGGATAGCTCCAGGACATCAGATACTGGGATAGCTCCAGGACATCAGATACTGGGATAGCTCCAGGACATCAGATACTGGGATAGCTCCAGGACATCAGATACTGGGATAGCTCCAGGACATCAGATACTGGGATAGCTCAGGACATCAGATACTGGGATAGCTCAGGACATCAGATACTGGGATAGCTCCAGGACATCAGATACTGGGATAGCTCCAGGACATCAGATACTGGGATAGCTCCAGTACATCAGATACTGGGATAGCTCCAGGACATCAGATACTGGGATAGCTCCAGGACATCAGATACTGGGATAGCTCCAGGCCATCAGATACTGGGATAGCTCCAGGACATCAGATACTGGGATAGCTCCAGGACATCAGATACTGGGATAGCTCCAGGATATCAGATACTGGGATAGCTCCAGGCCATCAGATACTGGGATAGCTCCATTACATCAGATACTGGGATAGCTCCAGGACATCAGATACTGGGATAGCTCCAGGATATCAGATACTGGGATAGCTCCAGGCCATCAGATACTGGGATAGCTCCAGGACATCAGATACTGGGATAGCTCCAGGACATCAGATACTGGGATAGCTCCAGGACATCAGATACTGGGATAGCTCCAGGCCATCAGATACTGGGATAGCTCAACATCAGATACTGATAGCTCAGGCATCAGATACTGGGATAGCTCCAGGACATCAGATACTGGGATAGCTCCAGGACATCAGATACTGGATAGCTCAGACATCGATACTGGGATAGCTCCAGGCCATCAGATACTGGGATAGCTCCAGGACATCAGATACTGGGATAGCTCCAGGACATCAGATACTGGGATAGCTCCAGGACATCGGATACTGGGATAGCTCCAGGACATCAGATACTGGGATAGCTCCATTACATCAGATACTGGGATAGCTCCAGGACATCAGATACTGGGATAGCTCCATTACATCAGATACTGGGATAGCTCCAGGACATCAGATACTGGGATAGCTCCAGGATATCAGATACTGGGATAGCTCCAGGACATCAGATACTGGGATAGCTCCAGGACATCAGATACTGGGATAGCTCCAGGACATCAGATACTGGGATAGCTCCAGGATATCAGATACTGGGATAGCTCCAGGCCATCAGATACTGGGATAGCTCCATTACATCAGATACTGGGATAGCTCCAGGACATCAGATACTGGGATAGCTCCAGGATATCAGATACTGGGATAGCTCCAGGCCATCAGATACTGGGATAGCTCCAGGATATCAGATACTGTGATAGCTCCAGGCCATCAGATACTGGGATAGCTCCAGGACATCAGATACTGGGATAGCTCCAGGACATCAGATACTGGGATAGCTCCAGGCCATCAGATACTGGGAAAGCTCCAGGACATCAGATATTGGTATAGCCTCACAACATCAGATACTGGGATAGCTCCAGGACATCAGATACTGGGATAGCTCCAGGACATCAGATACTGGGATAGCTCCAGGACATCAGATATTGGTATAGCCTCACAACATCAGATACTGGGATAGCTCCAGGACATCAGATACTGGGATAGCTCCAGGACATCAGATACTGGGATAGCTCCAGGACATCAGATACTGGGATAGCTCCAGGACATCAGATACTGGGATAGCTCCAGGACATTAGATACTGGTATAGCTCCAGGACATCAGATACTGGGATAGCTCCAGGCCATCAGATACTGGGATAGCTCTAGGACATCAGATACTGGGATAGCTCCAGGACATCAGATACTGGGATAGCTCCAGGACATCAGATACTGGGATAGCTCCAGGACATCAGATACTGGGATAGCTCCAGGACATCAGATACTGGGATAGCTCCAGGACATCAGATACTGGGATAGCTCCAGGACATTAGATACTGGTATAGCTCAGGACATCAGATACTGGGATAGCTCCAGGCCATCAGATACTGGGATAGCTCTAGGACATCAGATACTGGGATAGCTCCAGGACATCAGATACTGGGATAGCTCCAGGACATCAGATACTGGGATAGCTCCAGGACATCAGATACTGGGATAGCTCCAGGACATCAGATACTGGGATAGCTCCAGGACATCAGATACTGGGATAGCTCCAGGACATCAGATACTAGGATAGCTCCAGGATATCAGATACTGGGATAGCTCCAGGCCATCAGATACTGGGATAGCTCCAGGACATCAGATACTGGGATAGCTCCAGGACATCAGATACTGGGATAGCTCCAGGACATCAGAAACTGGTATAGCTCCAGGCCATCAGATACTGGGATAGCTCCAGGACATCAGATACTGGGATAGCTCCAGGACATCAGATACTGGGATAGCTCCAGGACATCAGATACTGGTATACCTCCAGGACATCAGATTTTGGTATAGCTCCATGGCAGGCCATAGGGGCCCCACAAAATTTTCCTGTATGGGGCTCTGAAATTCCTGATGGCAGCCCTGACCCCAACAATGTGATGTGAGTTTGTAATGCCCCAGAGTGGCATTACCACCTTTTACGCCCCTCCACATCTCCTATGGTTGATCCTGTGTCATCATGTGTACTGATTCCCAGGTCCTGCATAATGTGTATTTATATTCCCTTGTTATCCTGGTTCACCAGCAGATGGCGGCAACAATGGCAGAGCTAGTTTTCCTGGAATGGAACCTTCTATCCATTCTAGCCCTCTCTAGAAGGGGTGGAGTTCAGTTAGTTAGAAGTCTGTTAAGCTTACCAACTGCAAGGGGAAGGCTGTGTGTAACAATGGCAGTTGGCAGCCGCCAGCGTGCAGTGCGTCCGACTACGTACCTCAGTCGAGCTGCACGCGGGGCTCCTCCTCTTCGCTGCAGGCTCCGGACCCGCTTTCCTGCGCTGTCGCAGGCTATGACAGCTTCTGTTATATCTTGTAGGAGCCGCAGGCGTCCTGGTACCTTAAGGGTTAATGCACGCCCCTGATTCCGCCCTCTCTCCAATCCTGGCCAGGCAACACCTTTATAAGGGTGCTTCCCCCTTCCTGCAATGCCTGAGCAATATTGTACTTCCTACAGCTAAGGCTCCTGCTGTTCCTGCATTCGATATCCTGCTTATGACCTCTGCCTGTATCCTGACCTCGTCTCTGCTTGATCCTCTTGTACCTCGCTGCTCTCAAGTTAAAGACCCGGACTGTCGACCACGCCTCTGTCTGCTGTGCAGATCGTTACACCAGCTCCACCTGGACTAACTCAGCTCTGCTGTTCTCACAGCACTAGCTCTGCTATACCGCTTCTTCAGCTCAGCATCATTCCTGCGGCTGTCTGCTATATTGCCTGTTCCCCGGTGCTTGCATCGGGGCTTTCTGGCCTGCCCGGCCAGCTGCCACTTAACCGGGACCACTCTTGCGGTAGCGACCTGGTGTCTCCCCTGCAGCTGAGTCCAGCTTCCGCATCCTGGAGCGGGATAAGGGGTGAAAACCAGGGGGACACTTAGACTCCGCTCCCAAGTTTGGCCCAAAGTCAAACCGGTAAGTGGCACAGCGGGTCCACACCAATTGATCCGTTACAGTTTGCTCAGGCAATGGACCCCACTGGCAAGCCCACGCCTGTGGTACAAGATTTATACCAAGAGCTGCAACGCCAGAGTGAACGCCAAGAAGTCCTGCTGCAGTGTCTGAACACAATTTCTGCACGTCTGAACGCTGTACCCACTACTGATCCTGCGGCACTACAGGTCCCAGCAACTCCTACTAATTCCGTTGCATCGTCTGCATACCAGGGCACGTCTGCTGTCCAACTTCCCTTGCCTCCACGTTTCAGTGGTGAGTCAAAGGCCTGCAGAGGGTTCCTGAATAGAGATGAGCGAACTTTAAAAAAAAGTTTGGCGTTCGGCTTTCGGGTTGTGGTAATCGCCGCATCTCGTTATGGATTCCACCACTGGATTTGATCCCGTGCTGAGCCACGCCCCCTGCACTGATCACATGACGGTGACGTCACCCCAGGTCCTTCGGCTGTTCAACAGTTCGGGTTCGTGGCAGCCGCCCCTTATGGATTCCATATGCCGCGATAGTCCGCGGTAGTGGAATCCATAACGGGATGCGGCGATTACCACAACCCGAACGCCGAACTTTTTTTTAAAGTTCGCTCATCTCTAATCCTGAATTAATGCTTGATCCACTTTGAGCTACATGGAGACAAGTTCGAGTCTGACCGAGCAAAAGTGGCTTTCATTGTATCTCTGCTCTCTGGAGAAGCTCTTGCTTGGGCTAATCCTATATGGGAGCAAAGCGGACCCGAGACTGCAAGCCTACAGACCTTCTTAACTGTTTTCCGTACAGTATTTGGGGAACCTGGCCGTGCCTCGTCTGCAGCCTCTGCTCTTCTTCGTCTGCGTCAAGGCGCTAGGACAGTAGGCCAATACGCAATCCAGTTCCGTACACTGGCCGCAGAACTGTCCTGGAATGATGAAGCTCAACAAGCCGTATTCTGGGAGGGTCTGTGTGACTGCATCAAAGACGAACTAGCGGGAAGGGACCTCCCTGGCTCTCTGGACGCTTTGATCACATTGGTCACACGCATAGACGTGCGGTTTCGTGAACATTTTTTCTTAAGCGGCAAGGATGAAGCGGACGTCTAAACTCGCACCTGTCTTCCAGAGGACTGTTCAGACTCCTGCTGCGATTCCGTCTGAAGAGCCTATGCAGGTGGATCGCCTGAAGCTCTCTGATCAGGAGCGCCAGCGACGGCGAGCAGAGAACTTGTGCCTCTGCTGCGGTGGAAAGGAACATGTTGTTCGTACCTGCCCCCAGAAGGCGGAAAACTTCAGCGCCTAGGCTCATTGGGAGAAGTGACCCTAGGCGAAAAAGACAATTCTCTCAAACTTCTTATCCCTGTAATGGTGTCTGCTGGGAAAACCAGTATATCGGTACCTGCCTTACTGGATGCTGGCGCTGCCGGGAATTTTGTTAATCAAGCCCTGGTGACCCAGTGCCAGCTTTCCACTACCCGTCTGGCGAAGCCTCTGGTGGCAACGATTGTTAATGGACAAGCCTTACCCAAACCTATTCAGTTCATCACTGCTCCTGTGAAACTCCAAGTCGGGGTGCTACATTCTGAAGAAATATCCTTCTATGTCCTGCCAGATTCCACAGACCCAGTGATTCTGGGATTGGCCTGGCTACAGCAACATTCTCCCGTCTTAGACTGGCGAAAGGGGGATATTCTCCGCTGGGGGCCTCAGTGCCAAACCTCCTGCCTGTCGATGGTCCACCCAATGTCTCCTCGTCCAGGTCCTGTGAACCTGCCTGGTCTGCCTCCGCAATTTGCATCCTTTGGAGATGTTTTCTGTAAGAAGAAGGCAGAGACTTTACCACCTCATCGGACTTATGACTGCTCTATCGATCTTCTACCTGGGACTTCTCCTCCTCGTGGAAGGGTTTATCCTTTATCTCTGCCTGAGACACAGGCTATGACCGAGTATATTAAGGAGAACCTGGAGAGGGGATTTATCCTGAAGTCTACCTCTTCGTGTCCAAGAAAGACGGGTCACTCCGTCCATGCATAGATTATCGTGGACTGAACAAGATCACAGTCAAGAACAAGTATCCTCTGCCCCTGATGTCTGAATTGTTTGACCGTATCCGAGGCGCACAGATATTTTCTAAATTGGATCTACGTGGTGCATATAACCTGATCCGAATCCGTGAAGGCGACGAGTGGAAGACGGCATTCAATACCCGTGATGGCCACTATGAGTACTTGGTTATGCCGTTCGGCCTTTGCAACGCTCCTGCAGTCTTCCAAGAATTTGTAAATGACATCTTCCGGGACCTGTTATACAAGTGTGTAGTAGTGTATCTCGACGATATTCTCATTTATTCAACCGACTTGTCCACTCACCGGAGACAAGTGTGCCTGGTTCTGCAGCGCCTAAGGGAGAATGGTCTGTTTGCCAAGCTCGAGAAGTGTCTCTTTGAGCAGTCTTCCTTACCCTTTCTGGGGTATATTGTTTCCTGCACTGGTCTGCAAATGGCCCCCGACAAGATCTCTGCCATCCAGAATTGGCCCTGTCCTCAAGGTCTCCGTGCCATTCAAAGATTTCTGGGATTTGCCAACTTCTATAGGCAGTTCATTCCAAACTTCTCTCACTGCCCCTATTTCTGCGCTGACTAAGAAAGGGGCGGATGCAAAGAAATGGACCCCTGAAGCAGAGTCTGCATTCCGACAACTCAAGGATTGCTTTGCTGCTTCTCCTGTCCTCCATCATCCAGACACTTCCAAACAGTTCTTCCTAGAAGTGGATGCTTCTTCTATTGGTGCAGGTGCAGTCCTGCTACAGAAGGCCTACAAAGGGAAATTTGTCTCGTGTGGTTTCTTCTCCAAGCTCTTCTCTTCTGCAGAAATAAACTACTCCATTGGTGATAGAGAACTGCTTGCTATCAAGATGGCCTTGGAAGAATGGAGATACCTTCTGGAGGGGGCTTTGTATCCAGTGGTTATATACACTGACCACAAGAATCTGATTTATCTGCAGTCTGCACAGCGGCTTAATCCACGTCAGGCTCGATAGGAACTCTTCTTTTTGCCCGATTTAATTTCCTTCTGCATTTTCGACTGGCAGACAAAAATGTGAGGGCTGATGCGCTTTCCCGTTCCTTTGACCCAGCAGATCAGATTGAGGAACCTCAACATATCATCGATCCGTCCTGCCTGGTTTCAGTGGCGCCAGTTCAAGTAAAAGATATTCCTCTGGGGAAGATTTTTGTTCCACAAGCCAAGAGAAGGAAGATTCTCTTCTGGGGACATTGTTCCAAGTACGCTGGTCACCCTGGGGTACGTAAGACCCTTAAGTTGCTGTCCCGTCACTACTGGTGGCCGACCCTACCCAAAGATGTCCGGGAATTTGTGTCTGCCTGTACCTCCTGTGCCCGCAACAAGGTTCCCCGAACCAAACCAGCAGGGTTGCTACTACCGTTACCCATTCCGGAAGTTCCCTGGCAGCATGTTGCTATGGACTTTGTCACAGACCTCCCGCCCTCTGCTGGCTGTTCTGTAATCTGGGTAGTGGTAGACAGATTCTCCAAGATGGCACATTTTATTCCGCTCCTGGATTGCCCTCTGCTAAGCGACTAGCCTGTCTGTTCTTCGAACACATCTTCCGCCTTCATGGCCTTTCTCTGCACATTGTTTCCGATCGAGGGGTACAATTTACTTCCAAATTCTGGAGAGCGCTCTGTGGGCTACTTGAGGTGAAGTTGGACTTCTCTTCTGGATACCACCCTCAGTCTAATGGGCAGGTTGAATGAGTTAATCAGACTTTGGAGAACTACCTACGTCACTTTGTCTCTGCTCAGCATGATGATTGGGTGCAGCTCCTGCCTTGGGCTGAATTCTCGTACAACAGCCATTCCGGAGAATCCACGGGCTCTTCTCCTTTCTACATAGTGTATGGACTACACCCTCGTGCTCATTTACCCCTGTCCGCATCTTCCGAGGTATCGGCTGCTAATTCTTTGTTCAGAGACTTCCTCAGCATCTGGAGACAGACTAAGGATTCCTGTTACAAATTTGCTCCACGGTTTCTGGGCCCGTTTGAGGTCCTTGAGCGTATCAACCGTGTTTCTTATAAACTCCGGTTGCCTCCTTCTCTCTGGATTCCAAATTCTTTTCATGTATCTCTTCTGAAACCGTTGGTCCTCAACTCTTTTCCAGGCCTCCCTCCACCTCTACTTCCGTGCCTACTGACGGTGAGCCTGAATTTGAAGTACAGAACATCCTCGATTCCAAGGTTGTTGGTGGTAAGAGGTACTTCCTTGTAGACTGGAAGAATTATGGTCCTGAGGAACGTTCCTGGGAGCCGGAGGAGAATGTACATGCTCTGAATCTTCTCAGAAGATTTTTTCAGCGCATCAAGGCCAAAAAGAAGGGGTGTGAGAGGGGGGATACTGTAACAATGGCAGTTGGCAGCCGCCAGCGTGCAGTGCGTCCGACTACGTACCTCAGTCGAGCTGCACGCGGGGCTCCTCCTCTTCGCTGCAGGCTCCGGACCTGCTTTCCTGCGCTGTCGCAGGCTACGACAGCTTCTGTTATATCTTGTAGGAGCCGCAGGCGTCCTGGTACCTTAAGGGTTAATGCACGCCCCTGATTCCGCCCTCTCTCCAATCCTGGCCAGGCACCACCTTTATAAGGGTGCTTCCCCCTTCCTGCAATGCCTGAGCAATATTGTACTTCCTACAGCTAAGGCTCCTGCTGTTCCTGCATTCGATATCCTGCTTATGACCTCTGCCTGTATCCTGACCTCGTCTCTGCTTGATCCTCTTGTACCTCGCTGCCCTCAAGTTAAAGACCCGGACTGTCGACCACGCCTCTGTCTGCTGTGCAGATCGTTACACCAGCTCCACCTGGACTAACTCAGCTCTGCTGTTCTCACAGCACTAGCTCTGCTATACCGCTTGTTCAGCTCAGCATTATGCTGCGGCTGTCTGCTATATTGCCTGTTCCCCGGTGCTAGCATCGGGGCTTTCTGGCCTGCCTGGCCAGCTGCCACTTAACCGGGACCACTCTTGCGGTAGCGACCTGGTGTCTCCCCTGCAGCTGAGTCCAGCTTCCTGGAGCAGGATAAAGGGTGAAAACCAGGGGGACACTTAGACTCCGCTCCCAAAGTCAAACCGGTAAGTGGCACAGCGGGTCCACACCCGTTGATCCGTTACACTCTGTTCCAGCCAGCAGAGCCTGTCTGCTCTGCTGGACCCGGAGGCCGAAGCTGAATGGTCTCCAGAGTCAGGAGTAAAGATTTCCTGGACAAAGACAAAGATGAAGCTAAAGATACAGAGACAGACATAAAGAAAAATACAGAGTCAGACTGCAGAAAGTTGATTACAGCAGCAAAGGAAAGGTTTCTATTTAATCCAGTTAACACAGCAGAGCTAGAGACTAGAGAGTACAGATGTAGCAGGACCGAATGTGTTAGCCTGCCAGAATTTATGCCAAAGCCTGCTGGTAACCAAGATAAAGTTAGAAGATGGTTTTCTGATGCAAGTTTATTCAAGTAAAGCTGTTATCAACTTCAATACAAGTCTGGACTCAATGTATTCTACCAATCCCTCAACTCTTGCCCCTATTTGCACTGTGACGTCACTGAAGGGCTGAGCACATGGGCGAGAATCCGCCAGGTTCATAGGTATGCTGCTTAGCACATTGTGTTTTAGAGCGGTAGTGCGTATTGTTGTGGTTCCTCATCCTTTCTTTGGCGGTCTCGGCCACAGATAGAGGTCCACGCGGGCACTGAACCGGATATATCACAGTGCGGCATGACGTGTAATAACCTGCTACTACTGTGTTCCACCTCTACGGATAGAATTTCAGCCGGGAAATCGCCTCTAACAGTAGATACGACCCATTGTCTGGTTGGGCTTTTGATCCAATCTCTGATTTGAGCAGTTTATCCCGTAGGTTATTTGGCCTCCTATAGCCGGGGTAGCTGTAAATCCGTAGCTCCTGGAGCATGTCTTCTCACAATATCCCAATGTCTTCTCATTATGTCACTTTGTTGCTGGCAGACGATGCCTGTGTCTTACCCCCCTATCACCCTGTGTCCACAGGTCAGTCCTAGGCTCATTGGCTGTCTGTTCTCTATGGATTTCCCTTTTCAGAGTTGCGGTGCAGCACAGTTGGTGTAGCAGAGTTGTAGCAGAGGTGAGCAGAAATGTTAGCGATGGCCTTGGTGTCTTTTTATGGTTAGTAGCCCCAGCAATGGCACGTGGTTTGTGGGTTCTGGAATACAGGGCCTGTGCAGCGGTTCCTTGCACCTATTTAAAAGATGGTGGCGGCCTTTAACTTCCGACGGGGTATGGTTGCTTTTTCTGTTCCTTCCGGAACTAGTTGTAGACACTTTGTATGGATATATGCAAAGATGGGGGTTGTAGTACTCTTTTCCTCTATCTCCCCAAAGTTTCTCTATCTCTGCTGAATCTATGGCTGGTAATATTACTCTTGCAATGGTGACTATGTTCCCAGCGAGGGGAGGGGCTTATCGTCTGTGGGGGGTACAAGGTTAAGATACAGTTGCTGAGCACCATGTCCAAGTGTGAATGGTGCCCAGACATGCAGATTCTGGACCTTCGAGTTCTTTCTTTCCCTCTGTGGAGCGCTGTGAAGTAGACATGGTTTTCTCTGTGTGATGTAGACCTAGTCCTCTCAGAAGTGAGCACATGTAGTTCTCTCCCCCTGTCTGAAGTAGGGGCAGTCCTAAGTCCTAGTTCTGTAGCTTCCTACAGGGGGAAAAGTCGGGATCGTTAACCCTGACTTATCCATACAAAACCATACTGTCTAGTACAATACATTAGAACAAGTACCGTATCCTGGGGTACCACAATAGTATATACAGACAGCAGCACGGAGTCTCGTTCTTCACTAGTGGCGCCGATCCCTTGTCACCACTGCTGAGTGTTCTCCTGCCCGTCACTTACTGTTCTGCTGACTGTTCTCCTGCCTGTCACTTACTGTTCTGCTGACTATTCTCCAGTCCGTCACTTGTTACTGTTCTGCTGACTGTTTTCCCGCCTGTCACGTACTGTTCTGCTGACTGTTCTCCTGCCCATTACATTACTGTTCTGCTGACTGTTCTCCCGACGGTCACTTACTATTCTGCTGACTGTTCTCCTGCCTGTTACTTACTGTTCTGCTGACTGTTTTCCCGCCTGTCACGTACTGTTCTGCTGACTGTTCTCCTGCCCATCACATTATTGTTCTGCTGACTGTTCTCCTGACGGTCACTTACTGTTCTGCCCCCTGTCACTTACTGTTCTGCTGACAGAATTGGAGAAGAATTTCTTGTTCTCCAGTTGCTCCAAGTCCGTGTCGTCACCTTTTGTATCTTCCCTATTTGCACAATACAAATCTATTTCCTGCAACAATAACATTCCTGAGAAGAGCCGTCAGAGTTACGTAACTCCAGCCCGCCGTGCGGTGACGTCTGCTCTGGACATGGTGCAGTCACGTCCAACAAGGGCCTGGAAGTAGCCACCAGTTGTCATGAGCAGGGAAAACAGGAGACGTGTCCTGCGGACAAGAGGGATAAGCCTGGAATCTGAGGGTTACGTTTCTTCCTTCTAGATTAGCAAATAAAATGTTCTTTCCCCCACCGTTCCTGCACCATCGTTACGGTGTTCCCGGTGGTCTTGGGCCCTGCAGCAATGATGGCACTGACTAACCCAGCAGACAATCACTTTCCTCATTGGTCTCCTGGGGCATTCATTGACGTCACCGCAGTACTACATGTTACATAGCGCAGTGTATGGCGGTACTGTGTACCATCTGCATAGAACGATTATTTTTGAAATATAAGGAATTACTGATGGCACCATAGAGGGGAACATTATAATGAGACTCTATATCGGGGGGGGGGGGGGGGGGAGTGAAGGCACCACGCAGGTCATGACCCAGCCCATGGAGGACTTGCCTGGAGCTTCAAGGTCAGAGCAGTGACCTTCCTTCTGTAAGAGACACATATTCCTTGACAGAGAAGCTGTGCTTTCTAGTGAGAGGTGGTATAAGGTGTTGGGCGTGCCCTCCCTAGTGACTGCTCATTTTTAGGAGACAGGTATCTGGTAGAATGTGCAGGAGGGGCCTAGAAATAACGATTAATCCTCAGGAGAAGGTGAGCCTCATCTCCACCAATTTACAGATCTGCACCAACCCGTTATCTGATGGTAGAAATCCACAGCTGCTCAAGTGAAGCATCGTTCCCGACATCACAGACGTGTCCCCTCATCACAGATGTGTCCCCTCATCACAGACGTGTCCCCTCATCACAGACGTGTCCCCTCATCACAGACGTGTCCCCTCATCACAGACGTGTCCCCACATCACAGACGTGTCCCCTCATCACAGACTTGTCCCCTCATCACAGACGTGACCCCTCATCACAGACGTGACCCCTCATCACAGACGTGTCCCCACATCATAGACGTGTCCCCTCTTCACAGACGTGTCCCCTCATCACAGACGTGTCTCCTCATCACAGACGTGTCCCCTCATCACAGACGTGTCCCCTCATCACAGACGTGTCCCCTCATCACAGACGTGTCCCCACATCATAGACGTGTCCCCACATCACAGACGTATCCCCACATCACAGACGTGTCCCCTCTTCACAGACGTGTCCCCTCATCACAGACGTGTCTCCTCATCACAGACGTGTCTCCTCATCACAGACGTGTCTCCTCATCACAGACGTGTCCCCTCATCAAAGTAGGGTTTTCAGTGCACGTCTAAATGAGAGAAGATTGGTGTTCCTTTTCCGTGCCATTATCACAGACGTATCCCCACATCACAGACATTTCCCCACTTCACAGATGTGTCACTTCATCACAGACGTGTCCACTCATCACGGACGTGGTCCCCTCATTACTGACGTGTCCCCACATCACAGACATTTCCCCACCTCACAGATGTGTCCCCTCATCACAGATGTGTCCCCTCATCACAGACGTGTCCCCTCATCACGGACGTGTCCCCTCATCACAGACGTGTCCCCTCATCACAGACGTGTCCCCTCATCACAGACATTTCCCCACTTCACAGATGTGTCACTTCATCACAGACGTGTCCCCTCATCACGGACGTGGTCCCCTCATTACTGACGTGTCCCCACATCACAGACATTTCCCCACCTCACAGATGTGTCCCCTCATCACAGATGTGTCCCCTCATCACAGACGTGTCCCCTCATCACGGACGTGTCCCCTCATCACAGACGTGTCCCCTCATCACAGACGTGTCCCCTCATCACGGACGTGTCCCCTCATCACAGACGTATCCCCACATCACAAACATTTCCCCACTTCACAGATGTGTCACTTCATCACAGACGTGTCCCCTCATCACGGAGGTGGTCCCCTCATTACTGACGTGTCCCCACATCACAGACGTGTCCCCACATCACAGACATTTCCCCACTTCACAGATGTGTCACCTCATCATAGATGTGTCCCCTCATCACAGACGTGTCCCCTCATCACGGACGTGGTCCCCTCATTACTGACGTGTCCCCACATCACAGACGTGTCCCCACATCACAGACAGGTTCCCTTCATCACAGACATGTCCCCTCATCACAGACATGTCCCCTCATCACAGACGTGTCCCCTCATCACAGACGTGTCCCCACATCACAGACGTGTCCCCTCATCACAGACGTGTACCCTCATCACAGACGTATCCCCTCATCACAGACGTGTCCCCACATCACAGACATGTCCCCTCTTCATAGACGTGTCCCCTCATCACAGATGTGTCCCCTCATCACAGACGTGTCCCCTCATCACAGACGTGTCCCCTCATCACAGACGTATCCCCTCATCACAGACGTGTCCCCTCATCACAGACGTGTCCCCTCATCACAGACATGTCCCCACATCACAGACGTGTCCCCTCATCACAGACGTTTCCCCACATCACAGATGAGTCCCCATATCACAACATGTTCCCTCATCACAGACGTGTCCCCTCATCACAGACGTGTCCCTCATCACAGACGTGTCCCCTCATCACAGACGTGTCCCCTCATCACAGACGTGTCCCCTCATCACAGACATGTCCCCTCATCATAGACGTGTCCCTTCATTCATCACAGACGTGTCCCCTCATCATAGACGTGTCCCTTCATTCATCACAGACGTGTCCCCTCATCACAACATGTTCCCTCATCACATACGTGTCCCCTCATCACAACGTGTTCCCCTCATCACAGACGTGTCCCCTCATCACAGACGTGTCCCCACTCCACAGACGTGTTCACAAATCACAGACGTGTCCCCTCATCACAGAGTTGTCCCCACATCAAAGACGTATCTCCGCTTCACAGATGTGTCCCCTCATCACAGACGTGTCCCCTCTTCAAAGAGGTGTACCCACATCACAGACGTGTCCCCACATCACAGAAGTGTCCCCTCATCACAGACTTGTCCCCACATCACAGACGTGTCTCCTCCTCATCACAGATGTGTCCCCACATCACAGACGTGTCCCCACATCACAGAAGTGTCCCCTCATCACAGACTTGTCCCCACATCACAGACGTGTCTCCTCATCACAGACTTGTCCCCTCATCACAGACGTGACTCCTCATCACAGACGTGTCCCCACATCACAGACGTGACTCCTCATCACAGACGTGTCCCCACATCACAGACTTGTCCCCACATCACAGACGTGTCCACTAATCACAGACATGTTCCCACTTCACAGCCGTGTCCCCTCATCACAGACGTGTCCACTAATCACAGACGTGTCCCCTCATCACAGACATGTTCCCTCATCACAGACGTGTCCCATCATCACAGACGTGTCCCCTCACCACAGACGTTTGCCCCTCATCACAGACGTGTCCCCTCATCACAGACAAGTCCCCTCATCACAGACGTGTCCCCTCATCACAGACGTGTCCCCACATCACAGACAAGTCCCCTCATCACAGACGTGTCCCCTCATCACAGACGTGTCCCCACATCACAGACGTGTCCCCACATCACAGACGTGTCCCCTCATCACAGACGTGTCCCCACATCACAGACGTGTCCCCTCATCACAGACGTGTCCCCTCATCACAGACGTGTCCCCACATCACAGACATGTCCCCACATCACAGGCGTGTCCCCTCATCACAGATGTGTCCCCTCATCACAGACGTGTCCCCTCTTCACAGACATGTCCCCACATCACAGACGTGTCCCCTCATCACAGACGTGTCCACACATCACAGACGTGTCCCCTCATCACAGACGTGTCTCCTCGTCACAGACGTGTCCCCTCATCACAGACGTATCCCCACATCACAGACGTGTTCCCACTTCACAGCCGTGTCCCCACATCACAGACGTGTCCCTACATTACAACATGTTCCCACATCACAGACGTGCCCCTCTTTACAGACGTGTCCCCTCATCACAGACGTGTCCCCTCATCACAGACGTGTCCCCTCATCACAGACGTGTCCCCTCATCACAGACGTGTCCCCTCATCACAGACGTGTCCCCTCATCACAGATGTGTCCCCTAATTAAAGACGTGTCCCCTCATCACAGACGTGTCCCCTAATCAAAGACGTGTCCCCTCATCACAGACGTGTCCCCTCATCACAGACGTGTCCCCTCATCACAGACGTGTCCCCTCATCACAGACGTGTCCCCTCATCACAAACGTTTTCCCACATCACAGACGTGTCCCCTCATCACAGACGTGTCCCCTCATCACAGACGTGAAAAATATAGCTATGACATAGATAGCTATGACTGTGGGAATAAGTGAGGCACGGCTGGATGATAGCTATGACTGTGGAAATGACTGATGCATGGCTGGATGATAGCTATGACAGTGGGAATAACTGACAAATGGCTGGATGATAGCTATGACAGTGGGAATAACTGAGACATGGCTGGATGATAGCTATGACAGTGGGAATAACGGAGACATGGCTGGATGATAGCTATGACAGTGGGAATAACGGAGACATGGCTGGATGATAGCTATGACAGTGGGAATAACGGAGACATGGCTGGATGATAGCTATGACAGTGGGAATAACTGAGACATGGCTGGATGATAGCTATGACAGTGGGAATAACGGAGACATGGCTGGATGATAGCTATGACAGTGGGAATAACGGAGACATGGCTGGATGATAGCTATGACAGTGGGAATGACTGAGGCATGGCTGGATAATAGTTATGACAGTGGGAATAACGGAGACATAGCTGGATGATAGCTATGACAGTGGGAATAACTGAGACATGGCTGGATGATAGCTATGACAGTGGGAATGACTGAGGCATGGCTGGATAATAGTTATGACAGTGGGAATAACGGAGACATAGCTGGATGATAGCTATGACTGTGGGAATAACTGAGGCACGGCTGGATGATTGGGCTACAGGGTTACAGCCAAAAACGGAGGGGGGAGGGGTCTGCCTTTATGTACAGTCCAGTGGAGAGGGGGAGGGGTCTCCTTTATGTAAAGTCCTGTGGAGAGGGGGAGGGGTCTCCTTTATGTAAAGTCCTGTGGAGAGGGGGAGGGGTCTGCCTCTATGTAAAGTCCTGTGGAGAGGGGGAGGGGTCTGCCTTTATGTAAGGTCCTGTGGAGAGGGGGAGGGCCTGCCTTTATGTAAAGTCCTGTGGAGAGGGGAGGGTCTCCTTTATGTAAGGTCCTGTGGAGAGGCGGAGGGGCCTGCCTTTATGTAAAGTCCTGTGGAGAGGGGGAGGGGTCTCCTTTATGTAAAGTCCTGTGGAGAGGGGAGGGTCTCCTTTATGTAAAGTCCTGTGGAGAGGGGAGGGGTCTGCCTCTATGTAAAGTCCTGTGGAGAGGGGGAGGGTCTCCTTTATGTAAGGTCCTGTGGAGAGGGGAGGGGCCTGCCTTTATGTAAAGTCCTGTGGAGAGGGGAGGGGTCTCCTTTATGTAAAGTCCTGTGGAGAGGGGAGGGGTCTCCTTTATGTAAAGTCCTGTGGAGAGGGGAGGGGTCTGCCTCTATGTAAAGTCCTGTGGAGAGGGGGAGGGGTTTCCTTATGTAAAGTCCTGTGGAGAGGGGAGGGGTCTGCCTCTATGTAAAGTCCTGTGGAGAGGGGAGGGGTCTCCTTTATGTAAAGTCCTGTGGAGAGGGGGAGGGGTCTCCTCTATGTAAGGTCCTGTGGAGAGGGGGAGGGGTCTCCTTTATGTAAAGTCCTGTGGAGAGGGGGAGGGGTCTCCTTTATGTAAAGTCCTGTGGAGAGGGGGAGGGGTCTCCTTTATGTACAGTCCTGTGGAGAGGGGGAGGGGTCTCCTTTATGTAAAGTCCTGTGGAGAGGGGGAGGGGTCTCCTCTATGTAAGGTCCTGTGGAGAGGGGGAGGGGTCTCCTTTATGTAAAGTCCTGTCTAAAGCCCACAGTCCTAGAAGATATAAGTGAAGGACATGAACATGTGGAGTCACTGTGGGTAGATGGAGGCAAAAACAATAATAAATTACTAATAGGAGTGTATTATAAACCACCTAATATACTAATAGAGTCCACAGAAAATCTACTGCTAAACGAGATAGACGAGGCGGCAAATCATCATGAGATGGTTATCATGGGGGAACTCCGCAGAGATAGACTGGGAAACTGAAAGCTGTACATCGGATATAGGAAACGGGTTCTCGGCAATAACCAAAGACAATTACCTTTCCCAACTGGTTCAGGACCCCACTAGAGGGACGGCCATACTGGACTTAGTATTAACCCATAGACCTGACAGAACCACAGACGTGCAGGTCGGGGGACACCCGGGAAATAGTGACCAGAAAGTAATAACCTTCCAATTATCATTCAAAAGAGCGTTTCTAAAGGGAGGAACAAAAATACAAAACTTCAAAAAAAGGTAAATTTAGCCAACTAAGCGAGGCCATAGGCCCAATTAACTGGGACAAAGTCCTCAAAAACAAAATTCAGCCACAAAATGGGAGATTTTTAAAAGCATTGTAACATCTAATTGTGAGAGGTACATACCTTATGGGAATAAAAGGCTAAGGAACAAAAAGAAACCAATGTGGATAAATAGAACCGTAAAGAAAGCAATAAATGACAAAAAGAAAGCATATAAATCATTAAAACAGGAGGGGAGCCAGAAAATACCGAAAAACTATGAGGAAAAAAATAGAACATGTAAAAATACTAAAAAAAAATGCCAAACTAGAGGCCGAGAGAGTAAATGCCAAAGAGAGCAAAACTAACCCTAAAATGTTCTTCAATTATATAAATGGTAAAAAGTATAAATCTGAATGTGTCGGCCCTTTACAGAGTGATGAGGGGGGAGTTGCAGAGAGCGACGAGGATAAAGCAAAACTATTAAATATTTTTTTCTCCACTATAGTCACTGAGGAAAATAAAGTGTCAGATGAAATGTAGAATGTAAAAGTAAATCATTAAAAGTGTCCTGTCTCAATTGACTGTAATGTACATCTTGACATGTTGATGGTATTGTATACTTTCATATCTGGTGTATTAATAATGTATTTTGTGTTGCAACATTTGCCGCCTTAATACATTTTCTTTTAAAATAAAAATAAAAGTACCCTGTCTGACCCAGGAAGAAGTACAACAGCGAATTACAAAGGTTAAAATAAACAAATCGCCGGCACCAGATGGCATACACCCCCGTATCCTAAGGGAACTTAGTAATGTCATAGCTAGACCCTTATTTCTGATATTTACGGACTCCATACTGACAGGGAATGTTCCACAGGATTGGCACATATCAAATATGGTGCCGATATTCAAAAAGGGTCAAAAAACAGAGCCTGGAAATTATAGGCCGGTAAGTTTAACATCTGTTGTTGGTAAACTGTTTGAAGGTTTTCTGAGAGATGCTATCTTAGAAGATCTCAACGGAAATAAGCAAATACCACCATATCAGCATGGGGGGTACCTCAGGGGTCAGTACTGGAGGGGTCACTGTCACTAGTGGGGTACCTCAGGGGTCAGTACTGGAGGGGTCACTGTCACTAGTGGGGTACCTCAGGGGTCAGTACTGGAGGGGTCACTGTCACTAGTGGGGTACCTCAGGGGTCAGTACTGGAGAGGTCACTGTCACTAGTAGGGTACCTCAGGGATCAGTACTGGAGGGGTCAGTGTCACTAGTGGGGTACCTCAGGGGTCAGTACTGGAGGGGTCACTTTCACTAGTGGGGTACCTCAGGGGTCAGTACTGGAGAGGTCACTGTCACTAGTAGGGTACCTCAGGGGTCAGTACTGGAGGGGTCAGTGTCACTAGTGGGGTACCTCAGGGGTCAGCACTGGAGGGGTCACTGTCACTAGTGGGGTACCTCAGGGGTCAGTACTGGAGGGGTCACTGTCACTAGTGGGGTACCTCAGGGGTCAGTACTGGAGGGGTCACTGTCACTAGTGGGGTACCTCAGGGGTCAGTACTGGAGGGGTCACTGTCACTAGTGGGGTACCTCAGGGGTCAGAACTGGAGGGGTCACTGTCACTAGTGGGGTACCTCAGGGGTCAGTACTGGAGGGGTCACTGTCACTAGTGGGGTACCTCAGGGGTCAGTACTGGAGGGGTCACTGTCACTAGTGGGGTACCTCAGGGGTCAGTACTGGAGGGGTCACTGTCACTAGTGGGGTACCTCAGGGGTCAGTACTGGAGGGGTCACTGTCACTAGTGGGGTACCTTAGGGGTCAGTACTGGAGTGGTCACTGTCACTAGTGGGGTACCTCAGGGGTCAGTACTGGAGGGGTCACTGTCACTAGTGGGGTACCACAGGGGTCAGTACTGGAGGGGTCACTGTCACTAGTGGGGTACCTCAGGGGTCAGTACTGGAGGGGTCACTGTCACTAGTGGGGTACCTCAAGGGTCAGTACTGGAGGGGTCACTGTCACTAGTGGGGTACCTCAGGGGTCAGAATTATGGGGGTCACTGTCACTAGTGGGGTACCTCAGGGGTCAGTATTGGGCCCTATCCTCTTCAATATATTTATTAATGATCTTGTAGAAGGCCTGCACAGTAAAATATCTATTTTTGCAAATGACACTAAACTGTGTAAAGTAATTAACACTGAAGAGGACATCATACGGTATATATACTACAGAGGACAGTATACTATATATACTACAGAGGACAGTATACGGTATATATACTACAGAGGACAGTATACTGTATATATATACACTACAGAGGACAGTATACTGTATATATACTACAGAGGACAATATACTGTATATATACTACAGAGGACAGAATACTGTATATATACTACAGAGGACAGTATACTGTATATATACTACAGAGGACAATATACTGTATATATACTACAGAGGACAGTATACTGTATATATACTACAGAGGACAGTATACTGTATATACTACAGAGGACAGTATACTGTATATATACTACAGAGGACAGAATACTATATATATACTACAGAGGACAGAATACTATATATATACTACAGAGGACAGAATACTATATATGTACTACAGAGGACAGTATACTGTATATACACTACAGAGGACAGAATACTATATATATACTACAGAGGACAGTATACTGTATATACTACAGAGGACAGTATACTGTATATATACTACAGAAGACAGTGTACTGTATATATACTACAGAGGACAGAATACTGTATACACTATAGAGGACAGTATACTGTATATATACTACAGAGGACAGTATACTGTATATACTACAGAGGACAGTATACTGCATATACTACAGAGGACAGTGTACTGTATATGTACTACAGAGGACAGTATACTGTATAGATACTACAGAGGACATCATACTGTATATATACTACAGAGGACAGAATACTGTATATATACTACAGAGGACAGTGTACTGTATATATACTACAGAGGACAGTATACTGTATATATACTACAGAGGACAGTATACTGTATATATACTACAGAGGACATCATACTGTATATATACACTACAGAGGACAGTGTACTGTATATGTACTACAGAGGACAGTATACTGTATATATACACTACAGAGGACAGTATACTGTATATATACTACAGAGGACAGTATACTGTATATATACTACAGAGGACAGTATAGTGTATATATACTACAGAGGACATCATACTGTATATATACTACAGAGGACAGTATACTGTATATATACTACAGAGGACAGTATACTGTATATATACTACAGGGGACATCATACTGTATATATACAGGGATCTGGATAGATTGGAGGCTTGGGCAGATAAGTGGCAGATGAGGTTTAACACTGACAAATGTAAGATTATTCACACGGGAAGGAATAAAGCAAGTCACCCGTACATATTAAATGGAAAAACCCTGGGTAACACTGACATGGAAAAGGATCTAGGAATTTTAATAAACAGCAAACTAAGCTGTAAAAACCAGTGTCAGGCAGCTACTGCCAAGACCAATAAGATAATGGATTGCATCAGAAGGGGCATAGACGCCCGTGATGAGAAGATAGTCCTACCACTTTACACATCACTGGTCAGACCACACATGGAGGACTGTGTACAGTTCTGGGCTCCTGAGAACAAGGCGGACATAGCAGAGCTGGAGAGGGTTCAGAGGAGGGCAACTAAAGTAATAACTGGAATGGGGGAACTACAGGACCTTGAAAGATTAACAAAAACATAGAAGAGGATTCTCTACGGTACGAGCAGTGAGACCATGGACTCTTTATGGAAAGAGCAGTGAGACTATGGACTCTTTACTGTAAGAGCAATGAGACTATGGACTCTTTACTGTAAGAACAGTGAGACTATAGACTCTTTACTGTAAGAGCAGTGAGACTATGGACTCTTCACTGTAAGATCAGTGAGACTATGGACTCTTTACGGTAAGAGCAGTGAGACTATGGACTCTTTACTGTAAGAGCAGTGAGACTATGGACTCTTTACTGTAAGAGCAGTGATACTATGGACTCTATACTGTAAGAGCAGTGAGACTATGGACTCTTTACGGTAAGAGCAGTGAGACTATGGACTCTTTACTGTAAGAGCAGTGAGACTATAGACTCTTTACTGTAAGAGCAGTGAGACTATGGACTCTTCACTGTAAGATCAGTGAGACTATGGACTCTTTACGGTAAGAGCAGTGAGACTATGGACTCTTTACTGTAAGAGCAGTGAGACTATGGACTCTTTACTGTAAGAGCAGTGAGACTATGGACTCTATACTGTAAGAGCAGTGAGACTATGGACTCTTTACGGTAAGAGCAGTGAGACTATAGACTCTTTACTGTAAGAGCAGTGAGACTATGGACTCTTTACGATTAGAGCAGTGAGACTATGGACCCTATACTGTAAGAGAAGTGAGACTATGGACTCTATACTGTAAGAGCAGTGAGACTATGGACTCTTTACTGTAAGAGCAGTGAGACTATGGACTCTTTACTGTAAGAGCAGTGAGACTATGGACTCTTTACAGTAAGAGCAGTAAGACTACGGACTCTTTACTGTAAGAGCAGCGAGACTATGGACTCTTTACTGTAAGAGCAGTGAGACTATGGACTCTTTACTGTAAGAGCAGTGAGACTATGGACTCTTTACTGTAAGAGCAGTGAGACTATGGACCCTATACTGTAAGAGCAGTGAGACTATGGACTCTTTACAGTAAGAGCAGTGAGACTATGGACTCTTTACTGTAAGAGCAGCGAGACTATGGACTCTTTACTGTAAGAGCAGTGAGACTATGGACTCTTTACTGTAAGAGCAGTGAGACTATGGACTCTATACTGTAAGAGCAGTGAGACTATGGACTCTATACTGTAAGAGCAGTGAGACTATGGACTCTTTACTGTAAGAGCAGTGAGACTATGGACTCTTTACTGTAAGAGCAGTGAGACTATGGACTCTTTACGATTAGAGCAGTGAGACTATGGACCCTATACTGTAAGAGAAGTGAGACTATGGACTCTATACTGTAAGAGCAGTGAGACTATGGACTCTTTACTGTAAGAGCAGTGAGACTATGGACTCTTTACTGTAAGAGCAGTGAGACTATGGACTCTTTACAGTAAGAGCAGTAAGACTACGGACTCTTTACTGTAAGAGCAGCGAGACTATGGACTCTTTACTGTAAGAGCAGTGAGACTATGGACTCTTTACTGTAAGAGCAGTGAGACTATGGACTCTTTACTGTAAGAGCAGTGAGACTATGGACCCTATACTGTAAGAGCAGTGAGACTATGGACTCTTTACAGTAAGAGCAGTGAGACTATGGACTCTTTACTGTAAGAGCAGCGAGACTATGGACTCTTTACTGTAAGAGCAGTGAGACTATGGACTCTTTACTGTAAGAGCAGTGAGACTATGGACTCTATACTGTAAGAGCAGTGAGACTATGGACTCTATACTGTAAGAGCAGTGAGACTATGGACTCTTTACTGTAAGAGCAGTGAGACTATGGACTCTTTACTGTAAGAGCAGTGAGACTATGGACTCTTTACTGTAAGAGCAGTGAGACTATGCACTCTTTACTGTAAGAGCAGTGAGACTATGGACTCTTTACTGTAAGAGCAGTGAGACTATGGACTCTTTACTGTAAGAGCAGCGAGACTATGGACTCTTTACTGTAAGAGCAGTGAGACTATGGACTCTTTACTGTAAGAGCAGCGAGACTATGGACTCTTTACTGTAAGAGCAGTGAGACTATGGACTCTTTACTGTAAGAGCAGTGAGACTATGGACTCTTTACTGTAAGAGCAGTGAGACTATGGAACTCTCTGTCTGAGGAGGTGGTGATGGTGAGTACAATAAAGGAATTCAGGAGGGGCAGGTAAGGAGGAAGATGAAGGGGCAGTGGGGGAGGTAAGGAGGAAGATGAAGGGGCAGTGGGGGAGGTAAGGAGGAAGATGAAGGGCAGTGGGGGAGGTAAGGAGGAAGATGAAGGGGCAGTGGGGGAGGTAAGGAGGAAGATGAAGGGGCAGTGGGGGAGGTAATGAGGAAGGTGAAGGGGTAGTGGGTGGGGGGGGGGTAAGGAGGAAGATGAAGGGGTAGTGGGGGGGGGGTAAGGAGGAAGATGAAGGGGCAGTGGGGGAGGTAATGAGGAAGGTGAAGGGGTAGTGGGTGCGGGGGGGGGGTCTAAGGAGGAAGATGAAGGGGTAGTGGGGGGGTAAGGAGGAAGATGAAGGGGCAGTGGGGGAGGTAAGAAGGGAGATGAAGGGGCAGTGGGGGAGGTAAGGAGGAAGATGAAGGGGCAGTGGGGGAGGTAAGGAGGAAGATGAAGGGGCAGTGGGGGAGGTAAGGAGGAAGATGAAGGGGCAGTGGGGGAGGTAAGGAGGAGGATATAAAGCCCCCAACTATACACTGATTCTTTGCTACCATTTGTCACCAAGAGACCAAACCTTTCCTTGGAAAACAATGAAGTTAGAAAGAAGGTAATGGTAGATAGAAAGATAATCCAATATCCTATCCCAGCCAATACTTTTACATTTGGGGGAATTTTTTAGCCAGAAGCCACTAAAGAGCCGTTTATGAGCTATAAGAGTTCTATTACAGGTCTGGGTTTAGCACCATAGGAGTCTTCTCCTCCCAGAATCAATGGTCACATACAACTACTAGACCTGTCAGCACATCTTCATCGATAATACTTATCATTCAGGTCAATTTAACACAAGATACCAATAAAACACCATTAAAAGCTGAGATGAGGGTAAAGATCTCCTCACGACGTTCTTCATCTATTTATATAGCAACATCCCCCCTCAGGAGATCATCGCTCCACTTGGCCTGGGGATTCATAAAAAGGCTCAGAATGAGAAACAAGAGTTGATACCCTTTGGGCCAATGTCCCTCTTACACGATCTTATTGTTGGGCTGATTATCAGGAAAGAATGTTCCTCTGACACGTCATCGTTTAAGTTCAGCAGAAAAGCGATGGAACGAGCAATCACTAGCTATCTCCTTCACTGATGGGCAGGCATTTGCTGGAAAGGAATGCTTTCTTTTCAACAATCGTGCTCCATCAGGCCATGGAAACCGGCCTCAACACATTCCAGTCTGTGCATCCACCTAGTCTCCTCCTGTAACAGCCTCTTATCTAAATTGCCCTTTCTTGATCCCCATTTAAAGGGAGTCTGTCACCAAAGTTGGACATAATAGACCGCTGACATAGCTTTGTAGCATCACTTTAGATGAATGAAACGGTACCTTTGTTGTCTTATTCAGAGCTTCACCTGCTTCAAAAACGGACTTTTATTGATATGTAAATGAGGGCTCGCAAGTGCCCAGGGCGGAGTTAAGTTCTTTGGAGCCCAGGCTGCTCATCCTCTTTAGTTCTTATCCCCGCCCCTGTCTCTGTCACTGCCCGCCCTTCTATTGCCTTTCTTCCTCCTCCTCTGGTTGCGAACTCCTGCGCCTGCGCTCAGCTTTGCCTCGGCGGGGCATGCGCACTGCGATGCCCACTGTGGGAACGGCATCAATGTAGCTACTGCGCATTCCCGGCTGACGCTGCAAACCCAGCTGTAGCTGGTGGACATGCGCAGTAGCTACATTGATGCCGTTCCCACAGTGGGCATCGCAGTGCGCATGCCCCGCCGAGGCAAAGCTGAGCGCAGGCGCAGGAGTTCGCTACCAGAGGAGGAGGAAGAAAGGCAATAGAAGGGCGGGCAGAGACAGAGACAGGGGCGGGGATAAGAACTAAAGAGGATGAGCAGCCTGGGCTCCAAAGAACTTAACTCCGCCCTGGGCACT
Source organism: Bufotes viridis (assembly GCA_033119425.1). Classification (NCBI taxonomy): domain Eukaryota; kingdom Metazoa; phylum Chordata; class Amphibia; order Anura; family Bufonidae; genus Bufotes; species Bufotes viridis. Next base: position 600,970,389 of record CM065590.1, on the reverse strand, counting down.
TGCGAGCCCTCATTTACATATCAATAAAAGTCCGTTTTTGAAGCAGGTGAAGCTCTGAATAAGACAACAAAGGTACCGTTTCATTCATCTAAAGTGATGCTACAAAGCTATGTCAGCGGTCTATTATGTCCAACTTTGGTGACAGACTCCCTTTAAGCACACAGATGCCTCAAGACGTCTACTGGACATGTCTTGGCTGGAGATGATACTTCTTCGTCCTAATTACCAAAGGAAATCCATCTCCTCAATTCCTGGGTACATGACGATAGATCGGTACTTTATAAAGTAATTAATAAAAGTTCTCTCTTGTCCACAGGATTTATAAATCTCTCTTTTTCATCAAAAGACAGAAAGGGCGATTTTCGCAAATGTAGGAAGCGGCCACCTCCAATAGTAACCAGGTGACTCCCTTTATTGGAGAGGTGACTCTGTACACAAATATCTTTAAGATCTTCATCATATGTAATACTGGGAAAGGAGAGTAGAACGTTCTTTAGACGTGGGTTCATCATCTCTCAGTTATACCCATCATATCTGCCTTTCTAGAATCTTCCTTATTTCCCATTTCTCTCGATTTTGAAGGTCATCCTATTAGTTGTGATGGGTTTCCTGAAAATGTCCATATGGATACGGCGACGAGCCCAAAGAGATTTTGTAATGTTTCTCATAACTGAATTTCATACCAATTTTGTTATTGTTAAGAACTGTAACAAAATCCATAAAAGTTTCTTTGTCTCCTTCCCAAAAAATTAAAACGTCATCAATATATCTCCCTTAAAAAGAAATAAGTAATATAAAGAAATCATGAGGCTCCAAGAAAGAGTGTTCAGCCTCCCACCACCCCGAAAACAACTTCACATAAGTTGGAGCACGTGTTGTACCGAGTGCGGTACCTTTAACTTGTTAAAAGTAAGTACCACCCAAATACAAATAATTGTGGGTTACAACACAATCCAATGGAGCAAATACAAATTCATTCTACTCACGAAACTGAATCCCCTGTGTTTAAAATATATCTGACCGCTGTGATCCCCAGATCGTGCTGAAGATTACCAACATCTAAACGAGCTGCTAATGTGCCATTCATGACTGTGATCTCATGGACTTCTGTCACCGTATCCTTAACATCTTGCCAATATGATCGGAGGACGATATCTTATCAACCCATATACCTGGGGGCACATTTATTAAGACCGGCAGTCTTAATAAGCCCTATATCTGGAGGTGGAGCCGTCAGACGCCGACCCCTCCATAACTTCGGTGGATCATCCACCAGTTCTAAATGTAAGACAACTTCCGAGCGACCTTTGAGCTGCAATCTGCATCAGAAATATGACGAATTTAGGTGTATTTCTGTTTTATAAATGACCCCCTTGGATTCTGTGTAAGATTGTCATTGCCTGACACAATCGGTCTACCTGCTGTTGGACTGACTCTCTTGTGCTCTTTGATTTGCATCCATTAGGATGTCCCCACAAAGTCTGAGAAGGATCTCCATTTACAGGTATGTGCTCCTCTGATCTGGCGCTCTCTTTGCCATGGATATAGAGTCATCGTTGTTCATTGGGACATTATCGCCTCTCTAATCGGAGGGCTTTATGATGATCCTTTCATTTGATATTAGTTCTAAGAGGTCCTGCTGTTCTTCAACACTCGGTTACATAGTTTATTAGGCCGAAAAAAGACATCTGTCCATCCAGTTCGGCCGGTTATTGTCACGTGCCAAGGCAGACCTCTGGGACGTCAGGGAAAGAGGACACGGCAACACAGACCAGCAGTAACAAATGTTACAGAATCGGCCATTTCGCCTGGCAACCAGCATGCAGGAGGACACCAGCAGCCAGTACGCTAGAGCACAAACAAACCCGACACAGACAAACAGAAGCATCACGGGAAAGAAACCTTCCGTGACACAGCAGACATACACACACGGGGAGAGCAACATACACAGGCAAGTTCACTGACACCGCAGCCAGCACGAAGCTCCAAGCAACCAGCCTGCACAGGTTACGGCCTGCAGCCAGTACACAAGAGCGCATGCAGCCAGCATACATGGACAACTGTCACAGTGATCCTGCAAGTTGATTCAGAGGAAGGCAAACAAAACCTGTGAGGTAGAAGCCAATTTTTCCCACTTAAGGGGAAACAAATTCCCTCCTGACTCCAATCAGAATAACTCCCTGGATCAACGACCCCTCTCTAGTATCTATAGCCTGTAATATTATTATACTCCAGAAATACATCCAGGCCCCTCCTGAAATCTTATAGTGAACTCACCATCACCACCTCCTTAGGCAGAGAGCTCCATAGTCTCACTGCTCTTACAGTATAGAGTCCATAGTCTCACTGCTCTTACAGTATAGAGTCCATAGTCTCACTGCTCTTACAGTACAGTCCATAGTCTCACTGCTCTTACAGTAAAGAGTCCATAGTCTCACTGCTTTTACAGTATAGAGTCCATAGTCTCACTGCTTTTACAGTATAGAGTCCATAGTCTCTCTGCTCTTACAGTAAAGAGTCCATAGTCTCACTGCTTACAGTACAGAGTCCATAGTCTCACTGCTCTTACAGTATAGAGTCCATAGTCTCACTGCTCTTACAGTACAGAGTACATAATCTCACTGCTCTTACAGTAAAGAGTCCATAGTCTCACTACTCTTACAGTAAAGAGTCCATAGTCTCACTGCTTTTACAGTATAGAGTCCATAGTCTCACTGCTCTTACAGTAAAGAGTCCATAGTCTCACTGCTCTTACCGTAAAGAGCCCATAGTCTCACTGCTCTTACAGTAAAGAGTCCATAGTCTCACTTCTCTTACAGTATAGAGTCCATAGTCTCACTGCTCTTACAGTAAAGAGTCCATAGTCTCACTGCTCTTACAGTATAGAGTCCATAGTCTCACTGCTCTTACAGTAAAGAGTCCATATTCTCACTGCTCTTACAGTATAGAGTCCATAGTCTCACTGCTCTTACGGTATAGAGTCCATAGTCTCACTGCTCTTACAGTATAGAGTCCATAGTCTCACTGCTCTTACAGTACAGTCCATAGTCTCACTGCTCTTACAGTAAAGAGTCCATAGTCTCACTGCTCTTACAGTATAATAGTCCATAGTCTCACTGCTCTTACAGTATAGAGTCCATAGTCTCACTGCTCTTACAGTATAGAGTCCATAGTCTCACTGCTCTTACAGTACAGTCCATAGTCTCACTGCTCTTACAGTAAAGAGTCCATAGTCTCACTGCTCTTACAGTAAAGGGTCCATAGTCTCACTGCTCTTACAGTAAAGAGTCCATATTCTCACTTCTCTTACAGTATAGAGTCCATAGTCTCACTGCTCTTACAGTAATGAGTCCATAGTCTCACTGCTCTTACAGTAAAGAGTCCATAGTCTCACTGCTCTTACAGTAAAGAGTCCATAGACTCACTGCTTTTACAGTATTGAGTCCATAGTCTCACTGCTCTTACAGTATAGAGTCCATAGTCTCACTGCTCTTACAATAAAGAGTCCATAGTCTCACTGCTCTTACCATAGAGAGTCCATAGTCTCACTGCTCTTACAGTAAAGAGTCCATAGTCTCACTGCTCTTACAATAAAGTCCATAGTCTCACTGTTCTTACAGTAAAGAGTCCATAGTCTCACTGCTCTTACCATAGAGAGTCCATAGTCTCACTGCTCTTACAGTAAAGAGTCCATAGTCTCACTGCTCTTACAGTATAGAGTCCATAGTCTTACTGCTCTTACAGTAAAGAGTCCATAGTCTCACTGCTTTTACCATAGAGAAGTCCATAGTCTCACTGCTCTTACAGTAAAGAATCCATAGTCTCACTGCTCTTATAGTAAAGAGTCCATAGTCTCACTGCTCTTACAGTAAAGAGTCCATAGTCTCACTGTTCTTACAGTATAGAGTCCATAGTCTCACTGCTCTTACAGTATAGAGCCCATAGTCTCACTGCTCTTACAGTATAGAGTCCATTGTCTCACTGCTCTTACCGTAAAAAGTCCAAAGTCTCACTGCTCTTACCGTATAGAGTCCATAGTCTCACTGCTCCTACAGTAAAGTATCCATAGTCTCACTGCTCTTACAGTATAGAGTCCATAGTCTTACTGCTCTTACAGTAAAGAGTCCATAGTCTCACTGCTCTTACCATAGAGAGTCCATAGTCTCACTGCTCTTACAGTAAAGAGTCCATAGTCTCACTGCTCTTACAATAAAGTCCATAGTCTCACTGTTCTTACAGTAAAGAGTCCATAGTCTCACTGCTCTTACCATAGAGAGTCCATAGTCTCACTGATCTTACAGTAAAGAGTCCATAGTCTCACTGCTCTTACCATAGAGAGTTCATAGTCTCACTGCTCTTACAGTAAAGAGTCCATAGTCTCACTGCTCTTACAGTATAGAGTCCATAGTCTTACTGCTCTTACAGTAAAGAGTCCATAGTCTCACTGCTTTTACCATAGAGAAGTCCATAGTCTCACTGCTCTTACAGTAAAGAATCCATAGTCTCACTGCTCTTAGAGTAAAGAGTCCATAGTCTCACTGCTCTTACAGTAAAGAGTCTATAGTCTCACTGTTCATACAGTATAGAGTCCATAGTCTCACTGCTCTTACAGTATAGAGCCCATAGTCTCACTGCTCTTACAGTATAGAGTCCATAGTCTCACTGCTCTTACAGTAAAGAGTCCATAGTCTCACTGCTCTTACAGTATAGAGTCCATAGTCTTACTGCTCTTACAGTAAAGAGTCCATAGTCTCACTACTCTTACAGTAAAGAGTCCATAGTCTCACTGCTCTTACAGTAAAGAGTCCATAGTCTCACTGCTTTTACCATAGAGAAGTCCATAGTCTCACTGCTCTTACAGTAAAGAATCCATAGTCTCACTGCTCTTAGAGTAAAGAGTCCATAGTCTCACTGCTCTTACAGTAAAGAGTCCATAGTCTCACTGTTCTTACAGTATAGAGTCCATAGTCTCACTGCTCTTACCATAGAGAGTCCATAGTCTCACTGCTCTTACAGTAAAGAGTCCATAGTCTCACTGCTCTTACAGTATAGAGTCCATAGTCTTACTGCTCTTACAGTAAAGAGTCCATAGTCTCACTGCTTTTACCATAGAGAAGTCCATAGTCTCACTGCTCTTACAGTAAAGAATCCATAGTCTCACTGCTCTTAGAGTAAAGAGTCCATAGTCTCACTGCTCTTACAGTAAAGAGTCCATAGTCTCACTGTTCTTACAGTATAGAGTCCATAGTCTCACTGCTCTTACAGTATAGAGCCCATAGTCTCACTGCTCTTACAGTATAGAGTCCATAGTCTCACTGCTCTTACAGTAAAGAGTCCATAGTCTCACTGCTCTTACAGTATAGAGTCCATAGTCTTACTGCTCTTACAGTAAAGAGTCCATAGTCTCACTACTCTTACAGTAAAGAGTCCATAGTCTCACTGCTCTTACAGTAAAGAGTCCATAGTCTCACTGCTCTTACAGTTTAGAGTCTATAGTCTCACTGCTCTTACAGTAAAGATTCCATAGTCTCACTGCTCTTACAGTAAAGAGTCCATAGTCTCACTGCTCTTACAGTAAAGAGTCCATAGTCTCACTGCTCTTACAGTAAAGAGTCCATAGTCTTACTGCTCTTACAGTAAAGAGTCCATAGTCTCACTGCTCTTACAGTATAGAGTCTATAGTCTCACTGCTCTTACAGTAAAGAGTGCATAGTCTCACTGCTCTTACAGTAAAGAGTCCATAGTCTTACCACTCTTACAGTAAAGAGTCCATAGTCTCCCTGCTCTTAGAGTAAAGAGTCCATAGTCTCACTGCTCTTACAGTAAAGATTCCATAGTCTCACTGCTCTTACAGTAAAGAGTCCATAGTCTCACTGCTCTTACAGTAAAGAGTTTATAGTCTCACTGCTCTTACAGTAAAGTGTCCATAGTCTCACTGCTCTTACAGTAAAGAGTCCATAGTCTCACTGCTCTTACAGTATAGAGTCCATAGTGTCACTGCTCTTACAGTAAAGAGTCCATAGTCTCACTGCTTTTACCGTAGAGAGTCCATAGTCTCACTGCTCTTACAGTAAAGAGTCCATAGTCTCACTGCTCTTACAGTAAAGAGTCCATAGTCTCACTGCTCTTACAGTATAGAGTCCATAGTCTCACTGCTCTTACAGTAAAGAGTCCATAGTCTCACTGCTCTTACAGTAAAGAGTCCATAGTCTCACTGCTCTTACAGTAAAGAGTCCATAGTCTCACTGCTCTTACCGTAGAGAGTCCATAGTCTCACTGCTCTTACAGTAAAGAGTCCATAGTCTCACTGCTCTTACCGTGAAGAATCCTCTTCTATGTTTGTGTACAAACCTTCTTTCCTCCAGACGCAGAGGATGTCCCCTCGTCACAGTCACAGTCCTGGGGATAAATAGATGATGGGAGTGATCTCTGTACTGACCCCTGATATATTTATTCATAGTTATTAGATCTCCCCTCAGTCATCTTTTTTTCTAAAGTGAATAACCCACATTTTTATAATTTTTCAGGGTCCTGTAGTTGCCCCATTTCAGTTATTACTTTAGTTGCCCTCCTCTGAACCCTCTCCAGCTCTGCTATGTCCGCCTTGTTCACAGGAGCCCAGAACTGTACACAGTCCTCCATGTGTGGTCTGACCAGTGATGTGTAAAGTGGTAGGACTATGTTCTCATCACGGGCGTCTATGCCCCTTTTGATGCAACCCATTATCTTATTGGTCTTGGCAGCAGCTGCCTGACACTGGTCTCTACAGCTTAGTTTGCTGTTCACTAAAATTCCTAGATCCTTTTCCATGTCAGTGTTACCCAGGGTTTTACCATTTAATATGTACGGGTGACTTGCATTATTCCTTCCCGTGTGAATAATCTTACATTTGTCAGTGTTAAACCTCATCTGCCACTTATCTGCCCAAACCTCCAATCTATCCAGATCCCTCTGTAGCTGAAAACTGTCCTCTGTAGTATATATACAGTATACTGTCCTCTGTAGTATATATACAGTATACTGTCCTCTGTAGTGTATATATATATATATATATATATATAGTATACTGTCCTCTATAATGTATATACAGTATACGGTCCTCTGTAGTGTATATACAGTAAACTGTCCTCGGTGGTATATATATACAGTATACTGTCCTCTGTAGTGTATATATAGAGTATACTGTCCTCTGTAGTATATATACAGTATACTGTCCTCTATAATGTATATACATTATACGGTCCTCTGTAGTATATATACAGTATGATGTCCCCTGTAGTATATATACAGTACACTGTCCTCTGTAGTATATATACAGTATACTGTCCTCTGTAGTGTATATATAGAGTATACTGTCCTCTGTAGTATATATACAGTATACTGTCCTCTATAATGTATATACATTATACGGTCCTCTGTAGTATATATATACAGTATACTGTCCTCTGTAGCAGAAAACTGTCCTCTGTAGTACATGTACAGTATACTGTCCTCTGTAGTATATATACAGTATACTGTCCTCTATAATGTATATACAGTATACGGTCCTCTGTAGTGTATATATACAGAATACTGTCCTCTGTAGTATATATACAGTATACTGTCCTCTGTAGTATATATACAGTATACTGTCCTCTATAATGTATATACAGTATACGGTCCTCTGTAGTGTATATATACAGTATACTGTCCTCTGTAGTATATATACAGTATACTGTCCTCTGTAGTGTATATACAGTATACTGTCCTCTGTAGCATATATACAGTATACTGTCATCTGTAGTATATATACAGTATACTCTCCTCTGTAGTATATATACAGTATACTGTCCTCTATAATGTATATACAGTATACGGTCCTCTGTAGTGTATATATACAGTATACTGTCCTCTGTAGTATATATACAGTATACTGTCCTCTGTAGTGTATATACAGTATACTGTCCTCTGTAGTGTATATACAGTATACTGTCCTCTGTAGCATATATACAGTATACTGTCCTCTGTAGTATATATACAGTATACTCTCCTCTGTAGTATATATACAGTATACTGTCCTCTATAATGTATATACAGTATACGGTCCTCTGTAGTGTATATATACAGTATACTGTCCTCTGTAGTATATATACAGTATACTGTCATCTGTAGTATATATACCGTATACTGTCCTCTGTAGTGTATATACAGTATACTGTCCTCTGTAGTGTATATACAGTATACTGTCCTCTGTAGTGTATATACAGTATACTGTCCTCTGTAGTGTATATACAGTATACTGTCCTCTGTAGTGTATATACAGTATACTGTCCTCTGTAGTATATATACAGTATACTGTCATCTGTAGTATATATACCGTATACTGTCCTCTGTAGTGTATATACAGTATACTGTCCTCTGTAGTGTATATACAGTATACTGTCCTCTGTAGTGTATATACAGTATACTGTCCTCTGTAGTGTATATACAGTATACTGTCCTCTGTAGTATATATACAGTATACTGTCCTCTGTAGTATATATACCGTATACTGTCATCTGTAGTGTATATACCGTATACTGTCCTCTGTAGTGTATATACAGTATACTGTCCTCTGTAGTGTATATACAGTATACTGTCCTCTGTAGTGTATATACAGTATACTGTCCTCTGTAGTGTATATACAGTATACTGTCCTCTGTAGTATATATACAGTATACTGTCCTCTTCAGTGTTAATTACTTTACACAGTTTAGTGTCATCTGCAAAAATAGATATTTTACTGTGCAGGCCTTCTACAAGATCATTAATAAATATATTGAAGAGGATAGGGCCCAATACTGACCCCTGAGGTACCCCACTAGTGACAGTGACCCCTCCAGTACTGACCCCGAGGTATCCCACTAGTGACAGTGACCCCTCCAGTACTGACCCCTGAGGTACCCCACTAGTGACAGTGACCCCTCCAGTACTGACCCCTGAGGTACCCCACTAGTGATAGTGACCCCTCCAGTACTGCCCCCTGAGGTACCCCACTAGTGACAGTGACCATCCAGTACTGACCCCTGAGGTACCCCACTAGTGACAGTGACCCCTCCAGTACTGACCTCTGTGATACCCTACTAGTTACAGTGACCCCTCCAGTACTGACCCCTGAGGTACCCCACTAGTAACGGTGACTCCTCCAGTACTGACCCCTGAGGTACCCCACTAGTGACAGTGACCCTCCAGTACTGACCCCTGAGGTACCCCACTAGTGACAGTGACCCCTCCAGTACTGACCCCGAGGTATCCCACTAGTGACAGTGACCCCTCCAGTACTGACCCCTAAGGTACCCCACTAGTGACAGTGACCCCTCCAGTACTGACCCCTGAGGTACCCCACTAGTGACAGTGACCCCTCCAGTACTGCCCCTGAGGTACCCCACTAGTGACAGTGACCATCCAGTACTGACCCCTGAGGTACCCCACTAGTGACAGTGACCCCTCCAGTACTGACCTCTGTGATACCCTACTAGTTACAGTGACCCCTCCAGTACTGACCCCTGAGGTACCCCACTAGTAACGGTGACTCCTCCAGTACTGACCCCTGAGGTACCCCACTAGTGACAGTGACCCTCCAGTACTGACCCCTGAGGTACCTCACTAGCGACGGTGACTCCCCAGTACTGACCCCTGAGGTACCCCACTAGTGACCCCTCCAGTACTGACCCTGAGGTACCCCACTAGTGACAGTGACCCCTCCAGTACTGACCTCTGTGATACCCTACTAGTTACAGTGACCCCTCCAGTACTGACCCCTGAGGTACCCCACTAGTGACGGTGACTCCTCCAGTACTGACCCCTGAGGTACCCCACTAGTGACAGCGACCCTCCAGTACTGACCCCTGAGGTACCCCACTAGTGACGGTGACTCCCCCAGTACTGACCCCTGAGGTACCCCACTAGTGACAGTGACCCCTCCAGTACTGACCCCTGAGGTACCCCACTAGTGACAGTGACCCCTCCAGTACTGACCCCGAGGTATCCCACTAGTGACAGTGACCCCTCCAGTACTGACCCCTAAGGTACCCCACTAGTGACAGTGACCCCTCCAGTACTGACCCCTGAGGTACCCCACTAGTGACAGTGACCCCTCCAGTACTGCCCCCTGAGGTACCCCACTAGTGACAGTGACCATCCAGTACTGACCCCTGAGGTACGCCACTAGTGACAGTGACCCCTCCAGTACTGACCTCTGTGATACCCTACTAGTTACAGTGACCCCTCCAGTACTGACCCCTGAGGTACCCCACTAGTAACGGTGACTCCTCCAGTACTGACCCCTGAGGTACCCCACTAGTGACAGTGACCCTCCAGTACTGACCCCTGAGGTACCTCACTAGCGACGGTGACTCCCCCAGTACTGACCCCTGAGGTACCCCACTAGTGACCCCTCCAGTACTGACCCCTGAGGTACCCCACTAGTGACAGTGACCCCTCCAGTACTGACCTCTGTGATACCCTACTAGTTACAGTGACCCCTCCAGTACTGACCCCTGAGGTACCCCACTAGTGACGGTGACTCCTCCAGTACTGACCCCTGAGGTACCCCACTAGTGACAGCGACCCTCCAGTACTGACCCCTGAGGTACCCCACTAGTGACGGTGACTCCCCCAGTACTGACCCCTGAGGTACCCCACTAGTGACAGTGACCCCTCCAGTACTGACCCCTGAGGTACCCCACTAGTGACAGTGACCCCTGAGGTACCCCACTAGTGACAGTGACCCCTCCAGTACTGACCCCTGAAGTACCCCACTAGTGACAGTGACCCAATCTGAGTGTGTACCGTTAATAACCCCCCTCTGTTTTCTGTCACTCAGCCAGTTACTTACCCACTTACAGACATTTTCTCCCAGTCCGAGCATCCTTATTTTATATACTAACCTTTTATGAGGTACAGTGTCAAATGCTTTGGAGAAGTCCAGATATACGACATCCATTGATTCGCCGCTGTCAAGTCTAGAACTTACCTCCTGATAAAAACCGATTCAATTAGTTTGGCATGACCGATCCCTCATGAAGCCATGCTGATATGGCGTTATTTGCTTATTTCTGTTGAGATACTCCAACATAGCATCTCTTAGAAAACCTTCAAACAGTTTCCCCACAACAGATGTTAGACTTACCGGCCTATAGTTTCCGGGCTCTGTTTTTGGCCCCTTTTTGAATATTGGCACCACATTTGCTATGCACCAATCACCTCCTCATCATCATGCAATTCGCACTCAGATCAGTATAGAGTCCGCAAATATCAGAAATAAGGGTCTGGCTATGACATTACTTAATTCTTTTAGGATACGGGGGTGTATGCCATCTGGTCCTGGCGATTTGTCTATTTTAATCTTTTTAAGACTCCGCTGTACTTCTTCCTGGTTTAGAAAGGACACTTTTAATGAGGAATTTACTTTTACATTCTGAATTTCATCGGACAGATTATTTTCCTCAGTAAATACAGTGGAGAAAAAAATATTTTATAGCTTTGCTTTCTCCTCATTGCTCTCTGCAACTCTCCTCTCATCACTCTGTAAAGGGCCGACTCCTTCAGATTTATACTTTTTACCATTTACAATATTAAAGAACATTTTAGGGTTAGTTTTGCTCTCTTTTGCAATGAATATCTCAGTCTCTAGTTTGGCTACTTTTATTTGTTTTTTACATGTTCTATTTTTTTCCTTATAGTTTTTCAGTGCTTCCTCGCTACCCTCCTGTTTTAGTGATTTAAATGCTTTCTTTTTGTCATTTATTGCTTTCTTTACAGTTCTATTTTTGGTTTCTTCTTGTTCCTTAACCTTTTATTCCCATACGGTATGTACCTCTCACAATGAGATTTTAGGATGCTTTTAAAAATATCCCATTATTTTTTAGGACTTTGTCCCAGTTAGTTAGGCCTATGGCTTTTCTTAGTTGGCTAAATTTAGCTTTTTTGAAGTTGTTTGGTTTAATTCTCCGTTTATCTTCTAAGACTTTGTAAAGTCTTGGTAAAACTGTGCCTAAAACATTGCGGCACAGGAGCGAGGAGCACACAATAGATGAGATGCACCATCCTTTCCATATTGTAGCATTGCTTGACCTGACCCTGGGCACTGAATTGTGTCACTGAAGGACAAATTGGTCTCCACATGATGAAGTTATAGAGGCTGAAGGTTATAGAGGCCTCCGATCAGTATTATATATAAATGTCTGCACACCAGTTCACGGCTACCATAGTGCCGCTGACATATCTAGAAAGTCTCGGCTGACTAGCTGAATCTTGTCTGGGTGATTTACTAATTGGATGATAAAAGTTACGCTTTTGTAAATAAGGCGGACATCATGGACCTGGCCGCCATTGGTGAATTGTGAACATACGTATGTTTAATATCCATACTACCCGATAGGGTCTCTTTGTGTTTATAGATGCACCTAATTATGGGGTGTTTTACCAGGTCTAGCCACCATCATGTTATCTCGGAAGGTCCACTCTGAGCTCGTACTGATAATTATCTGGATCTCTGGCTGATGGGGATGGCAGTTACATTGTGTAAACTCTAACCCGACTGTTTTTTGCCACCATTCGGGGCAGGTTCATGTGGCAGATTTTTCTGACTGTCCCTGAGATTCCCACCACATATTTGCAGTTTGTAATCCTGCAGATGAAAACGTGGACTTGCACCATTCCATGGGCTAATCTGTGTTTAATGGTCCACAATTCTGTTCCTCCGAGATTCCGGGTGACATTTTCCACTATGGAAATTTCGAACCCATTTGCCGATAAATCCACACCACCTGAATTACGTACAGATCATCACTGGTTTGATTTGAAAGGTTTTCATTGTAAGTAAATAGGTGCCTGTGTTGTTTCTGGCAATGGCCAAACCCTTAACCCCCAGGTGTTGCTTATGTGGTCATTTAACCTTCCTTATTTATAGTTGCTTCTCCCACTATGCTGTGCGGTTTATAGCTTCTGTGCCTGTGGATTGTTTGTAGTTGGATCTTGGCTGAGTTCCTGGTGCTTCCAAAGCCTCTTTGAAGTTAAGTCTTTCCTTTCCCTTTTGAATTTTTTTGGGTTCTGTGTGTTGCATTACCTTATTGTTTGTATTAGGCGTGAAGTAGACTCCTGTTCATCCTTCCTTTTGGAGGAACAGGTAGTCTCATCCCTGCCATTAGTACCAGGGTCCTATAGGGCTAGATAGGACTCTAGGTATTCCTGGGTATGAACTCACCTACCTTTGGGGTTTGTTCATACTGGTAGTCAGTCAGGATTGTGGTTAGGGTTTTCACTAGGAGGTGTCTATCTTCTTTACCTAGTTCTCAGGCCTGATTTTCTGTTCCCATCTTCCCTCCTATGCCCGGTGTGGTGTTTCCCTCCCACACCGAAGAGTGACAACTTGGGACCCCAAAGTCCCCCATAAAGACGAACCTTATAATGGGTGATTAACAGAAATATCTAAAACCTGATCGACTCTTCTAGACCTCAGGGTAAACTAATGTAACTCCAACATCCAGAAACCCCCAAATAATTAGAACTATAATAACCAGTTAGAAGATAAGCAAAGTCTAAAGCTTCATATGTGCTAGGGGATGTAACACTGAGAGAGTCACTTATAGAGAAGGATTTGGGTGTCCTTGTAGATCATAGATTAAATAACAGCACAATGTCAATTAGCTGCTTCTAAGGTGACCAGGATATTGTCATGCATTAAACAAGGCATGGACTTGTGGGGCACTTTACAAAGCGTTGGAGCGGCCTCATCTGTAAAAGGCAATTCAGTTCTGGGCACCAGTCCATAGAAAGGACGACCTGGAGCTGGAAAAAGTACAGAGGAGAGCGACTAAACTGATAAGGGAGCCTAGAGGGGCTTAGCTATGAAGAAAGATTAAAATAAATGAATTTATTTAGTCTTGAGAAGAGACGTCTAAGGGGGACATGATTAACATAAACAAATATATAAAGGGGCCATACAAGAAATACGGTGAAAAACTCTTCCATGTAAATTGCCTTCAAAAGACAAGGGGTGCTGCCTCCGACGGGAGAAGGAAAAGTTCAGTCTCCGGAAGGGTCAAATCTTCTTTAATGTAAGAACCGTGAATCTGTGGAATAGACACCTGAGGACGTGGTCACAGCAGGAACAGGGGACGGGTTTAAAAGGGTTTAGATAAATTCTTAAAAGTAAACAACATTAATGCTGATGAAAACGTGTAGAAATCTGAGTCTCACTTCTTTCTGGGATTCGCGTCCCCACCGATCCCTTGGATGAACTTGATGGACTTGTGTCTTTCTTCAACCGTATTAACTATGTAACTATGTAACTATATAAAGCCATTCTTTGAGCTGAGCTTAGGTGTCATTACATGAAAGCCACTAGGATTAAGACTCCCATCGTTCCTGGATACTGGTGTTATCTGCTGCCGTGGAGACCGGAGCTCTGCATCCCGGGTGGGTCAATGCTATACACTACTGTAAACAGTCGGACAATGGCTGCTGATGTAGATAATCGCGCTTTTTGGGTGGAGTCAGATAGGCCCAGGAGCAGATTGACTGGAAGAACGCGTTCCTTTCCGACAGTTGGCTGCTCACTCAGTGGAGGTGAAGCTCTGGATTTACATGCAGCGATCACCTCCACAGTATGAGGATGAGTGGTCCAGTATTGCTATCGCCCATTCTCATATGGCTGCATTGTTTCAGGGCAGCAGATCACCGCTTAGACTGCACCATCTGCTGCCCAGAAACGATCATTTACGTGCCAGTATGAATGACAGTTTCACACAATGTACGAGCATTTCACATCCATCATATGCCTGCCTGTGGTGGTCAGCGGTGGTTGCCTGTGGTGGTCAGCGGTGCCTGTCGGTGGTGGTCTGCGGTGGCTGCCTGTGGTGGTCAATGGTGCAAGCCTGTGGTGGTTGGCGGTGCCTGTTGGTGGTGGCTGGCTGTGGTGGTCAGTGGTGCCTGTCTGTGGTGGTCAATGGGGGCTGCCTGTGGTGGTCAGCGGTGCCTGTCGTTGGTGGTCTGCGGTGGCTGCCTGTGGTGGTCAGCAGTGACTGTCAGTGGTGGTCAGCGGTACCTGTAGGTGATGGTCAGTGGTGACTGTCAGTGGTGGTCAGCGGTACCTGCTTCTGGTGGTCAGCGGTGCGTGTCAGTGGTGGCTGCCTTTGGGGTCAGCAGTGCCTATAGGTGGTGGTCAGTGGTGCCTGCCTGTGGTGGTCAATGGTGCCTGCCTGTGGTGGTCAGTGGTGCCTGTCTGTGGTGGTTAGCGGTGGCTGCCTCCTGGTGCTCAGTGGTGCCTGTTGTTGATGGTAAGCAGTGCCTGTCTGTGGTGGTCAACGGGGGTGGCCTGCGGTGGTCAGCGGTGCCTGTAGGTGGTGGTCAGTGGTTCCTGTAGGTGGTCAGTGGTGACTGTCAGTGGTGGTAAGCATTACCAGCCTTTGGGGTCAGCAGTGCCTATAGGTGGTGGTCAGTGGTGGCTGCCGCTGGGGTCAGCAGTGCCTGAAGGTGGTGGTCAGCGGTACCTGCCTATGGTGGTCAGTGGTGAGTGTCAGTGGTGGCAAGCGGTGGCTGTCTTTGGGGGTCGGTGGTGCCTGTAGGTCGTGGTCAGTGGTGCCCGTCGATGGTCGCCAGTGGTGCCTGTCGGTGGTGGTCAGCGGTGCCTGTCGGTGGTGGTCAGCAGTGCCTGTCGGTGGTGGTCCACATGATTTTTCCCTATGATACCCATATTACAGCAGGTTCTGACATGTTCTACCTATGGTTTTCCTGCATCTCTTACCAATTTCCATCCTCAGCTTCATGTAGAATTTTGAGGTACATATAACTGATTACGTTTTATTAATGGGGAAATAAAAGAAAAAACTCTGTCATTGTTTTTATGTTTTCAGTTGTGCGCTGTTCACCTTGTGGCATAAAATCCGGTCTCTTTTCTTGTGCCGTTCACTGCGACTACAGCGCTACCAAATTCATATCGATCATTTTAAAGTCGCCATACTCGGACACTGAAAGATTTTTATTTTTCTGTAGATGGAGCTGAGCGGAGGATGGATTTTTGTGGGGAGACCTGTAGTTTTGCAGCACATAAGATTTTTGATCATGTTTTAGGAGGTGGGATATACAAAAACAGCAATTCTGCCGATGTCTTCATTTTTTTCTTAGCGTGTACACCATAACACCATGCACAATAAACAACGGGATCATTTTATAGTACGGGAAGTAAAAACGTGTACCGGTAATTATTTTTTTATTTTTCCTCATAATTCAGCATTTGTAAAAATAAAAGGCGATTTTTCTATATATATTTTTACATATTTTTAATTTGACGTGAAAGGGAGCCATGCTGGGGACCAGGAATAAGAAGAGGAGCCATGCTGGGGACCAGGAATAAGAAGAGGAGCCATGCTGGGGACCAGGAATAAGAAGAGGAGCCATGCTGGGGACCAGGAATAAGAAGAGGAGCCATGCTGGGGACCAGGAATAAGAAGAGGAGCCATGCTGGGGACTAGGAATGAGAAGAGGAGCCATGCTGGGGACTAGGAATGAGAAGAGGAGCCATGCTGGGGACCAGGAATGAGAAGAGGAGCCATGCTGGGGACCAGGAATAAGAAGAGGAGCCATGCTGGGGACCAGGAATAAGAAGAGGAGCCATGCTGGGGACCAAGAATAAGAAGAGGAGCCATGCTGGGGACTAGGAATGAGAAGAGGAGCCATGCTGGGGACTAGGAATGAGAAGAGGAGCCATGCTGGGGACTAGGAATGAGAAGAGGAGCCATGCTGGGGACTAGGAATGAGAAGAGGAGCCATGCTGGGGACCAGGAATAGGAAAAGGAGCCATGCTGGGGACCAGGAATAAGCAGAGGAGCCATGCTGGGGACCAGGAATAAGCAGAGGAGCCATGCTGGGGACCAGGAATAAGAAGAGGAGCCATGCTGCGGACTAGGAATGAGAAGAGGAGCCATGCTGGGGACCAGGAATAAGAAGAGGAGACATGCTGTGGACCAGGAATAAGAAGAGAAGCCATGCTGGGGACTAGAAATGAGATAAGGAGCCATGCTGGGGACTAGGAATGAGAAGAGGAGCCATGCTGGGGACTAGGAATAAGATGAGGAGCCATGCTGGGGACCAGGAATAAGAAAAGGAGCCATGCTGGGGACCAGGAATAAGAAGAAGAGCTATGCTGGGGACTAGGAATTAGATGAGGAGCCATGCTGGGGACCAGGAATAAGAAGAGGAGCCATGCTGGGGACCAGGAATAAGAAGAGGAGGCATGCTGGGGACCAGGAATAAGAAGAGGAGCCATGCTGGGGACCAGGAATAAGAAGAGGAGCCATTATGGGGACCAGGAATAAGAAGAGGAGCCATGCTGGGGACCAGGAATAACATGAGGAGCCATGCTGGGGACCAGGAATATGAAGAGGAGCCATGCTGGGGACTAGGAATGAGATAGAGGAGCCATGCTGGGGACCAGGAATAACATGAGGAGCCATGCTGGGGACTAGAAATGAGAAGAGGAGCCATGCTGGGGACTAGGAATGAGATGAGGAGCCATGCTGGGGACTAGGAATAGGATTAGGAGCCATGCTGGGGACCAGGAATAAGCAGAGGAGCCATGCTGGGGACTAGGAATAAGAAGAGGAGCCATGCTGGGGACTAGGAATGAGATGAGGAGCCATGCTGGGGACCAGGAATAAGAAGAGGAGCCATGCTGCGGACCAGGAATAAGAAGAGGAGCCATGCTGGGGACCAGGAATAAGAAGAGGAGCCATGCTGGGGACCAGGAATAAGAAGAGGAGCCATTATGGGGACCAGGAATAAGAAGAGGAGCCATGCTGGGGACTAGGAATGAGATGAGGAGCCATGCTGGGGACCAGGAATATGAAGAGGAGCCATGCTGGGGACTAGGAATGAGATGAGGAGCCATGCTGGGGACTAGGAATAGGAATAGGAGCCATGCTGGGGACCAGGAATAAGAAGAGGAGCCATGCTCGGGATCAGGAATAAGAAGAGGAGCCATGCTAGGGACTAGGAATGAGAAGAGGAGCCATGCTGGGGACTAGGAATGAGAAGAGGAGCCATGCTGGGGACCAGGAATAAGAAGAGGAGCCATGCTGGGGACCAGGAATAAAAAGAGGAGCCATGCTGGGGACCAGGAATAAATAGAGGAGCCATGCTGGGGACTAGGAATGAGATGAGGAGCCATGCTGGGGACCAGGAATAAGAAGAGGAGCCATGCTGGGGACTAGGAATAGGAAGAGGAGCCATGCTGGGGACTAGGAATAAGAAGAGGAGCCATGCTGGGGACCAGGAATAAGAAGAGGAGCCATGCTGGGGACTAGGAATAAGAAGAGGAGCCATGCTGGGGACCAGGAATAAGAAGAGGAGCCATACTGGGGACCAGGAATAAGAAGAGGAGCCATGCTGGAGACTAGGAATGAGAAGAGGAGCCATGCTGGGGACTAGGAATAAGAAGAGGAGCCATGCTGGGGACCAGGAATAAGAAGAGGAGCCATGCTGGGGACTAGGAATGAGATGAGGAGCCATGATGGGGACTAGGAATAGGAAGAGGAGCCATGCTGGGGACCAGGAATAAGAAGAGGAGCCATGCTGGGGACCAGGAATAAGAAGAGTAGCCATGCTGGGGACTAGGAATGAGATGAGGAGCCATGCTGGGGACCAGGAATAAGAAGAGGAGCCATGCTGGGGACTAGGAATGAGAAGAGGAGCCATGCTGGGGACTAGGAATGAGATGAGGAGCCATGCTGGGGACTAGGAATAGGAAGAGGAGCCATGCTGGGGACCAGGAATTAGAAGAGGAGCCATGCTGGGGACTAGGAATAACATGAGGAGCCATGCTGGGGACGAGGAATATGAAGAGGAGCCATGCTGGGGACCAGGAATAAGAAGAGGAGCCATGCTGGGGACTAGGAATGAGATGAGGAGCCATGCTGGGGACTAGGAATGAGAAGAGGAGCCATGCTGGGGACCAGGAATAAGAAGAGGAGCCATGCAGGGGACCAGGAATAACATGAGGAGCCATGCTGGGGACGAGGAATATGAAGAGGAGCCATGCTGGGGACTAGGAATGAGATGAGGAGCCATGCTGGGGACTAGGAATAGTTATAGGAGCCATGCTGGGGACCAGGAATAAGAAGAGGAGCCATGCTGGGGACCAGGAATAAGAAGAGGAGCCATGCTGGGGACCAGGAATAAGAAGAGGAGCCATGCTGGGGACTAGGAATAAGAAGAGGAGCCATGCTGGGGACCAGGAATAAGAAGAGGAGCCATGCTGGGGACTAGGAATGAGATGATTGAGATGAGGAGCCATGCTGGGGACTAGGAGTAGGAAGAGGAGCCATGCTGGGGACTAGGAATGAGAAGAGGAGCCATGCTGGGGACTAGGAATGAGATGAGGAGCCATGCTGCGGACTAGGAATGAGATGAGAAGCCATGCTGGAGACCAGGAATAAGAAGAGGAGCCATGCTGGAGACCAGGAATAAGAAGAGGAGCCATGCTGGAGACCAGGAATAAGAAGAGGAGCCATGCTGGGGACCAGGAATAAGAAGAGGAGCCATGCTGGGGACCAGGAATAAGAAGAGGAGCCATGCTGGGGACTAGGAATGAGATGAGGAGCCATGTTGGGGACCAGGAATGAGATGAGGAGCCATGCTGGGGACTAGGAATGAGATGAGGAGCCATGCTGGGGACTAGGAATGAGATGAGGAGCCATGCTGCGGACTAGGAATGAGATGAGGAGCCATGTTGCAGACTAGGAATGAGATGAGAAGCCATGCTGCGGACCAGGAATAAGAAGAGGAGCCATGCTGGAGACCAGGAATAAGAAGAGGAGCCATACTGGGGACCAGGAATAAGAAGAGGAGCCATGCTGGGGACTAGGAATAAGAAGAGGAGCCATGCTGCGGACCAGGAATAAGAAGAGGAGTCATGCTGGGGACTAGGAATAAGAAGAAGAGCCATGCTGGGGACTAGGAATAAGAAGAGGAGCCATGCTGGGGACTAGGAATGAGATGAGGAGCCATGCTGGGGACTAGGAATGAGATGAGGAGCCATGCTGGGGACTAGGAATGAGATGATTGAGATGAGGAGCCATGCTGGGGACTTGGAGTAGGAAGAGGAGCCATGCTGCGGACTAGGAATGAGATGAGAAGCCATGCTGCGGACCAGGAATAAGAAGAGGAGCCATGCTGGGGACCAGGAATAAGAAGAGGAGCCATGCTGGGGACTAGGAATAAGAAGAGGAGCCATGCTGGGGACTAGGAATGAGAAGAGGAGCCATGCTGGGGACTAGGAATGAGATGATTGAGATGAGGAGCCATGCTGGGGACTTGGAGTAGGAAGAGGAGCCATGCTGCGGACTAGGAATGAGATGAGAAGCCATGCTGCGGACCAGGAATAAGAAGAGGAGCCATGGGCGTAGCTATAGGGGGTGCAGAGGTAGCAGTCGCTACCGGGCCCAGGAGAATGAGGGGCCCCAAAGACACTTGTGCCGCATAAGAAGACACACAAAGCACTGAGGGAAGGAGGGCCCAAGCTGAACTCTTGCACCAGGGCCCATGAGCCGTTAGCTACGCCCCTGAGAGGAGCCATGCTGGGGACTAGGAATGAGATGAGGAGCCATGATGGGGACTAGGAATAGGAAGAGGAGCCATGCTGGGGACCAGGATTAAGAAGAGGAGCCATGCTGGGGATCAGGAATAAGAAGAGGAGCCATGCTGGGGACCAGGAATAAGAAGAGGAGCCATGCTGGGGACCAAGAATAAGAAGAGGAGCCATGCTGGGGACTAGGAATGAGAAGAGGAGCCATGCTGGGGACTAGGAATGAGAAGAGGAGCCATGCTGGGGACTAGGAATGAGAAGAGGAGCCATGCTGGGGACTAGGAATGAGAAGAGGAGCCATGCTGGGGACCAGGAATGAGAAGAGGAGCCATGCTGGGGACCAGGAATAAGAAGAGGAGCCATGCTGGGGACCAGGAATAAGAAGAGGAGCCATGCTGGGGACCAGGAATAAGAAGAGGAGCCATGCTGGGGACTAGGAATAAGAAGAGGAGCCATGCTGGGGACTAGGAATGAGAAGAGGAGCCATGCTGGGGACTAGGAATAAGAAGAGGAGCCATGCTGGGGACCAGGAATAAGAAGAGGAGCCATGCTGGGGACCAGGAATGAGAAGAGGAGCCATGCTGGGGACCAGGAATAAGAAGAGGAGCCATGCTGGGGACTAGGAATGAGATGAGGAGCCATGCTGGGGACTAGGAATGAGAAGAGGAGCCATGCTGGGGACTAGGAATGAGATGAGGAGCCATGCTGGGGACTAGGAATGAGATGAGGAGCCATGCTGCGGACTAGGAATAAGAAGAGGAGCCATGCTGGGGACCAGGAATAAGAAGAGGAGCCATGCTGGGGACTAGGAATAAGAAGAGGAGCCATGCTGGGGACTAAGAGTTATAGGGGGACCATGAAGAAGACCAGGAAGAGAGAGGTCCATTCTAAGGACAAAGATAGAGAGAGAGGGACCACTCAGGAGGAATAGACTTCCTCAGGACGTGGTCACAGCAGGAATAGGGACAGTTTTAAAAGGGTTTAGACGAATTTATAAAAGTAAACAACATTAATGCTGATGAAAACGTGTAGAAATCTGAGTCTCACTTCCTTCTGGGATTCGCGTCCCCACCGATCCCATGGATGAACTTCATGGACTTGTGTCTTTTTCAACCGTATTAACTATGTAACTATGTAACTATGTAAAGCCATTCTTTGAGCTGAGCTTAGGTGCCATTACATGAAAGCCACTAGGATTAAGACTCCCATCGTTCCTGGATACTGGTGTTATCTGCTGCCGTGGAGACCGGAGCTCTGCATCCCGGGTGGGTCAATGCTATACACTACTGTAAACAGTCGGACAATGGCTGCTGATGTAGATAATCGCGCTTTTTGGGTGGAGTCAGATAGGCCCAGGAGCAGATTGACTGGAAGAACGCGTTCCTTTCCGACAGTTGGCTGCTCACTCAGTGGAGGTGAAGCTCTGGATTTACATGCAGCGATCACCTCCACAGTATGAGGATGAGTGGTCCGTATTGCTATCGCTCATCCTCATACGGCTGCCATGTTTCAGGGCAGCAGATCACCGTTTAGACTGCACCATCTGCTGCCCAGAATCATTTACGTGCCAGTACGAATGACAGTTTCACACAACGAACGAGCATTTCACATCCATCATATATCGCCTGCACCGCAAATTCTGAAGAAAACCTGATGAAATCGAGGAGAAGTAATACAAAATATTCCTATTGCTGGCAAGAGAGTAGGATCCAAAATGGCTGTCAGCGGTGCCTGCGGGTGGTGATCAGCGGTGCCTAACTGAGGTGGTCAGTGGTGCCTACCTTTGGTGGTCAGTGATGCCTGCCTGTGGTGGTCAGCGGTGGCTGCCTGTGGTGGTCAGCGGTGGCTGCCTGTGGTGGTCAGTGGTGGATGCTTGTGGTGGTCAGCGGTGGCTGCATGTGGTGATCAGCGGTGGCTGCCTGTGGTTGTCAGCGGTGCCTGCGGGTGGTGATCAGCGTTTCCTACCTGTTTTGGTCAGAGGTGCCGCCTGTGGTGGTCAGTGGTGCCTAACTGTGGTGGTCAGTGGTACCTAACTGTGGTGGTCAGTGGTGCCTAACTGTGGTGGTCAGTGGTGCCTAACTGTGTTGGTCAGCGGTGTCTGTGGGTGGGGGTCAGCGGTTCCTACCTGTTTTGGTCAGAGGTGTAAGCGTGTGGTGGTCAGTGGTGCACTGCTGTGGTGGTCAGTGGTGCCTAACTGTGGTGGTCAGCGGTGCCTGTGGGTGGGGGTCAGCGGTTGCTACCTGTTTTGGTCAGTGGTGCCTGTCTGTGCTGCTCAGTGGTGCTTTTGTTGGTGGTGAGGAGTGCCTGTCTGTGGTGGTCAGTGGTTCCTGTAGGTGGTGGTCAGCGGTGCCTGTCAGTGGTGGTCAGTGGTTCCTGTAGGTGGTGGTCAGCGGTGCCTGTCAGTAGTGCCTGTAGGTGGTGGTCAGTGGTTCCTGTAGGTGGTGGTCAGCGGTGCCTGTCAGAGAGAAGGGAATCATGGAGGGGATCAGGAATGAAATGAGTCCTTGCTAGAGAAAAACAATAAGAAATGAAACCATAATGAAAACTAGGAATGAGAGGGGCCCATACTGACGATCAAGAATGAGACAGGAAGCCATGCTGGGTACTAGGAATAAGAGGGAACCCATGTCATGGATCAGGAATAAGAAGAGAGAGCCATGCTGGGGATCAGGAATAAGCAGAGGAGCCATGCTGGGGACCAGGAATGAGAAGAGGAGCCATGCTGGGGACCAGGAATGAGAAGAGGAGCCATGCTGGGGACCAGGAATAAGCAGAGGAGCCATGCTGGGGACTAGGAATGAGATGAGGAGCCATGCTGGGGACTAGGAATAAGAAGAGGAGCCATGCTGGGGACCAGGAATGAGAAGAGGAGCCATGCTGGGGACCAGGAATAAGAAGAGGAGCCATGCTGGGGACTAGGAATGAGATGAGGAGCCATGCTGGGGACTAGGAATTAGATGAGGAGCCATGCTGGGGACTAGGAATGAGATGAGGAGCGATGCTGGGGACCAGGAATTAGAAGAGGAGCCATGCTGGGGACCAGGAATAAGAAGAGGAGCCATGCTGGGGACTAGGAATGAGATGAGGAGCCATGCTGGGGACTAGGAATTAGATTAGGAGCCATGCTGGGGACCAGGAATAAGAAGAGGAGCAATGCTGGGGACTAGGAGTAAGAAGAGGAGCCATGCTGGGGACTAGGAATGAGATGAGGAGCCATGCTGGGGACTAGGAATGAGAAGAGGAGCCATGCTGGGGACTAGGAATAAGAAGAGGAGCCATGCTGGGGACTAGGAATAAGAAGAGGAGCCATGCTGGGGACCAGGAATAAGAAGAGGAGCCATGCTGGGGAGTAGGAATGAGATGAGGAGCGATGCTGGGGACCAGGAATTAGAAGAGAGCCATGCTGGGGACCAGGAATAAGAAGAGGAGCCATGCTGGGGAGTAGGAATGAGTTGAGGAGCCATGCTGGGGACCAGGAATAAGAAGAGGAGCCATGCTGGGGACAAAGAATAAGAAGAGGAGCCATGCTGGGGACTAGGAATAAGAAGAGGAGCCATGCTGGGGACCAGGAATAAGAAGAGGAGCCATGCTGGGGACCAAGAATAAGAAGAGGAGCCATGCTGGGGACTAGGAATGAGAAGAGGAGCCATGCTGGGGACTAGGAATGAGATGAGGAGCCATGCTGCGGACTACGAATGAGATGAGGAGCCATGCTGGGGACTAGGAATGAGAAGAGGAGCCATGTTGGGGACTAGGAATGAGAAGAGGAGCCATGCTGGGGACCAGGAATAAGAAGAGGAGCCATGCTGGGGACTAGGAATGAGATGAGGAGCCATGCTGCGGACTACGAATTAGATGAGGAGCCATGCTGGGGACTAGGAATGAGAAGAGGAGCCATGCTGGGGACCAGGAATAAGAAGAGGATCCATGCTGGGGACCAGGAATAAGAAGAGGAGCCATGCTGGGGACCAGGAATAAGAAGAGGAGCCATGTTGGGGACTAGGAATGAGAAGAGGAGCCATGCTGGGGACCAGGAATAAGAAGAGGAGCCATGCTGGGGACTAGGAATGAGATGAGGAGCCATGCTGGGGACCAGGAATAAGAAGATTAGCCATGCTGGGGACCAGGAATAAGAAGAGGAGCTATGCTGGGGACTAGGAATGAGATGAGGAGCCATGCTGGGGACCAGGAATAAGAAGAGTAGCCATGCTGGGGACTAGGAATGAGATGAGGAGCCATGCTGGGGACCAGGAATAAGAAGAGGAGCCATGCTGGGGACTAGGAATAAGAAGAGGAGCCATGCTGGGGACCAGGAATAAGAAGAGGAGCCATGCTGGGGACCAGGAATAAGAAGAGGAGCCATGCTGGGGACTAGGAATAAGAAGAGGAGCCATGCAGGGGACCAGGAATAAGAAGAGGAGCCATGCTGGGGACTAGGAATGAGAAGAGAAGCTATGCTGGGGACCAGGAATAAGAAGAGGAGCCATGCTGGGGACGAAGAATTATAGGGGGACCATGAAGAAGATCAGGAAACACAGAGGTCCATGCTAAGGACAAAGATTGAGAGAGAGGAACCACACAGGAGACAAGGAGTGAGGGAGGGTCCATGCTGGGGACTAGGAATGAGAAGAGAAGCCATACTGAGGATTAATGAGGACAAGACAGCAGAGGAATCTATGTGTCAGGACTCGAACCCGTGGCCGGTCATGTCCCAGGCGGTAGCTCTACCCACTAGGCTACCGTCTCTCCTTGGACTATTCTCTAGCTAACTTCTACTACCTCTCTTGTCCTTGCCTTGTCCTGCTGATTATCCCAATCTCTTGCACCTGCTACTTCCCTATAAAACCCAGCCCTTGAACCCAGTCCTTTGCTGGTTATTGTGCCTCAAGCCTGTAGCAAGCTTCCTCTCTGCTCCTCCACGACTACTGCTGTTTACCGTTGTTGCCGACCCGGACCGTTTGACCTCGCCGAACTGCCGCCTGCATTGACCCTTGCCTTCCACCGACCACGCCTCTGTCTACTCCTGCTGTTACCTCGCTGCCATCTCTACTGCCGACCCGGACTGATCGACCACGCTACCTGCTTCCTGCTTCTGTGGGTCTTTGCCACTGGACTCCAACCACCAGCCGGCTGTCCTCTGACTCAGGTGAGCCAAGGACCGTTACAGAATAACCAGCCCTACCATGGAGTCCGCAATGGCCACTCTGCGCAAGCAGGTCTCCGAACTTCAGGAGTTTGGCACCACTGCCCAAGAGGAAATTACTCAACTAAAGGTGCAATCCAGAGCCAACAGAGGGAAATTATCGACTTGCAGCGTCAACTACTGGACGTGCTGCGGCGCGGTCACCGACACCCGTATGCCTCTCCCGTCAAAGTTTAACGGCGATCGGAACCAATTTCGGGGTTCCTCAACCAGTGCCGTATTTACTTTCAGATGCAGCCGGGCTCTTTTACCTCAGACAGAAGGAAGATCCTGTTCATCATCAACCTTCTAACTGATGAGGCCCTGGCATGGGCATCCCCATATGTGGAATCCCACAGTCTCCTATTGAATAACTTAGACAACTTCACCACAGCCATGAGCCAAGTGTTCGACTGACCCTAACCGCTGTGACTGGCCGAAGCTAGGCTGCACAGTCTACGGCAGGGAAGGCGCTCTGTAGCCAGTATTCCTCAGAGTTCCGCCGCTGGGTCACGGACACCACCTGGAACCCAGCTGCCCAGAAGAGTCAATTTCGCCGTGGACTCTCCGAACCTATAAAGGATGAGGCTCGCCAGGGTAGAGCGCCCCAGGCGATCTGGATGATTTCGTCCAACTATGCATCCGGATTGACCGGAGACTGGCAGAAAGAAGGAGAGAAAGACTCTGGTCCTAGATAACAGGCCCGTGTACCCTTTCACTCCAACGACTCAGCCGGCTCACCAATCCTCCACCGAGCCCATGCAGGTCGGCGCACTGCGCAAGACTCTATCGGCTGCTGAAAGGAGAGACGACTATCCGCAGGCCTTTGTCTTTACTGTGGCGAGCCAGGGCACTTCGCTATTAGGTGCCCCAATAAGACTCGCCGAACCATCGCTGTAACAGAATTACGGGAGTTACAAAGGCCACAACCTCCTCCTTGGCCTCTGAAACCATAGACACTACAGGTACCGGGTCCCACTTCATTGTATCCATCCTTATCACCATTGGGAACGACAGCTTCCCTGCTCTGCAATGCTTGACTCGGGGCCGGCGGAAATTTCATGGACTTGACCTTCGCCCATGAGAACAACATACCACTGGTAACCAGGGCAGCCCCTTCGATCTGGAAACCGTCGATGGGACCCAGCTCTCTTCTGGGCCGGTTACGCACCAAACCGCTGACCTTCAACTCTTCATCAAACCCGATCATCAGGAGACCATTCACTTCTCCTGATCGCCTCCCCAAAGTTCCCGGTGATCCTGGGCATTCCATGGTTGGCCACCCACAACCCCTCGGTGGATTGGGGAACCCGCTGCTACGGTTTCCGTCTGAGTTTTGTTCGCTCAATTGCTCCCACAAACCTGTCCTTCCATCCGAAGACACGACTATCTCTGAAGTATCCATCAGGAATCTACTACCCCTCAATACCGTGAGTTCCAAGATGTCTGCGACAAGAAAACGCAGACAAGCTGCCACTCACACCGACCCTACGACTGCCCAATAGAACTGTTGCCCGGGGCCGAAATACCCTTTGGCAGTATCTATTCCCTCTCAGAGCCTGAACTCAAGGCTCTGAAAGAATACCTGGACGAGGACCTAAAGAAAGGGTTCATCCGGCCCTCTACCTCCCCAGCAGGAGCCCCTTTTTCTTTGTGGAGAAAAAGACTCATCCTTGCGTCCCTGCATTGACTACAGGAAGCTAAGCGACATAACCGTTAAGAACCGGTACCCGCTCCCGCTGATTTCTGAACTCCTCGAGAGACTCCGGGTGCGAAAATCTTCACCAAACTTGACCTTCGAGGGCCTACAACCTTGTCGAATCCGCCCTGGGGACGAATGGAAGACCGCCTTCCGGACACGTTATGGTCGCCGAGTACCTGGTCATGCCTTTCGGACTTTGTAATGCTCCCGCCACCTTCCAGCACTTTATTAATGATGTCCTCAGGGACATGCTGGATCTGTTTGTAGTCGTTTACCTGGGCGACATCTTGATCTTCTCAGAAGACCTCGAACAGCACCGCGAACATGTCCGCAGGGTATTGCAGAGACTCCGCCAGAACTCTCTTTATATCAAACTCGAAATGTGAGTTTGAGCGAACCACCACTCAGTTCCTCGGGTACATCATCTCCCCAGAGGGCCTAAGTATGGACCCAGGGAAGGTCCAAGCCGTGTTGGACTGGCCCATTCCAAGAAACGTGAAGGAGGTACAAAGATTTATTGGCTTAGCCAACTTCTATCGGAAGTTTATCCGGGACTTCTCCAAGGTCATCGCACCGATCACCCAACTCACCAAAAAGGCAGTCCCTTCTCCTGGACACCCGAGGCCCAGGAGGCCTTCACAGTTGAAACTCCTCTTCACTTCTGCTCCAATCCTAGTCCACCAGACCCCGAGTTGCCTTTTACTATCGAAGTGGATGCATCTGACTCCGCGGTAGGGGCAGTTCTGTCACAACGGACAGGGAGAAGATGCTACTACACCCGTGCGCATATTTCTCTCGCCAAATGTCCCCCTCCGAGAAGAACTACGACATCGGTAACAAAGAACTACTGGCGATCAAGGAAGCCTTCTCCAGTGGAGACACCTGCTGGAGGGAGCTGCCAACCCTATAATCGTACTAACCGACCACAAAAACCTCGAGTTCATCCGCTAGCGCTAAGAGACTCACAGCCAGACAGGCCAGATGGAGCCTATTCTTTTCCCGCTTCAACTTTCTCATCACATATCGCCCCGGATCAAAAAGCGGCAAGGCTGACGCCCTCTCCAGAATGTTTTCGGAGCCCTCACAGAGTAATAAGGGCCAAGACAACATCCTATCCGAGAAAAAGTGTTGTGGGGGCCACCTACTCAAAGAACTCCTGGTCACAATCAAGAAGGATACGAAAATGACCCCTTCCTCACCCACCCCACAAGGAATGTCAGCCTCACGTTTAAAAATGGTCATTGGTTTCATCAGGACCTACAACTTTATGTACCAGAAATCGCACGACTCGAAGTGTTCAAACTTAACCATGACTCCAAGCTGGCCGGCCATCTGGGCACAAGAAAGACCCAGGAGCTTCTCTCACGCTCCTTCTGGTGGCCAACATACAAGGAGGACACCAAGAAGTACATCTCCTCGTGCACGGTCTGTGCCCGCAATAAGACTCCTCGTTCCTCTCCCGTGGGTCTGTTACAACCCCTCCCAATTCCCTCCCGCCCCTGGGGCTCGATCTCCATGGACTTTGTGGTAGACCTTCCTCCTTCAAAGGGATGAACACCATCCTGGTCGTGGTCGACCGCCTCACCAAAATGGCCCATTTCATCCCCTACAAGGGCCTACCACGGCCAAACAGGCGGCTGATCTTGTCCTCAAAGAGGTCTTCAGGCTGCATGGGATTCCGGACGACGTGGTCTCAGACCGAGGTGTACAATTTACCTCAAAGTTCTGGAAGGACTTCTGCCTGGCGCTCGGGGTTAAAGTGAACCTTTCCTCCGCTTCCACCCTCAGTCAAACGGGCAGACGGAGAGAACTAACCAGACCTTAGAGCAGTACCTACGCTGTTTCAGCTCCCACCTGCAGGATGACTGGCTTGACCATCTCCCCACAGCCGGAGTTCGCCTACAACAATGCTGAGCACAGCTCAACCAAGCAAAGCCCTTTCTTTGCTAACACAGGCTCGCACCCCGTGTTCATTCCCCACCTGCCCGTTGCCTCCACCCTCCCAGCAGTGGCCGGCGCCTAACAACTCTACAGGAGGCACAAAGGACATAATAGACAACCTCCAGCTCGCCCAGAGGCGCTTTAAACAGGGAGCAGACAGGCGCGCAAACCCACCTCGGGCTTCCATGTAGGAGACAAGGTATGGCTGTCCACCAGGAACCTCAGACTGAAGGTCCCCTCAAAAAGTTAGCCCCAAAATACATGGGTCCGTTCCAGGTCACCGCACAAATCAATGAGGTCACGTTCGGCTTGACCTTCCAGATTCCATTAGGGTGCACCCTGTCTTCCATTGCTCCCTCCTCAAGCCATACGTGGAGAATACCTTCACTGGCCGCCACTCGCCCCTCCACCACCCGTGAGGGTACAAGGTGAGGAAGAGTTCGTTGTCGAGAAGATCCTCGACTCCAGGATCCACCGAGGAAAATTGCAATATTTAATTGGGTGGGAGGGCTACCCTCCCGAGGATAACTCCTGGGAGCCTGAAGAAAATGTTCATGCCCCCGGACTTGTCAGGGAGTTCCACCTGAGTCACCCAGATAAGCCTTCCCCTGCGGTGCCCGGAGGTCACCTTGGAAGGGGGGGAGTACTGTCAGGACTCGAACCCGTGGCCGGTCATGTCCCAGACGGTAGCTCTACCCACTAGGCTACCGTCTCTCCTTGGACTATTCTCTAGCTAACTTCTACTACCTCTCTTGTCCTTGCCTTGTCCTGCTGATTATCCCAATCTCTTGCACCTGCTACTTCCCTATAAAACCCAGCCCTTGAACCCAGTCCTTTGCTGGTTATTGTGCCTCCAAGCCTGTAGCAAGCTTCCTCTCTGCTCCTCCACGACTACTGCTGTTTACCGTTGTTGCCGACCCGGACCGTTTGACCTCGCCGAACTGCCGCCTGCATTGACCCTTTGCCTTCCACCGACCACGCCTCTGTCTACTCCTGCTGTTACCTCGCTGCCATCTCTACTGCCGACCCGGACTGATCGACCACGCTACCTGCTTCCTGCTTCTGTGGGTCTTTGCCACTGGACTCCAACCACCAGCCGGCTGTCCTCTGACTCAGGTGAGCCAAGGACCGTTACACTATGATGGAGACCTGAAATTAAAGGGGAGACAAAATGGGGATCAGGAGTAAGAGTAGAGGAGATGCTGAGGACCATAAATGAAATGGTGAGCCATGCTGGGAAACAAGAATTATGAGACATCTTGATTCTTGAACTGGGAAAGGAAGGGGCGACTTGCTCAGTGCCACAACTGTTTGATTAGTCCTAGTCTGGGCAGTTCTTTGAGATGCGGATGTGAAGCAAAAACAACATGATTTTGGGGTCAGACCTCATGATTTCTGTGCTCTAGGCATTTCATTAGACACTTTAACTTTCTTTCAGTATATTTTTTTCCTTTGAGAGGACATCCCTTATAAAAGACCATTATTATGCAAATCCAGTGGTCGGATCACAGTCTGTAGATAGAGGACATACGACCATTAACATAACAACCGGGATAAAGTCTGTCTCCACCAGGATTGCAAAGTAGAAAATCAGGTTTCAGGCGTCCGGTAACGTCTATAGCGAGAGGAAGCGGGCAGTGGGGGGTAAGGAGGAAGATGAAGGGGCAGTGGGGCAAGTAAGGGGGAAGATGAAGGGGCAGTGGGGAGGGGGAGAGGGAAGATGAAGGGGCAGTGGGGAGGGGGAGAGGGAAGATGAAGGGGCAGTGGGGGAGGGGGAGAGGGAAGATGAAGGGGCAGTGGGCAAGGTAAGGGGGAAGATGAAGGGGCAGTGGGGCAGGAAAGAAGGAGTTAAAGAGGCAGTGGGGCAGGTAAGGAGGAAGGTGAAGGGGCAGAGGAGGAGGAAAGGAGGAAGATGAAGGGGCAGTGGGGGAGGAAAGGAGGAAGATGAAGGGGCAGTGGGGGAGGTAAGGGGGAAGATGAAGGGGTAGTGGGGAGGTAAGGAGGAATATGAAGGGGCAGTGGGGAGGTAAGGAGGAAGATAAAGGAGCAGTGGGGGTGAGGTAGGAGGAAGATGAAGGGCAGTGGGGGAGGTAGGAGGAAGGTAAAGGGGCAGTGGGGGAGGTAAGGAGGAAGATGAAGGAGCAGAGGGTCAGGTAAGGAGGAAGATGAGGGGCAGTGGGGGAGGTAAGAAGGAGATGAAGGGGCAGTGGGGGAGGTAGGAGGAAGGTGAAGGGACAGTGGGGAGGTAAGGAGGAAGGTGAAGGGGCAGTGGGGGAGGTAAGGAGGATGATGAAGGGGCAGTGGGAGAGGTAA
This sequence comes from Bufotes viridis, assembly GCA_033119425.1. Lineage (NCBI taxonomy): Eukaryota > Metazoa > Chordata > Amphibia > Anura > Bufonidae > Bufotes > Bufotes viridis. The sequence goes on along the minus strand of CM065590.1, from coordinate 600,938,649 downwards.
GGAGGATGATGAAGGGGCAGTGGGGGAGGTAAGCAGGAAGATGAAGGGTCAGTGGGGGAGGTAAGGAGGAAGATGAAGGGGCAGACGGGGGAGGTAAGGAGGAAGATGAAGGGCAGTGGGGAGGTAAGGAGGAAGATGAAGGGTCAGTGGGGAGGTAAGGAGGAAGATGAAGGAGGCAGTGGGGGAGGTGATGAGGAAGATGAAGGAGCAGTGGGGAGGTGAGGAGGCAGATGAAGGGACAGTGGGGGAGGTAAGGAGAAAGATGAAGGAGCAGTGGGGAGGTAAGGAGGAAGATGAAGGCAGTGGGGCAGGTAAGGAGGAAGGTGAAGGGCAGTGGGGGAGGTAAGAAGGAAGATGAAGGGCAGAGAGTCAGGTAAGGAGGAAGATGAAGGGGCAGTGGGGAGGTAAGAAGGGAGATGAAGGGGCAGTGGGGAGGTAAGGAGGAAGGTGAAGGGCAGTTTTGGGAGGTAAGGAGGAAGGTGAAGGAGCAGTGGGGAGGAGTAAGGAGGAAGGTGAAGGGACAGTGGGGGAGAGGTGAGGAGGACAATGAAGGGGCAGTGGGGAGGTAAGGAGGAAGGTGAAGGGGCAGTTTGGGAGGTAGGAGGAAGGTGAAGGTGCACTGGGGGAGGTAAGAGGGAAGATGAAGGGGCAGTGGGGAGGTAGGAGGAAGATGAAGGGGCAGTGGGGGAGGTAAGGAGGAAGATGAAGGGGCAGTGGAAGAGGTAAGGAGGAAGGTGAAGGAGCAGAGGGAGGAGTAGGGAGGAAGATGAAGGGAGTAGTGGGGAGAGTAAGGAGGAAGATGAAGGGGCAGTGGGGGAGGTAAGGAGGAAGATGAAGGGGCAGTGGGGGGTAAGGAGGAAGGTGAAGGGGCAGTGGGGGGTAAGGAGGAAGATGAAGGGCAGTGGGGGAGGTAAGGAGGAAGATGAGGGGCAGTGGGGGAGGTAAGGAGGAAGATAAAGGAGCAGTGAGAGGTGAGGTAAGGAGGAAGATGAAGGGGCAGTGGGGGAGGTAAGAAGGAAGGTGAAGGGGCAGTGGGGGAGGTAAGAAGGAAGGTGAAGGGGCAGTGGGGGAGGTAAGGAGGAAGATAAAGGGGCAGAGGGGGAGGTAAGGAGGAAGACAAAGGGGCAGTGGGGGAGTTAAGGAGGAAGATGAAGGGGCAGTGGGGGAGGTAGGAGGAAGGTGAAGAGGGGCAGTGGGGAGGTAAGGAGGAAGATGAAGGGGCAGTGGGGAGGTAAGGAGGAAGGTGAAGGGGCAGTGGGGAGGTAAGAAGGAAGATGAAGGGGAAGTGGGGGAGGTAGGAGGAAGATGGAAGGGCAGTGGGGGAGGTAAGGAGGAAGATGAAGGGACAGTGGGGGAGGTATGGAGGAAGGTGATGGGGCGGTAGGGAGGTAAGGAGGAAGATGAAGGGGCAGTGGGGAGTTAAGGAGGAAGATGAAGGGGCAGTGGGGAGGTAAGGGGGAAGATGAAGGGGCAGTGGGGGAGGTAAGGGGGAAAATGAAGGGGCAGAGGGTCAGGAAAGGGGGAAGATGAAGGAGCAATGGGGAGGTAAGGGGGAAGATGAAGGGACAGAGGGTCAGGAAAGGAGGAAGATGAAGGGCAGTAGGGTCAGGAAAGGAGGAAGATGAAGGGGCAGTGGGGAGGTAAGGAGGAAGATGAAGGGGCAGTGGGGGAGGTAAGGAGGAAGGTGAAGGGGCAGTGGGGGAGGTAAGAAGGAAGGTGAAGGGGCAGTGGGGGAGGTAAGGAGGAAGATAAAGGGGCAGAGGGGGAGGTAAGGAGGAAGGTGAAGGGGCAGAGGAGGAGGAAATGAGGAAGATGAAGGGGCAGTGGGGGAGGTAAGAAGGGAGATGAAGGGGCAGAGAGTCAGGTAAGGAGGAAGATGAAGGGGCAGTGGGGGAGGTAAGAAGGAAGGTGAAGGGGCAGTGGGGGGGGAGGTAAGGAGGAAGATGAAGGGGCAGTGGGGGGTAGGGAGGAAGGTGAAGGGGCAGTGTGGGAGGTAGGAGGAAGATGAAGGGCAGTGGGGGAGGTAAGGAGGAAGATGAGGGGCAGTGGGGAGGTAGGGAGGAAAGATAGAAGGGGCAGTGGGGGTGAAGTGAGGAGGAAGATGGAAGGGCAGTGGGGAGGTAAGGAGGAAGGTGAAGGGGGCAGTGGGGGAGGTAGGAAGGAAGATGAAGGGGCAGTGGGGGAGGTAAGGAGGAAGATGAAGGGGCAGATGGGGAGGTAAGGAGGAAGATGAAGGGGCAGTGGGGGAGGTAAGGAGGAAGATGAAGGGCAGTGGGGGTAAGGAGGAAGATGAAGGGGCAGTGGGGAGGTAGGAGGAAGATAAAGGGGGCAATGGGGAGGTAGAGGAGGAAGATGAAGGGGCAGTGGGGGAGGTAAGGAGGAAGATGAAGGGACAGTGGGGGAGGTAGGGAGGAAGATGAAGGGGCAGTGGGGGAGGTAAGGAGGAAGATGAAGGGGCAGTGGGGGAGGTAAGGAGGAAGATGAAGGGGCAGTGGGGAGGTGAGGAGGAAGATGAAGGGGCAGTGAGGGAGGTAAGGAGGAAGATGAAGGGGCAGTGGGGGAGGTAAGGAGGAAGATGAAGGAGCAGAGGGGGAGGTAAGGAGGAAGATGAAGGGGCAGTGAGGGAGGTAAGGAGGAAGATGAAGGGGCAGTGGGGGAGGTAAGGAGGAAGATGAAGGGGCAGTGGGGAGGTAAGGAGGAAGATGAAGGGGCAGTGGGGGAGGTAGGGAGGAAGATGAAGGGGCAGTGGGGGAGGTAAGGAGGAAGATGAAGGGGCAGTGGGGGAGGTAAGGAGGAAGGTGAAGGGGCAGAGGGGGAGGTAAGGAGGAAGGTGAAGGGGCAGTGGGGGAGGTAAGGAGGAAGGTGAAGGGGCAGTGGGGGGGTAAGGAGGAAGATGAAGGGGCAGTGGGGGAGGTAGGAGGAAGATGAAGGGGCAGTGGGGGGGGAGGTAAGGAGGAAGGTGAAGGGGCAGAGGGGGAGGTAAGGAGGAAGGTGAAGGGAGGAAGGAGGAAGCAGCAGGTGACGCATAGACCAAGGAGGAAAAAGATTGTGATAAAACCTGGGGGGGAGGGAGGCGGTCGTGATGTCATCAGCCACAACCTCAGCCCTGGTATAAATACCTGCACCTGATCTGTGCCTGTTCACACAGCATCCTCAGCCTGACTGCTCCACACACCGGTAAGTGTCAGCTCCTCAGACCACTGCGCTGTCTGATCTTCTATCTCTGGATTAGGGACGGCAGCATTTTGAAGTCTTTGTCCTGTTTGGATCTTTAAGAGATTTTGGAGCAGATTTATCAGACCTGGAGCATTTGCCTGAAGCCACCAATCCGATTCCAGTTCTCATTCTCAAAAGTCTTCTTATTTCTGAAAGCTGGATTCTGATTGGCTGCTGTCGGTAACTGCGTCTTTTTTTTTAACCAGTTTTGATAAATCTTTTTCCGTATGTTACTGTAGAAGAAGAATGGTGGAATGGATATAAAGAAGCGTTCTGCTGTCATTCCATGTCAGTGAATAGAACCATCAGAGTGAATTCACACCTGGCAGAAAGATCTGTGACTGACGCATGTGAATGGGTTAATTCTGCAGTGAGCGCAGGAATGGGACAGTCATAGAAATGTCTGCATCAAATCTGCCGCGTGTGAATTCGCCCTGATGATTGTGTCCTGCTGCGTCTGTACAGATCCCCGGCTGGGTCTGGCAGATCCGTCCACCGGATGAGCAGAGGGACCTATAGAGAACGTTTATCGGATTACCTCTGTATTACTGGAAAGTGGCGACGAAAGTCCACAAATCTCACTATGAAGCCACTGATCGTTGCACAGGACTGACCTGCCTGTTCTCTAGCCCTGAAGGGGTTAATCACCTGGAGAAGCTTTTGGAAAGTCATGTATTTGCGTTCGGCTTCATTTCCGTTCCTCCCGGGTCGCTGGGCCAGCAGTATTTACCAGGGAGGTAATAGGTAAACAGCAGGGGCGGCGATTGTCCACGTATCGCAGTAATACGTGATGGATTTATCGTGTCCTTCATGGGTAAATAACCAGGAATCCGCCAATCAGCGGGAAAGAGATCAGCGGTGACCTCCGACCGAACCGCACTCATCATGTATAGTCCCTCAATCCCCCAAATGTGGACGGGGGTCCTGGAGTCAGACCGTGGGGTGAAGCTAAAGGCCCTTCTCACACGAGCGAGTTTTCTGCACGGGTGCAATGGCTGACGTGAACGCATGGCGACCGCTCTGAATCCGGCCCATTCATTCCAATGGCTCTGTGTACATCACTTCTGCGTTGCGTTTTTCACGCAGCCTTGGCCCCATAGAAGTGAATAGGGCTTCAGTGAAAAACGCATTACATCCGGAAGCAGGTGCGGCTGTGATGCGTTTTTCACTGATGGTTGCTAGGAGATGATGTTTGTAAACCTTCCTTTTTTTTTTTTTTTTTTTTTATCATGCGCATTAAAAAACGGATTGCACTCGTGCGGAAAAAACTGAACGCAATGCTTGCATGTCCCCCAACCTCCCCTGCACCGGGTGTGACTGCGGCCTTCTCCGCCATCCCCGTGTGACCACGCGCCCTGCTCGCCTCCCTCCAGTGGTCACAGGTGTGTCCAGGGTGTGGCCTTTATTTTTCTGAACATCCATTGTATTTTATAGCTTGTATTGCTTGCTTTCTAATATACGCATTCCATGCGGGGATTCGTGCCGTCCCCGGAGCAGCTGCTGACGAGCTCGCGGTCATGCCGTTCAGCCCAGCTGTCCGTTTGGGTCTCGTGTCCCCAGAACCTGAATAACCCTAATGAGATATAAGATCCTGATAACAGAGGACTGCAGCTCCGAGGCACAGACATGCGATTGTCTCCAGGGGCGGAGTGGCCATAGACTGTACAGGGAAATACCCAGGGGGCCGTCTGCGCCCTCCTGACGGCAGGCCAGTGTTTTTGGGGCAGTATTTTGTGAGGGACGGTGATATTTGGCTCTGTTGGGGCGGTGTAATGTGCCACAATATGGTACTGCTGGCCCTGCCTTCCATTAATTTGGACCCAACTACACTTTAATACGTATTTCAGGGCCACTTTAACCTCCCAGTCGGCCCGATCGTCTTGTATCTGGACTGAAGCCAAGACCAGAACCGCACATCCAGGTCGCCTGGACTCTAATTGACTAGTCAGCCTCTGCTTGGGCCCTTCAGCCGTCGGGTGGATTTGAGCTGGGGCACATTTACTATAGCGCTTGCGCCTGTTTCTAGCTGATAAAATGCAGTATTTTTAGTCGCATTTACTACTGACATTGCGTCTGTTTTGGAGGCTTTTACGCCTCGTCGCCTATTTAGTTTTTTTTTTTTTTTTTTTAACGACCTATTTATGTAGATGCGCCTTTTTTTGGTAAAACAGTCCACTATTAGTGCTGAGCGAACTTGTGTTTTAAGTTTGGCATCCAAAGTTCGGGTTCAGGTTATCGAAGAATCCCGTCATGGATTCCGCTAGCACTGAGGATTGGCGGCGTGTGAAATGCGCTCATTCCTGCGTGTTCTTCTCTTCCAGATCACAATGTCGTATCCAGTGAGCGCTCAGCCCCAGGCCATGCAGGGATACAGCACCAGCACCAGCCAGTGGAACTCCGACGTCATGGACTGCTGCGAGGACATGGGAATCTGTAAGTGTTCGGTGGAGGGGGCCTCAGGGCAGGGACTGCTTCACCCGTAGTCTCGAGTTTCACGCCCCTCGTGTCTCTATGGCGCCCACGTGACTGTTTTTACTCTCTTTTAGGTCTTTGTGGAGCATTTGTCCCCTGTATTCTGGCATGTAGGGTGGCTTCGGACTTCGGCGAGTGCTGCTGCCTGCCATTTCTGCCGGGCACTTTGCTCGCCATGAGGACCGGCATGAGGGAGCGATATCACATCCCGGTAAGTCGTAGACTTGGTGAGCAATTTCTGGATGGCTCTCCGGAGGCTGTTACATCCTGATAGTGAGGAGCTGGGGCGGACATTACCACCACACATATTCGCATGTAGGGGCCCGCAGGGGTAGTAGTCTAGGACATATGGATAGTCGGAGAGCATCTTCTGCTGAGTCTATGGCAGCCATTGTTATTTCAGGGCCCGGGCGCCTGGAGGTTCTGTACCAATACAATAAAGTTCAGTACAAAAACAGTAAAGTCTCTGCCAAGTGGCTCAGAAAAAGCTTTCTCCCAGAAACAGCGCCTCCTGTCTACAGGCTGTGTGTGGCATGACGTCTAGGCCCCATTGCACCAGTCAGGACCCCGGACAGGAGGGCGCAGCCATGTCCTTCTAGGTGCGGTTTTCCCTTTCTGACTGTTTCCTTTCTCGTGTTGCAGGAAGTATCTGCAATGACTGCGTGTGCCTGACGTTCTGCGGACAGTGCACGCTCTGTCAGATGGCCCGTGAGCTGAAACAAAGGACCTGATGGGACCGTACGGAGACACGCCGAACCTCAATGGACTGTAACATACGGAGGGATGGTCGCTGACTGACCACTGCACCCAATGTGGGAGGAAGTGGCGCCATACTGTGACACAAAGCCCTATACACCTGCCCACCGAGCCCCACGACTGGCCGTACTGTGAAGGACGCCTGCCATCTCTCCATTTTATATAATACTCTCCTCTGTGTAACTACATCTCCCTGCCTGCAGGCTGTCAGGGCATGCTGGGAGTTGTGGTTCCACACCAGCTGGAGACCCTGCCCTGTTTATGCGAGCTTTTATGTATTTGTACTGTATAAAATAAGATTATAATAAATACAGAGAAATGTTCCTCACTGTGTGCCGTACATCGCCCCCTCCAGCAGCGCTGCCCCCGGTGGGGACCCCGCTGAACGTCTGCCTACCCCGCGTTATATTAGGATTTGTCATCATCTGAAACATGATTGTTTTTGGTTTTTCCCCAAACTCTTCTTCTACATTAAGATGAGGATAAAGGTTTTCTGTGCAGGAAGCTTAAAGGGGTATTCCGGTTCCTACCCACTGGATTGGGGGGCCCACCCCCATAAATCCCATTCATCCTCTATAGCAGGAGGTGGGTGAGGCTGCACTCTTACCCTCAGTTCACTTGCGCGTTTTACAGCGCGTTCGACGCACTGTAAACGCATAACCAATGCTTCCCTATGGGACTGGTTCAAATTTTCGCGTTTACAGGGCGTCAACGCACTGAAAGAACGCCTGACGATAAACAAGTACTTGAGCTTTTTGGAGGCGTTTGTCGCGCGTTTAGCCCATAGACTTCAATGGGAACGCGCAACGCTTGTATTTTGCGCGCTTTTGACAGTGAAAACGAGCGTTATGAATTTGCAACATGCTGGAAAGGCCAAACTTCATATAGACAGGGATATTTGGTCGTTGGACAACACTGAACACGCTGCTTACTATTGCCAAAAACGCGTGAAAACGCACGCCTCAGAAACGCTCAGGTCTGGAACCCAGCGTTACAGAATGACCGGAGTATCCCTATAATCAGCCATGTTGTATATCGGTGAGGCCGGAGAGATATATCGTGACTGCAGCGTCGGAGAGGATCGGCGTGGCAGTATTAGAATGGAGGGGCTTCATGGTGCTGAATATAAGGGGAGGCTTATTACTCTAATACTTTAACTGCCTTTTTATTATTTTAATCTCTGATTAACCATATTTTCCAAGATCTCTGCTTGCAGTCAGTGAGTAGAAGACACCCAGTCTGGCAGCGCTCCTGCTCATGTGCTCCTCCTGCAGTTTATTCATTACAGGAGGATCCGGCGCTCTTCTGACCTTTCTGTTCTATTATAAAACTTGTATTCTTCACAAAATAATAACAGGTTTCTTTTCTTGAACTCAGCCATTGCTTTCTTATTCCTACTGGAAATTGACACATGGATTGCTTGCTCCCATTCTCCTTGTTCTGACACTGGTGTATAGACACACCCTGCTGCCAAGTGGAAAGGTAACACCCAGTTGTCCATTTATTCCTACTTTTCCAGGGGGAATAAGAGAGGGATGACACAACACAGAGTTCTAAGAAAGGATGGTCCATAACTGTTATTACATAAATACAAGTATATCCTAACAGCCAGGGAGAGGACGGACCCTCATTTATGAGCCCTGCATCGGAGCCGTTACAGCCTCTGGCTGCCCCCATTCACTGACAACACGCAGAGCTTAAACCAGTACTTCCAGCGCAGCCAAGTAAGTTGTCACTTCTGATGTGACATGGAGGCACAAGTAGCAGGTGTCCAGTAAGAAGCCCCACAAACTGCTCCCCGATCCCTGTGACACATGAAGCTCCATGTTCTTGGCTTCCCGCCATACGTCCCTCGTGGTTCCTATAGTCCAAATCGTGGACACGGAGGATCCAGCATTCAGGAAATATGAATGTGAGGAGGATCTGATCTACAAGTACAGACGAGTGCGCGGCCGTCACCTGGGTATTTACTAAAGGGAGGAGTAATAGTCAAAAAACCGGACACGTTTCTAAAAGGGGCAACTATAAGGCCTGGGCTACACGTCGGGAAGCGCGACTGATTAATTGTAACTATTTAATGACCACTGCAGTCTACAGACAGTTGTGTGATAGGCTGTGTGTACACATATCCCTCGGTGGGTATATAAGGTGTGAGAGGCTTTCTGCGCACATATCCCTCGGTGGGTATATAAGGTGTGTGATAGGCTGTGTGTACACATATCCCTCGGTGGGTATATAAGGTGTGATAGGCTGTCTGCACACATATCCCACAGGGGTATATAAGGTGTGATAGGCTGTCTGCACACATATCCCTCGGTGGGTATATAAGGTGTGATAGGCTGTCTGCACACATATCCCACAGGGGTATATAAGGTGTGATAGGCTGTCTGCACACATATCCCTCGGTGGGTATATAAGGTGTGTGATAGGCTGTCTGCACACATATCCCTCGGTGGGTATATAAGGTGTGATAGGCTGTCTGCACACATATCTCTCGGTGGCTATATAAGGTGTGATAGGCTGTCTGCACACATATCCCTCGGTGGGTATATAAGGAGTGATAGGCTGTCTGCACACATATCCTCAGTGGGTATATAAGGTGTAATAGGCTGTCTGTACAGATATCCCTCGGTGGGTATATAAGGTGTAATAGGCTGTCTGTACACATATCCCTCGGTTGGTATATAAGGAGTGATAGGCTGTCTGCACACATATCCCTCAGTGGGTATATAAGGTGTAATAGGCTGTCTGTACACATATCCCTCGGTGGGTATATAAGGTGTAATAGGCTGTCTGCACACATATCCCTCGGTGGGTATATAGGGTGTGATAGATGGTGTGCACACATATCCCTTGGTGGGTATATAAGGTGTGATAGGCTGTCTGCACACATATCCTCGGTGGGTATATAAGGTGTAATAGGCGGTCTGTACACATATCCCTCGGTGGGTATATAAGGTGTGATAGGCTGTCTGCACACATCTTCCTCGGTGGGTATATAAGGTGTGTGATAGGCTGTCTGCACACATATCCCTCGGTGGGTATATAAGAGGTGTGATAGTCTGTCAGCACACATATCCTCGGTGGGTATATAAGGGGTGTGATAGGTTGTCTGCACACATATCCCTCGGTGGGTATATAAGAGGTGTGATAGGCTGTCTGCACACATATCCCTCGGTGGGTATATAAGGTGTGATAGGCTGTCTGCACACATATCCCTCGGTGGGTATATAAGGTGTGATAGGCTGTCTGCACACATATCCTTCGGTGGGTATATAAGGGGTGTGATAGGCTGTCTGCACACATATCCCTCGGTGGGTATAAAAGGTGTGTGATAGGCTGTCTGCGCACATATCCCTCGGTGGGTATAGGAGGTGTGATAGGCTGTCTGCACACATATCCCTCGGTAGGTATATAAGGGGTGTGATAGGCTGTCTGTACACATATCGCTCGGTGGGTATATAAAGTATATTAGGCTGTCTGTACACATATCCCTCGGTGGGTATATAAGGGGTGTGATAGGCTGTCTGCACACATATCCCTCGGTGGGTATATAAGGGGTGTGATAGGCTGTCTGCACACATATCCCTCGGTGGGTATATAAGGTGTGATAGGCTGTCTGCACACATATCCCTCAGTGGGTATATAAGGTGTGATAGGCTGTCTGCACACATATCCCTCGTGGGTATATAAGGGTGATAGCTGTCTGCATCACTCGTGGTATGGTGATAGGCTGTCTGCACACATATCCCTCGGTGGGTATATAAGGTGTGATAGGCTGTCTGCACACATATCCCTCGGTGGGTATATAAGGTGTGATAGGCTGTCTGCACACATATCCTTCAGGTGGGTATATAAGGTGTGTGATAGGCTGTCTGCACACATATCCTCGGTGGGTATAAAAGGTGTGATAGGCTGTCTGCACACATATCCCTCGGTGGGTATAGGAGTGTGATAGGCTGTCTGCACACATATCCCTCGGTGGGTATATAAGGTGTGATAGGCTGTCTGTACACATATCCTTCGGTGGGTATATAAGGGGTGTGATAGGCTGTCTGCACACATATCCCTCGGTGGGTATAAAAGGTGTGTGATAGGCTGTCTGCGCACATATCCTCGGTGGGTATAGGAGGTGTGATAGGCTGTCTGCACACATATCCCTCGGTAGGTATATAAGGGTGTGATAGGCTCTCTGTACACATATCGCTCGGTGGGTATATAAAGTGTGATAGGCTGTCTGTACACATATCCTCGGTGGGTATATAAGGGTGTGATAGGCTGTCTGCGTACATATCCCTCGGTGGGTATATAAGGGGTGTGATAGGCTGTCTGCACACATATCCCTCGGTGGGTATATAAGGTGTGATAGGCTGTCTGCACACATATCCCTCAGTGGGTATATAAGGTGTGATAGGCTGTCTGCACACATATCCTCGGTGGGTATATAAGATGTGATAGGCTGTCTGCACACATATCCCTCGGTGGGTATATAATGTGTGATAGGCTGTCTGCATACATATCCCTCGGTGTGTGTATATAAGGGGTGTGATAGGCTGTCTGCACACATATCCCTCGGTGGGTATATAAAGGTGTGATAGGCTGTCTGCACACATATCCCTCGGTGTGTATATAAGGGGTGTTATAGGCTGTCTGCACACATATCCCTCGGTGGGTATATAATGTGTGATAGGCCTTCTGCACACATATCCTCGGTGGGTATATAAGGTGTGTGATAGGCTGTCTGCACACATATCCCTCGGTGGGTATATAAGGGGTGTGATAGGCTGTCTTCACACATATCCCTCGGAGGGTATATAAGGTGTAATAGGCTGTCTGCACACATATCCCTCGGTGGGTATATAAGGTGTGATAGGCTGTCTGCACACATATCCCTCGGTGGGTATATAAGGTGTGATAGGCTGTCTGCACACATATCCCTCGGTGTGTATATAAGGGGGTGTGATAGGCTGTCTGCACACATATCCCTCGGTGGGTATATAAGATGTGATAGGCTGTCTGCGCACATATCCCTCGGTGGGTATATAAGATGTGATAGGCTGTCTGCACTCATATCTCTCGGTGGGTATATAAGGTGTGATAGGCTGTCTGCACACATATCCCTCGGTGGGTATATAAGATGTGATAGGCTGTCTGCACACATATCCCTCGTTGGGTATATAAGGGGTGTGATAGGCTGTCTGCACACATATCCCTCGGTGGGTATATAAGGTCTGATAGTCTGTCTGTACACATATCCCTCGGTGAGTATATAAGGGGTGTGATAGTCTGTCTGTACACATATCCCTCGGTGAGTATATAAGATGTGTGATAGGCTGTCTGCACACATATCCCTCGGTGGGTATATAAGGTGTGATAGGCTGTCTGCACACATATCCCTCGGTGAGTATATAAGGGTGTGATAGGCTGTCTGCACACATATCCCTCGGTGAGTATATAAGGGGTGTGATAGGCTGTCTGCACACATATCCCTCGGTGAGTATATAAGGTGTGTGATAGGCTGTCTGCACACATATCCCTCGGTGAGTATATAAGGGGTGTGATAGGCTGTCTGCACACATATCCCTCGGTGGGTATATAAGGTGTGTGATAGACAGGTAATTGTCTCTGGTACGTCGTTCTGGAACGTTGTAACTAAGATGTTACTTTTAAGATAAGAGACAGGGTGAGTCCATAGTCTGTGTGAGGACGTTAGAGATGGCACTGAGCTCTCAGCGTCTGGTGGTAAATGGCTTGTTGTTGAAACTTTTAGTTTTTCTTTGTGGTTCCGAACAGGCCAAATATATCTTACTGAAAAATCATTGAATATTACACATGAAATAGTAGATGATGGGCAAATTTTAAAATAATTACTAGATGTGTACATAGTGATATTGGACTGATATAGAACGTTCCAGAGGATTTCTAATTGGACGTACGATAATCTCAGAAGATTATTTAGATCCTTATTGTTATAAATGAATATTACTGATATCTGTCTTAGTAATTGCAAGTGGGTTGACGCCCGCTCTGCTGAAGGCTCTGTCTCAGTTTTCTGTCTCATCACATTGTTTCCTGTATGTTTAATGCTTAAAATTGTTTGAAATATCAGAAAAGGACGCCCCCTCCAAGGATAATATAAGACTAGTTTGACTATGAATTTGTATCAATTAGGACCTAAATATTTAGAAGGAAAAATAAACTGCATAAGAATTTTGGATTTAATGGTAAATTGACTGTAGAATCATGTTCAAAATTAGTGAAAGAGTTGGGTAAAGGAAGCCCCTTGTTGTATATAACATATTGTGAGAAGCTGAGGAACCCAGGCTCTGGGACCCGGTAGAGAGAGACTTAAGGAACTCCTAAACTTTGTCCTTGCAAGAGGAAACAATGCAATAAAAGAATGTGACTGTGTGATAAACCAGCTGGTGTGTGGGTGTAATAACGGATGGTTGAATGATCAGGTTCGATGCAGCGCAGTTATGGTTACAGGTGATATAAGAGCATGTAGATAATGACTGAATTCGTAGTCTGTTTCTTGTGTGTAATTCTGGGTGTGACTACGAGAGACGTGTGAAGTGGTAACAAAGAGATGTGTGTACCAATACTGTGGGTTTACATATTAACATTAAGGAACAGAAATATGAAAATGATGCAGGCGTGTGAATAGGGCCCTTCGAGTTGTCTTATCTGTTTGTGGTGTTATGGACAAAGTTACCGACTGTGTGAAGAGTTACTGAATGTTCACTAGAGATCAGACTACAAGCCTCGCCAAGAAGAAATGGCTGCTAGAGGAAAGGGTGAGGCCGCCCAACTGAAGGAGGTGGGTATTTCCATATACCTCCTTACAGACCACGTCACACCCTGTGCCAGAAGCTACACTGACATTGGTGCCTGATACATTGTGGGCGACCAGTAAAGTAGTTTGCCGGGAGGTCTGTTTGCCCGTGTTAGTGCAAACCTCCAAGGCCACGCCCAGGAAAAGGCCATTGGAGCCCAGCTACAAGAGGTGGGATTATAGATAAAAGTACTTCCCTGTGGGACACGCCCCATTTCCAGTAGCAGGAAGGACACTGAACAGACGACCAGTAGTTTAATAGATAATGTCTGCTGTACTATGTTGATGTTCCATCGGCATGTGACGCAGAACAGCGAGGATTTGGAGAATTTGTTAGTCTTTTATCATTTCTATTTGTGAAAAGCAGCAAAGTCTCCAGAGATAAGCTGCAGTCCTAAGCGCAGTCCACGGCCAGTTCCTATTTGCAGGTTTGACATCCATTCAGTAAAATCCATGGTGAATGAGGCAATGTTCAGGAAGAGCCGGGTGTTGTGGAGTGGGGACACTGGTCTGTTCACAAGAAATAGGCAGCTTCATAACTAAACCCATGATCGATCATCACACTCCAGCCCTACTTCACACTATGCCAGACATGCAGAACTACAAAAAAAAAAAAAACGGACAGCGATTTATGTGGTAGATGGAGTAAGTAAAAATAACCGACGAGGTAGAGGCGGAAAACGAGGAAGACGTGTCAGCAGGACTAGTTAGGATGGACACGCTATGAGAAGAGTAAAGAGGAAGTGTTGAATTTAAGATCAATGGATATAATGTTATAAAAAAAAACGGAGGTTTTCTAGAATGGTAATCCAGCTAAACCCTCATCGGTAACAGAGGCCTTGGAAAAAGAAGCAACTGACAAAGCAGATCCAGGGGTCGATCATCACAATCCCTACAGCTGATAGACCACAGGGCCTGACAACAGGGATGAGGAGACGTTCTTTAGGGAAAGACAAGTCCAAACTCCTCATAGGACAAATGTACTGGAGACTGACACAGTAGGTAATGCTGTAGTAACACAAGAAAAAGTACTCGAAGTAAACCGCTCCCAAACATCTTTCAGCACAAGTGACTGAGTTAATAAAGGCGTGCAGCGCGGCAGAACGGAAAATGGTCCATGTGTTTGCCCAACAGTGGAAAATGGGGGATTGGACACTTCTACTAAAAGATATGCAGCAATATTTGTGCAATCAAGAAAGATCCCCAAGGTCCCCAAAGGAAATACATACTACCCAGTAATCTGTTCAGGTATGTAGTTACATTGAGCCATGGACCCAGTCATGTCTCTACAGGGAGGATGGTGGAGATCACTTCCATTGACAGCTTTATATTGTACAATGTGCACATTTCTTGGAATATTTGTGACTCAAACACTGAGCCTTGGTCGGTCAGAATCTTTTCTGGGGGTCTGTGCACCTCAGTGAACCTCTCTTCAGACACATCCATAGTGGTTTGCGCTGATAAGTCTCTTACTGGTATCACCATGGCATACTGGTTATAATGGTCAATGATTGTTAGAGCGTACACATCCCGATCTCGTCTGGGTCTTAATTTAACATGGTCCAAGGCAACAAGCTCAAATGGCCTCTGACTCTCAGTTGGGTGCAGTGGTGCTTTCTGTCTGGGCTGTTCATCCCTATTGATGGCACAGATAGGACACTCGCGACATTTTTCTATGTCATCTCGTATTCCAACCCCAAAAAATCTCTGTCTGATAAGTGACTCTGTTTTCTGGCACCCAAAATGTCCTGATTGATTGTGGTATGCATCAGGATCAGATGGGCATCCGGTCTGGGTACCACAATCTGTTTAATACGGTTGTTCTGCCCCAGCACTGGGAGATTCATTTCAGTATCATTACAGATCACATCTGCCGTAGTTATTAGTTAGGTAACAGCACCATCTAGCGCTGGTAAAAATGTATTACACTTGTGTTTCTTGTTAATAAAGATTATTGTATTTGTGGGAGGTGCAAAGCATTGTGGGAGTGTAATGCATTCTGGGAAAGAGAAGCCCAGTCTTCAGTCTCCATGTTACAGGACACCAGCAGAGCTGTCTCCTGCATTTCTCCTTCTTAAACCCCACCATCTTTGTAAAAGTATATCTGGTTAGTGAGATCTACCTTGTCTCAGGGATATTATGTTGTGCAGTGATATTTAGCTAGCTGTAGTATTACTCAGGGTAGATGTTATGACTGTTAGATAGCTAGATATGCAGTCCTATGTATCGACAGCCATTTTGGACATATGCTCAGAGTTAATGTAATGGTGTAGTACATGTTGTTCTATGCTTTCTGCTGTACATACTATCTTATATACTTATACATGTTATTTGTGTTCTTTTAGTTTTACCAATAAACAAGTTAGACTACAGAAAACAGTCCTCTTATTTGGAAGTCATGAATGGTTTATACTGAAAGTCAGACTGCACACTGTGTGAATGTGTATGAAGACAGAACAACGGTCATGTGTCAGAGGATCAATAATGCAACGTTTCAGCTGACCGTACTCATAAAAGAGGTGTTTCATCTGTCTCAACAGTTTGAGGACCTCAGGTTGGTTGTTTCTCTCTGATGTGGTGTAAGGCTCTTACCAGATTGTAGCACACTCCATAGTTCCTGTAGCACTCTGCTTTCATGTTGTAATTGGGTCCAATCCATTCTGGCTGCTTTTGGATAGATGGTATTTTGTTGACTGGCCTCTCTGGCAGTGGTAGTATCCTGCTTGAGCCCCAAGACGAAAAAGGCTGGCATTTCAACATCTTCCCAGTAGTCATCAGGCAGGTTGGCTGGTGCACCTAAAGGAAATCTCGACAGTGCATCTGCATTATGTAAGGGATTGCTCTCTCATGTAGGGCGGCGATGACAGATTCCTTCACAGACAACAGGATTAAAGTCCAAACGATGCTTTATTCTATGGCACTTTGGCAATTACAGGTGAACCCAGTTATAGCTCACTGGGTAAGATGAGGTTCCAGCATCACCAAAACATAAACCAAACCAAATAAACTCCTGCCCATCTAGGCTGTAGCTAACACAAATTTGTTTCTAGCTCACCTATTGAGCGCAGGTCACACTCGGAGAATCAGGCTTCCCTAGCCAGCAAGGCAGCCAGCTTCCTAGGCTTTTTCCAGGGATAACTCCTTCTCAGACTAAGACACATAACTAATAAAATTCACTAAGCAAGAATACCTGCTTATGTCACTGGAGTTTATTTTCTACAGTCAAGCGGGGTAGGAACCATACTTCCAGTGACGAGGAACGACAATTGCAGCTTGCATCCAAAATCCTATACTCCTTCTCAGACTGACAGCCTGGGATGTGCTTTTATTTCCCCTAACGATCCCAGCTGGACTACACTTGGGGATCCCTCAGGCTAGGGGAAAACATACCATGAAATGGGGGTGGACTGGTGAGGTCCCACTACTAAACCTGCCTTCCTAGTCCAAATAAAATCCAGCCCTTGAACTTTAACAAAAAATAAGCTCCAACAACTATGTTTGCTGAAGCCAGGGCCATCTTCCTGGATTTTACTTATCTCACCCAGTTAAGAAACCTGGGTGGGATATACACCCTTCAAGGACTTTACCATACACGTTACGAAATTAATATTACATTTGCCAGAACGACATTTGATTGTAAATTTGTAATGAGCTAATCTAATCTAGAGACCCAGCGCTGTTCTATGGCACCTATATGTGCAGTGAAAAGATGAACCATCGGGTTGTTGTCTGTATAGGCCACCAATCCGGTAGCGGTCAAATATTCCCTACATTTTTCTGTAACCGCCCAGACCAAGGCGAGCAATTCTAGTTTAAAAGAGCTGTAATTACAGTCATTCCTCTCAGTAGGCCTAAGTGATCGACTGGCGGATGCAATGACTCCTTCATGTTGGTCCTGCACTTGAGCCAACACTGCGCCCAAGCCCTTTTTACATGCATTGGTATACAGTCTGAAGGTTTTGTATAGTCTGGGTAAGCAGGATGGATAAGATGGTCTCGCTCCCAATACCGCTGATAGAATGGCAGGTGCATAGTAGTCATTTGTGACCCAGTGTCCACTAAAGCAAGGCAGGAAACGCCATTAATTCTGACAGTAATTGTAGGACATTCATCAATATATGCAGAAAAGTCTGGACCCAGCAGTCTCCCCTGAGGGTACGTATCTAGACATGTCTCATCCCTAGCAGAATAAAGATAATGGTGAACTGGAACTGTACATCAGAGTGAGGGAGCTGGCTGTGATGCCTCCACTATATCTACTCAAAAAGGGGAGGGAAGAGGAGTATCCGCTGCCCACTATATTCCGTGGGGGGGGTTTAGATATTCAGACCTCAAAAAAGTGTGGTTGGAGATACAAATCAAGACATGGGTCATATCCACACAATAGAATTCACTCTCACTAGGAATTACTTCACCTACCACCAGCTCGGGGCACTGCGATGGGGAGTTCCTGTGCCCCATCGTATCCTGGGCTGGTGGGACGCCACCCTAGTATTCAGGGATGACTCTGCGGAGGAAGTACAATGGATAGGCAGGTGAGCGTGGTATATCCATCATATTTTTATCATCTGGAACAGGACTGCAAAGGACTGAATCCTTTGTGATGGGTCTTAACAACAACCACAGCGGCCTCACGTTTCACCAGGGAATTAAATACGGCATCCTTACCCTTCTTGGATGTACAGGTTTCTAAGAATGAGAGAGGGTCAGCGGGATAGCTCCATATACAGGAATCCAATCTCCACCATTCACCCCTGAGGAGGGAGAGTTGTCAACCTCTCCCCCCCAGGAAAAGGATTCCTACGGTACAATATCTCCGACTGAGGAGGAATGGTTCAAAGAAAGAGGAATTCCTGCCTCAAGCAGCAGACTTCCGCACACTATTTTTACAGGGGGCTATCCTGATGAGTTCTGGAGACTTGAAAGGGACAGATCCCTCTCTTGACCTCCAAAGATAAGGATGATGGGAGTAAAGGGTCATACGCATGATCACTACATATGACAAGGAGGCCAAAAGGAGAGGTGACGTTCTTGGCAAATACTGGGAGTTCCTCAAAATGGACCCTGAGTCCCTGATGTCAAAGATGCGGTTGGAGAGTATCCCCAAATTACTTCTAGGTGAGGCAAGGACAGACTGATGCATAGCCACTATGTGCCACCATCCCCTCACAAGGTTCCTGGTCACAGAGGGAGGCGAAGGGCAGCTACATATGTGGCGGCTGTGTAGCCTGCAGATACACGCAAACTAGTAAATCATTTACCAGCAATGTAAGCGGAAAGGAATATCGTATCCCAGACTACATCAACTGCAGTGAAAAAAAGAGCAAGCGGCACTCCACACTACTCCGCTATGGAGCGGTGCCCGTATCCCAAGTCGGTGTACTCACAGGTAGTAGTATTAAAGGATCGGCACTCAAAGCGATGATTCTTCAAGATTCCTTTTATTCGCCATGAAATGAGGTAAAACACTACACGTGTTTCGGCTCTGTGACACTTTGAGAAAGGCTCACAGAGCCGAAACATGTGTAGTGTTTTACCTCATTTCATGGCGAATAAAGAGAATCTTTAAGAATCATCGCTTTGAGTACCGATCCCTTAAATTCTACATCAAATGCAGGTCGAGAGGGGCGACATACCGACTAACGTGCGAATGTGGTCTAGAGCACACTGGAAAGACAATAGGTCAGTTTAGGAGAAGAGTAGGGGAACATCTGGGGGACACTGCTAACAAGAGAGATACCTCAGTGACACCAACATCAAAACCATAACAGTAAGGCCTAATGCATACGACCGTATGTTTAGTCCGCGTCTGAGCTGCATATTTTGCGGCTCGGTGCGGACCCATTTACTTCAATAGGGCCGCAAAGATGCGGACAGCATTTCGTGTGCTGTCCGCATCCATTGCTCTGTTCCGTGGCCCCGCAAAAAAAAAAGAGCATGTCCTATTCTTGTCCGTTTTGCGGACAAGAGTAGGCATCTCTATAATGGACCGCCCGTTCCGTTTCGCAAATTGCAGAAGGCACACGGAGCGGCTTCCTTGTTTTGCAGATCCGCCAAAACACATACGGTCGTGTGATGGCCTAAAGCCAAGATCACAGTCAGTGTAAAACAGCTGACGAGAGGGGGTGACTGGGATAGAGATCCTCCAGCGAGAGGCGAGGTGGATCTTCTATCTCCAGACCACAGCCCCTCAGCTCTGAACAAACAACTTCATTTCAGTCGTTTGTATTTAGTGTCCCCTATCAGAGGAGTGTGCTCTGTTACACTGACACGGTTACACCCTCTCGTATTTTGGGTCACAGTAATTGACCCATGTCTTCATTGATCTCTCCAGCCGCACTTTTTAAGGTCTCAATACCTCCTAGGTACCGACTAATCCCCAACGCCCCCGAATATAGTGGGCAGCAGATCCCCCAGAATTTATCGGAGTGTGTTTATTTAATGCATCTATCATGTCTGTAATTGAACAAGCTAAATCAATGAGTTCATGTAGATTCCGCTAAAACTGGCCATCCATATTCAGAGGTCTATGTATGGGAAGGGGAACCTAACAACTGTGACCCAGCATTATTAAGGTGACATCAGCATCAGCAGGTCCAAGCAGCCATGGAGATGTCATTAGCCATAGCAGCCCATGGTGATGCTACTAGTCGAAGCAGTCCATATAAGTTCCAGGCTAGTCTCAGCAGTAGTCCAGGCCCTGCAGCCCATGGTGATGTCACCTCTGTCCTGTCACTAGTCCAGGCCCTGCAGCCCATGGTGATGTCACTTCTGTCCTGTCACTAGTCCAGGCTCTGCAGCCCATGGTGATGTCAATTCTGTCCTGTCACTAGTCCAGGCCCTGCAGCCCATGGTGATGTCACTTCTGTCCTGTCACTAGTCCAGACCCTGCAGCCCATGATGATGTCACTTCTGTCCTGTCACTAGTCCAGGCCCTGCAGCCCATGGTGATGTCACTTCTGTCCTGTCACTAGTCCAGGCTCTGCAGCCCATGGTGATGTCACTTCTGTCCTGTCACTAGTCCAGGTCCTGCAGCCCATGGTGATGTCACTTCTGTCCTGTCAGTAGTCCAGGCCCTGCAGCCCATGGTGATGTCACTGCTGTCCTGTCACTAGTCCAGGCCCTGCAGCCCATGGTGATGTCACTTCTGTCCTGTCACTAGTCCAGGCCCTGCAGTCCATGGTGATGTCACTTCTGTCCTGTCACTAGTCCAGGCCCTGCAGCCCACGGTGATGTCACTTCTGTCCTGTCACTAGTCCAGGCTCTGCAGCCCATGGCGATGTCACTTCTGTCCTGTCACTAGTCCAGGCCCTGCAGCCCATGGTGATGTCACTTCTGTCCTGTCACTAGTCCAGGCCCTGCAGCCCATGGTGATGTCACTTCTGTCCTGTCACTAGTCCAGGCCCTGCAGCCCATGGTGATGTCACTTCTGTCCTGTCACTAGTCCAGGCCCTGCAGCCCATGGTGATGTCACTTCTGTCCTGTCACTAGTCCAGGCCCTGCAGCCCATGGTGATGTCACTTCTGTCCTGTCACTAGTCCAGGCCCTGCAGCCCATGGTGATGTCACTTCTGTCCTGTCACTAGTCCAGGCCCTGCAGCCCATGGTGATGTCACTTCTGTCCTGTCACTAGTCCAGGCCCTGCAGCCCATGGTGATGTCACTTCTGTCCTGTCACTAGTCCAGGCCCTGCAGCCCATAGTGATGTCACTTCTGTCCTGTCACTAGTCCAGGCCCTGCAGCCAATGGTGATGTCACTTCTGTCCTGTCACTAGTCCAGGCCCTGCAGCCCATGGTGATATCACTTCTGTCCTGTCACTAGTCCAGGCTCTGCAGCCCATGGTGATGTCACTTCTGTCCTGTCACTAGTCCAGGCCCTGCAGCCCATGGTGATGTCACTTCTGTCCTGTCACTAGTCCAGGCTCTGCAGCCCATGGTGATGTCACTTCTGTCCTGTCACTAGTCCAGGCCCTGCAGCCCATGGTGATGTCACTTCTGTCCTGTCACTAGTCCAGGCCCTGCAGCCCATGGTGATGTCACTACTGTCCTGTCACTAGTCCAGGCCCTGCAGCCCATGGTGATGTCACTTCTGTCCTGTCACTAGTCCAGGCCCTGCAGCCCACGGTGATGTCACTTCTATCCTGTCACTAGTCCAGGTCCTGCAGCCCATGATGATGTCACTTCTGTCCTGTCACTAGTCCAGGCCCTGCAGCCCATAGTGATGTCACTTCTGTCCTGTCACTAGTCCAGGCCCTGCAGCCCATGGTGATGTCACTGCTGTCCTGTCACTAGTCCAGGCTCTGCAGCCCATGATGATGTCACTTCTGTCCTGTCACTAGTCCAGGCCCTGCAGCCCATGGTGATGTCACTGCTGTCCTGTCACTAGTCCAGGCCCTGCAGCCCATGGTGATGTCACTTCTGTCCTGTCACTAGTCCAGGCCCTGCAGCCCATGGTGATGTCACTTCTGTCCTGTCACTAGTCCAGGCTCTGCAGCCCATGGTGATGTCACTTCTGTCCTCTCACTAGTCCAGGCCCTGCAGCCCATGGTGATGTCACTTCTGTCCTGTCACTAGTCCAGGTCCTGTAGCCCATGGTGATGTCACTTCTGTCCTGTCACTAGTCCAGGCCCTGCAGCCCATGGTGATGTCACTTCTGTCCTGTCAGTAGTCCAGGCCCTGCAGCCCATGGTGATGTCACTTCTGTCCTGTCACTAGTCCAGGCTCTGCAGCCCATGGTGATGTCACTTCTGTCCTCTCACTAGTCCAGGCCCTGCAGCCCATGGTGATGTCACTTCTGTCCTGTCACTAGTCCAGGCCCTGCAGCCCATGGTGATGTCACTTCTGTCCTGTCACTAGTCCAGGCTCTGCAGCCCATGGTGATGTCACTTCTGTCCTGTCACTAGTCCAGGCCCTGCAGCCCATGGTGATGTCACTTCTGTCCTGTCACTAGTCCAGGCCCTGCAGCCCATGGTGATGTCACTTCTGTCCTGTCACTAGTCCAGGCCCTGCAGCCCATGGTGATGTCACTTCTGTCCTGTCACTAGTCCAGGCCCTGCAGCCCATGGTAATGTCACTTCTGTCCTGTCACTAGTCCAGGCTCTGCAGCCCATGGTGATGTCACTTCTGTCCTGTCACTAGTCCTGGCTCTGCAGCCCATGGTGATGTCACTTCTGTCCTGTCACTAGACCAGGCCCTGCAGCCCATGGTGATGTCACTTCTGTCCTGTCACTAGTCCAGGCCCTGCAGCCCATGGTGATGTCACTTCTGTCCTGTCACTAGACCAGGCCCTGCAGCCCATGGTGATGTCACTTCTGTCCTGTCACTAGTCCAGGCCCTGCAGCCCATGGTGATGTCACTTCTGTCCTGTCACTAGTCCAGGCCCTGCAGCCCATGGTGATGTCACTTCTGTCCTGTCACTAGTCCAGGCTCTGCAGCCCATGGTGATGTCACTTCTGTCCTGTCACTAGTCCAGGCCCTGCAGCCCATGGTGATGTCACTTCTGTCCTGTAACTAGTCCAGGCCCTGCAGCCCACGGTGATGTCACTTCTATCCTGTAACTAGTCCAGGCCCTGCAGCCCATGGTGATGTCACTTCTGTCCTGTCTCTAGCCCAGGCCCTGCAGCCCATGGTGATGTCACTTCTGTCCTGTCACTAGTCCAGGCCCTGCAGCCCATGGTGATGTCACTTCTGTCCTGTCACTAGTCCAGGCCCTGCAGCCCATAGTGATGTCACTTCTGTCCTGTCACTAGTCCAGGCCCTGCAGCCCATGGTGATGTCACTTCTGTCCTGTCACTAGACCAGGCCCTCAGCCCATGGTGATGTCACTTCTGTCCTGTCACTAGTCCAGGCCCTGCAGCCCATGGTGATGTCACTTCTGTCCTGTCACTAGTCCAGGCCCTGCAGCCCATGGTGATGTCACTTCTGTCCTGTCACTAGTCCAGGCCCTGCAGCCCATGGTGATGTCACTTCTGTCCTGTCACTAGTCCAGGCCCTGCAGCCCATGGTGATGTCACTTCTGTCCTGTCACTAGTCCAGGCCCTGCAGCCCATGGTGATGTCACTTCTGTCCTGTCACTAGTGCAGGCCCTGCAGCCCATGGTGATGTCACTTCTGTCCTGTCACTAGTCCAGGCCCTGCAGCCCATGGTGATGTCACTTCTGTCCTGTCACTAGTCCAGGCCCTGCAGCCCAGGGTGATGTCACTTCTGTCCTGTCACTAGTCCAGGCCCTGCAGCCCATGGTGATGTCACTTCTGTCCTGTCACTAGTCCAGGCCCTGCAGCCCAGGGTGATGTCACTTCTGTCCTGTCACTAGTCCAGGCCCTGCAGCCCATGGTGATGTCACTTCTGTCCTGTCACTAGTCCAGGCCCTGCAGCCCATGGTGATGTCACTTCTGTCCTGTCACTAGTCCAGGCCCTGCAGCCCATGGTGATGTCACTTCTGTCCTGTCACTAGTCCAGGCCCTGCAGCCCATGGTGATGTCACTTCTGTCCTGTCACTTTATACAGATGACATTACCACATTTTTCCTTAGCATTTTTCCGCTGGATGGTCCTGAATAACAAGCAGGGATGTCATCTGCAGGCCGCACATAATCCCATTACCCCCGTCCATTACTGGGGCACATATGGCGGTAATGTATAATGCATACGCTTCCATTAGCCGCAGACAGCAAGCTCCTCTCTGGTGTCACGTCGGTCTGCGTGATTTATGCTCCATCTCCTAAACTACAAGCACATGGGACATCTCTCCCAGGGATATGCAATAGCTGTGTGGGAAAAAGACATTCTTAAAGGGACAGTCAAATCATAGACAGAGACCTGCAGAAGATAGTGGATTTTGCCTTGTGAAGTCGCTCACCTCATAGTGCAGGGCGATTAATCGATAGGCTACAGTAGGTGACTTGGTGCCATGGCCTCCCCACCAGGGGAGCTCCAGCAGAAGAGCAGCTCCCGGGATGTGGTGGTCTGGTGGCCATGAAGGAAACGTGGAGGTGACTGGTGGTTGCATGGGAGGGGAGGGCAGGGCTGGTGTCGCTATAAGCTGGTGCTCCCCATCTTTTGATAAATAAAGTGGTGCTCCGCTCCGTCAGATGTCGTGGTGCGCTGTCTCTGTGTGTGGGTGGAGGGTGTGAGATCTGGCCCAGGACGGCGCAGTGAAGAATATGCCCTCATCATGGCCGCCCACCTGTGGTTCTAACTGCGCATAACCTAATGCACAGACAAGTTACACTTTAGGTGGAAATCCTCAGTAATAATATCCTCTGGTCATTAGCATTACTCCCACCCAATCAATACCCCCATCCTCCGCTGTCTGTCAGACTGCAGGACTCAGCCTTTCTGAAGCACTTTAGCTAATGACCTACAGCCCTGAGGATGTGGAGAACCTACAGACGTACATTATAGGTACAGACCCTGGAGCGTCTATGAAGAACCGCATACATATATATAGAAGAATAGCTCACTTAAAGGGAACTCCACTTCTCATTAATAAAGCATCACAACCACCTGGTCGAGACCTCTGTAGGGGACAAAGAGTGTCTGTAGGGGAAAGAGCAGCCTATAAAGGGACAGAGGGACCTGTAAGGGGACAAGGGGGTCTCTAGTGGGATAGAGGGGGCCTGTACAGGGACAGAGAGGCCTGTAGAGGGACAGTGGGGTCTGTAGAGCAACACTGTAGAGGGACATTGGGGGTCTGTAGTGGGACAGAGGGGCCTGTACAGGGACAGAGAGGCCTGTAGAGAGACAGTGGGGTCTGTAGAGCAACACTGTAGAGGGACATTGGGGGTCTGTAGTGGGACAGAGGGGCCTGTAGGGGGAAAGAGCAGCCTATAAAGGGACAGAGGGACCTGTAAGGGGACAAAGGGGGTCTCTAGTGGGATAGAGAGGCCCTGTAGAGAGGACAATGGGGGTCTGTAGGGGGACAGAGGATCCTGTAGAGGGACAATGGGGGTCTGTAAGGGGACAGAGGGATCCTGTAGAGGGACATTGGGGGTCTGTAGAGGGATAGAGAGGTCTGTAGTGGGATAGAGGGGCCTGTACAGGGACAGAGAGGCCTGTAGAGGGACAGTGGGGGTCTGTAGGGGGACAGAGGATCCTGTGAGAGGGACATTGGGGGTCTGTAGGGGGACAGAGGGGCCTGTAGAGGGACAGAGGGGTCGGTAGTGGGATAGAGGGGGCCTGTACAGGGACAGAGAGGCCTGTAGAGGGACAGCGGGGTCTGTAGAGGCAACACAGGATCCTGTAGAGGGACATTGGGGGTCTGTAGTGGGACAGAGGGGCCTGTACAGGGACAGAGAGGCCTGTAGAGGGACAGAGGAGCCTGTACAGGAAAAGAGGAGCCTGTAGAGAGACAGTGGGGGTCTGTAGAGGACAGAGGAGTCTGTAGAGGGACAGAGGGGCCTGTACAGGGACAGAGGGGTCTGTAGAGGGACAGAGAGGCCTGTAGGGGGACAGAGGAGCCTGTATGGGGACAAAGGGGCTCTGTAGTGGGATAGAGGGGTCTGTACAGGAACAGAGGAGCCTGTAGAGGGACAGAGGAGTCTGTAGAGGGACAGTGGGGGTCTGTAGAAAGACAAAGGGGCCTGTACAGGAAAAGAGGAGCCTGTAGAGAGACAGTGGGGTCTGTAGATCAACACAGGATCCTGTAGAGGGACATTGGGAGTCTGTAGTGGGACAGAGGGGCCTGTACAGGGACAGAGAGGCCTGTAGGGGGAAAGAGGAGCCTGTATGGGGACAAAGGGGCTTTGTAGTGTGATAGAGGGGTCTGTACAGGAAAAGAGGAGCCTGTAGAGGGACAGTGGGGGTCTGTAGAGGACAGAGGAGTCTGTAGAGGGACAGTGGGGGTCTGTAGAGGGATAGAGAGGTCTGTAGAGGGACAGTGGGGGCCTGTAGAGGGACAGAGGGGCCTGTAGAGGGACAGTGGGGGCCTGTAGAGGGATAGAGAGGTCTGTAGAGGGACAGTGGGGGCCTGTAGAGGGATAGAGAGGTCTGTAGAGGGACAGTGGGGGCCTGTAGAGGGACAGAGGGGCCTGTAGAGGGACAGTGGGGGGCCTGTAGAGGGATAGAGAGGTCTGCTGAGAGGGACAGTGGGGGCCTGTAGAGGGATAGAGAGGTCTGTAGAGGGACAGTGGGGGCCTGTAGAGGGACAGAGGGGCCTGTAGAGGGACAGTGGGGGCCTGTAGAGGGACAGAGGGGCCTGTAGAGGGACAGTAGGGGGCCTGTAGAGGGATAGAGAGGTCTGTAGAGGGACAGTGGGGGCCTGTAGAGGGACAGAGGGGCCTGTAGAGGGACAGTGGGGGCCTGTAGAGGGATAGAGAGGTCTGTAGAGGGACAGTGGGGGCCTGTAGAGGGATAGAGAGGTCTGTAGAGGGACAGTGGGGGCCTGTAGAGGGACAGAGGGGCCTGTAGAGGGACAGTGGGGGCCTGTAGAGGGATAGAGAGGTCTGTAGAGGGACAGTGGGGGCCTGTAGAGGGATAGAGAGGTCTGTAGAGGGACAGTGGGGGCCTGTAGAGGGACAGAGGGGCCTGTAGAGGGACAGTGGGGGCCTGTAGAGGGATAGAGAGGTCTGTAGAGGGACAGTGGGGGCCTGTAGAGGGATAGAGAGGTCTGTAGAGGGACAGTGGGGGCCTGTAGAGGGATAGAGAGGTCTGTAGAGGACAGAGGAGTCTGTAGGTGGAGAGAAGAGCGTCTCTGTATTTACAATCTATGAGGACATAGGGGTGACAGAAGAGCTTACAATCTATGAGGACATAGGGGTGACAGAAGAGCTTACAATCTATGAGGACATAGGGGTGACACAAGAGCTTACAATCTATGAGAACATAGGGGTGACACAAGAGCTTACAATCTATGAGGAGACAGGAGTAACATATAAGGTAAAACGTGTTTGCTCTGTACAGTGGTCCGGTCGTCCTAACACAATATAGCAGATATAAAGCTGCATGAGCCGTCACCGGCCGATATCTGTAGTGCTTGTAGTGAGGTGGATACTGATGGATGATGGATCAGGTTCAGAAGAATGATGAATGGGTAGTGGAGAAGAGTTAGATTAGGGGGTGTGATAGGCCACCCTAAAAAGATGAGTGATCTTATGCAGTAACCTAATTGCTTGGGGTAAAGCACTCCAGAAAACTGCTGCTCCTCAGGATACGCCTTTAATGATATTGGCGGGGGTAGCTATAGGGTGCCCGGGTAGCAGTCACACAGCAGGTCCCTCTGCCACATAAGACACCTGTATGATAAATGGGCCATGGTGGGGAAGGCTCTGTGGTGAAGCATGAAGTATATAAGTGTGAATGAGGCCTTACATGGTCCGACCTGTCTCGTGGTTCCCATTCAGATGAGTGAGGGCAGAACAACCAGTTCCTCCAATACCATCCCCATGAATAGAGCACCTGTCCCTATATTCAGGATTGGATCCACATTCTGCTTTGTTTTTGGGCTTTGTTCTATTCTTCTGACTTCTTCAGGATACGCCCAAGTGATGAAGTGGCTTCTATAATGCCCTCAATACAGGCTGAAACTAGTCTTTTGTCTATTTTCTTACGAGGGCTCTGGACAGAAGATCGAGATGTGAATGGCAGGACAAACAAACTGCAGCCAAAAACCAGTGCTGCCCAATGCTGCGGACCCTCCCATAGCCCGGCACAGCCCAGCACAAAACCGCCATGAGGCCACAAAACAACACAAAACCAGCGTGAGAGCGTGCAATACTGGAAATCATCCTACAACAGAAACCACAACCGCAAGGCAATGAAGAAAAGCACATGAGTCACAACAACAAGTAGTAGTTAGGAACGCCGACTCCAGTGTGAACGCAATTTTATCAACAGTAAATTACTGCAGCATTTAGTAACTAATGATGTGACTGTAAAGGGTGCGAGAAGCCCCCTCCCTATGATGCACGGCCCAGTCATAGGATGGTAATCTGCTGGGGAAGGAGTGAATGAAGGAAGTGCTCGCCCCTGTAGTGATGGGCTGTGACCTGGTTAGCATGTGGAGCAGTGTCTCGCAAGTCATATGGAGTGCCGGCAATCTCCTCCCAATTGCTGGGGTGCAGGCTAATGAGAGGCCTGCTGCAGCAGTTCCTGCAGAAGATCAGTGAAGGTTAGCAGAGATCCCCTTCCCTTGAGGGTAGGGGAACTCCTGTACTGTGCAGGCTAAGCAAAACTTCTGCAGCCATTACTCTGCCAGAGACCCAGTTTAGGCCTCCCCACTTTGGACTTCTCTCTCAGCGCACCCCAGCCAAAGACACATCACGCTTCTACCACTTCTGCATCACGTCTAACATGCATACAGGATTGATCTCTGCTAACATCCTATATGCATGTATAACGTGATGCAGCAGTGGTAGAAGCGTGATGTGTCCTCTGGCTGGGGTGCGCTGAGAGAGAAGTCCAAAGTGGGGAGGCCTGAACTGGGTCCTGGCGGAGTGATGGCTGCAGAAGTTTTGCTAAGCCTGCAGAGTATAGGAGTTCCCCTTCCCTCAAGCCCATGGCATGGATAACGTCTGCCTCGGGTGTGCCACTGAAGAGATGGCTGCAGCAGTGATAGTGACTGACCATCTAATGAACAGCATGGGAGCAGAGGAGTCTCCCTCCATACCAAAGGGTACAGGGAGGTTCCATACTCGCCATCCAAAGCCTCCTGGGGGTGGGGCGCACTCACCCCTCCCAACTCTGTACATTTCTACAGCTCATTACATTTACAGTAAGATAAAATATAGAGGAGAAATTGTAGAACTGATGTGTTTTCTGCATTCAACACCCTTCAAAGCAGAGGAACAGAATGAGCAAAGCGGATGCCCCATGATCTGTTTACTGCAGAGTGAGGGGTGGAGCTTAACACAGGGATTGCATGTTTACCAGTGTCATGCCCCGCCCCTCCTACCTGCACTAGGTAGAAGACACTGCAGCAGATTTGTCTAGTATATAATTAATAATAAGAGTAGGGATCACGTAGAAAGCTCGCTGACGCGCAGTTTTACCGGCAGATCTGTGTGGACATTAACCATCGGAGTGAAAACTGCGCTGATTTATAGTAAATATTTATGCAGCATTGCGGACGCCTCTATCCCATGGCCTCAACTTATAGGGAATTTCACAAGGGACATTTATAAAACATACTCATAATGTAATCAGTTCTGTTATCAGGACCAGGCGGAGATCACATTTCACAGGACGGCGTTATCTGTGTGTACAGGACGCCTCGACAAGGATACGATTGTAAAGACGCCGGTTTCACACTCTCGTGGGCAGATAAGTGCACTCTGTAAATATAGTGGCTGAAAAGACACCTGCACTAATACAAACACTTCAATAAAAAGTGCTACATAACACTCATAACCTCTAAAACGCTGTGTGAACCTGGCCTTAAAGGGCCTATCGCACAAAAATAATCACCTATCCTAGCAGGGAGTCCGAATGCTGGGATCATTCAGAGAACACGAGCAGCAATTACGATGTCGGTCCACCGCTCTATTCACTTATATAGACTGATGGGGCGCTGTCTACATCAGCCCTGAAACACAAGGTGGGGTCAGTCAGCACGTCCCTGTATGAAGGTGCACGTAGCCATGGCAAAATACACAAACACAGAAATGCAACAGCACTCTGCAACCAGCACTCTGCCCTGCCTCTATGCTAGAAGCTATCAGAGGTCGTTGGTGTACATTTTGATCAAAAGTAATAAGCCACTCGCCACACCAAGGCCGCCTCTATGAGTGGTCCTAACGCTAAATCCTACCTGTTATGGGCCATGACAGCCACATAAAATCCAGGAGTGCGGGCCCAGCATGCATGCTAGGATCAACCATGCTTATTAACCCTTTCTCGTGCCATAACAGCCTCTATTAGATCCAGGGACGCAGGTACCAACATGCATGCTGAGCCCACTGTGCACTGGTTACAGAGTGCTGTTGCATTTCTGTGTGTGTATGTATATTTTGCCATGGCTGCGTGCACCTGCATACAGAGACGTGCTGACTGACCCCCTTGTGTTTCTGCGTAGTATATGTTGGAGGTGAGGTGGCCTCCTTTCAGTCGTGCACACCTGACTAGTTTGTCTGCCCTAGAGGCTGGTTTCAATCAGAGTAAGTATAAAACTGAACTTGCATTCATAGTACCAACTAATAACCATCTGGCTCCAGGAAGAGTACACAGTGGGCTCAGCATGCATGTTGGTACCTGCGTCCCTGGATCTAATAGAGGCTGTTATGGCACCAGAAAGGGTTAATAAGCACGGTTGATCATAGCATGCATGCTGGGCCTGCTAGGATTTTAGGTGGCTGTCATGGCCCATAACAGGTAGGATTTAGAGATAGGACCACTCATAGAGGCTGACCTTGACGTGGCGAGTGGCTTATTACTTTTTAATCAAAATGTACACTAACGACCTCTGATAACTTCTAGCATAGAGGCAGGGCAGAGTGCTGGTTGCAGAGTGCTGTTGCAGTTCTGTGTTTGTGTGTCTACATCAGCCCTGGAGAGGTGGATCGACATAAGAGACTTGAGACAGCTTGAGATCGTGGGGTGGTCCCTGCTGTTGGATCCTGTGGAAATCATATTTGTGTGATCAGCTTCTTTTCTGTAGGGTTGCCGTGATGTCGCTTTCTTATGCTCCTCTTGGCTTCCATATGTGTTTGGCTTTTCATCTATTATTTTTGATAATTTCAGCGCATTTTATGTTTTCCTTATGGATTTTAATCATAGAAGCAGGATCTAGCCCTATATATCCGCTCCGGTGTGTCAGAGGTTATGCCGCTGGTCGGGTAGAGTAATGGAAAGGACTTGTGATTGTGTCACCTTTGATGTTAGGTAGGCTTGTCCTCATCCACGGCCTGATATTGGCTGCCCCCTTCCCAATGCCAGATGTTTTGGTTCTGACCCGTTTTTGTACAATGCTGCTAATGTGTTTGTTTGTTTGCTTATGTCCATCTCTGCCCTTTAGAGTAGGGACCGTCATCCAGTTGCGGTTCTACCATTCAGACTGGCCCCTGGTATTGCCCATACAGCACAGGTAGGTGAGTGATAGAGCCTCGGGCTACTTGAGAGACCTTGGCGCGGTGCCCGAGCTTAAGACATGTCCTCCTAGTAGGATATGTCGAACTAACCTCTCAATTTTACGTCAGTGTGAGGGTTTAGTGTTATCGCAGAGTGCACCTGTCTTTGCTTTTGTTTAGTCTTTGATTGTTCTTCACATCCACATAATTGTTACCTTATGTAGGATGGTTATTGTGCTACTTGTAGTCCGTTGCTGGCATCTTCCATTGTATGCATTTTTTGCTGTTGATTGCGATAAGCAACGGACTACAAGTGCAGGATATGCTCCCCTAGATATATGCACAACCGCATGTGGGTTTGAGCATATCCGGCCTGTTTAACACCACACCACGTTTTCTAATGGTTTTGTATACCTATAGTTCCTAGTATTAGCAGCAGCATAGCGGACTTTGTGTGTGTAAAATATACAAACGTATGCACATAAAAAAAAAATGTTCTATAAAAAATTCCAAAACCTTAAAATGTCCAAATTTCCCCAAAATGAATACCTTAGGGGGACAACATAAAGTCACTTTGAAGGGGCTCGTGACGTTTTGGCGCTGTGCAGCATCTGTACCAGCAGAATAGGCGCCGTAGAGACCAGCAATAAAAAACCGAAGGTAAATAACACAAATAGCATCTATTTACAAGGTACAACCACACGGTAATGGTTTTAGAAATGTTTGGTTTAGGAACTTTTATAACAGAAAAACTAGAAAGGAAAAATATAGTTTTCATCATATTTACATTTTTTTTAAAGATTTAAGGAAAAATTATTATATGTGTCATCTAATGGCACAGAAGAAAGGTGTAAGGCGTCCTGTAAACAGTAGGAAATACATGGGGGTTGGCTCAGAAATTAAGTTGCAGTTGAATAGGCCCAGTGCTAAAAAAAAGGGAAAATTAGCCTGGAAAGAAGGGGGTTAAAACTCCAGTAATGAAGCAGTTAAAGCTGCTCTGTCAGCTGGATCAACCCTAGCCTACCAGGCATTTAGTCTCGTAGGGTAGATGACGCTGTCGCTGATTAAGACGATACCTGTCTTACGTCTGTCGCTGCTATTGCTGCGGAGAAAAATAAACTTTTAAAATGATGCAGATAAACTATTCGAGCACAGGAGGCAAATGAACTATTCGAGCACCAGGAGGCGGGCTTATGTGGTTCGAGCACCGTTCCAGCGACGCCCCTGGTGCTCCGTGATGACACCCATCATGCCCCCTGCCTTTAGATCGACAGTGGGAGACCGTATTCGTGTCCAGAACGGCGCATGCACACATCTTTGCTCATCGGGATGCATACATCAGAAATGGTCTCCAAATTCAAGGAATGTAATTCTTCCTGCACAATCTTAAGAATGGCCCCCCCACTACACAAAAAACACCTTTAGGGATGTTTACATTTTTCACAGACCTTGAGCTTCCCAAAACCATCCAGAGAGCGATCTACTGCAATAACCACCATTCTCCAAATGAATCTAAAGCCCGGGCAGATCCCCGGGACCAGATGGTTTAACAAGTAGACACTGAAATATTTGCTGAAGAACTAACACATTTAAGCTGCAAGAAAAATGTAATTCCCCAAGAAATCTTATCATGTAATGACCGTCCCCAAATCCGGGAAGACCCTGCAGCATTTCTGCCCCACTTCTCTACTAAATACAGACGTTAAAATATCCGCCAAAGTTATAGCGAATAAACTGAAGACCAAGTAGGTTTTATATCGAGTAGGCAAACCTTAGGCAGAGCCCGCAGGATGATCAGCCTAATGCAACACCCAATCCTCGAGAAGCTCGTCTTCATTCTTATCCTGAGACGCGAGTCAGGAGATCTGGATTCTGTTTTAAATACATTTTT
The DNA here is from genome assembly GCA_033119425.1 of Bufotes viridis. Taxonomy (NCBI): domain Eukaryota; kingdom Metazoa; phylum Chordata; class Amphibia; order Anura; family Bufonidae; genus Bufotes; species Bufotes viridis. The sequence goes on along the minus strand of CM065590.1, from coordinate 600,905,483 downwards.
ATTCTGCGAGTATATTGAATGGGTTCCCCCGGCTTGTACTAGTGATGGCTGGACACCCAACACCCCCGCCGATCAGCTGTATGAAGAGAAAGTACGCGCCGTGTGAGCGTGCCGTCTCCTGTCTCTCTTCCTGCTAGCCACAGAGATAGCAGCAGTGAGCAGTAACAGAGACAGGAGACGTCACACATGCACAGCGCGCACTGTCTCTTCATACTGCTGATCAGACGCCCACCGATCTTATATTGATGACCCCTTTAAATGTGCTCACGCAGAGTTCTCACCCTTTCATTTTTAGTAATGGTACGTGACATGGGTGCCGGTTCTCCCCAAAATATTTGCTCTAATTATGGGCCAATTGCAGAAGCTCCAGGTAAAAACTCACACATTTTAGGTTTCAAGGTAGGCCAAACTGAACGTAAAACCAGCCTCTACGAGGACAAGGTAACATTAACCAATCCCCCAGTATCACTCCCCGCACAGTCAACATTGTCTAACTTCAGAAAAATTTCCGACTATAAAATAAATGATAAAACAGCCCAAATTCTCAATATAAGAGAGTAATAAGAAAATGGTGGCACTGCCCGTCTCAGGGAGGTAAATTACAGATTCTTTATTGGCAGAAATATGGCATTTCTGGGTCGGGCAGACCCTTTATCAGATTCAGTCCAACGTTACCAACAGCGATTTACAGCACCGAACAGGGCGTGTTTACAAGTCATGTGACAGGCTTAACAAATGGCTTTCAAAGAATGAAGTGAAGCAAAGTAAAATAATTATATATGAGGATTATGTCAAATAAATATGAAAAAGGACAAAAAATTTTTATAAAATAGTGGGACAGCACGGTGGCTCAGTGGCTAGTGATGGCTCAGTGGTTAGCAGTGACTCAGTGGTCAGCAGTGATTCAGTGCTAGTGGTGGCACAGTGGTTAGCGGTGGCTCAGTGGTTAGCAGTGGTGCCTTGCTGGGGAGGAGGTTCCAATCTGACCAAGGACACCACTCTCATGGAGTTTGTATGTTCTCCCCGTGTTGGGTTGGGTTTCCTCTGGGTCCTCCGGTTTTCTCCTACACTCGAAAGACAGACTGATAGGGAACTTAGATTGTGAGCTCCTGGGGACAGCCCAATGCTAATGTCTGTACAGCGCTGCAGAATATGTCAGCGCTATATAAGTGAGTATAATAAATAAAATAAATAATAACAGAAGAATGAATTGCAGCACGTGGGCCGTACCACGCAGGAATCACCCAGCATCGCTGTAATATAAGGAAGAAGCACATTGTGCTCGGAAACACGAAGGAGGTAATGATCCCATTAAATTCCTGCCGATCAGAAACCTACCGCAGAGTCCTGAAGACGAGACGAGGGCTTTGGATTTACAAATGACGTAATATTATGTTGCCTTAGATAAGATGATTGTAACTACTGTAACTTCTGCCATTTATTTCCCAGGACTCTGCCTCCCTCTAGTGGGGCCATTGGGGATCTCCTCTAGGTGCCATAGAACCTGGCAAGTATCATATCCTTCTGAGAGTACACATTAAAGGGAGTCTGTCACCTACTTCTAGAGCTTTAGACCGCTCATATCCTGTATTGTGTCTTTCACATATCCACAAATGGAAAAAAAAAACACTTTATAATAATATACAGTATGAGAAACACAATACAGGAACTATTTTTATGTTGGTCAACTTTGCTAAATCATGATATGAGCGGTCTAAGGGTACTTTCACATTAGCGGCAGGGGAGTCCGTCCAGGCTGTTCTGGCGGGTGAACAGCCTGTCGGATCCGTCCTGCCGCTAGTTCACGAAGTGCCCCTGACTTCAGAAGGCAGCACGGCAGCGCACGGCGAGAGGCCGCCAGACTAAAAGAACAGCCTGACGGACTCCCCTGCCGCTAGTGTAAATCTAGCCTAAAAATCTCGAAGTAGGTGACTGCCTCCCTTTAAAGGGGTTATCCAAGACCTATAATCCCTTTAATTATTATTAATTTATTGAGTATAATGTCAATTAATAATTATAATTCAATTCAGCATTTTAACCGCCCATCGACCACCATCGATTTACATTTTCTAGCCCTTTTATCCTACGGAGTCCCTAATCCCATCTACCTGGCTAACCTGGAGTAAAAATTCAAGGAATTCTTGTTGAAGCCCTACCCATTTCCTACTTTCTTTTTGTCATTTATTGCTTTCTTTACAGTTCTATTTTTGGTTTCTTCTTGTTCCTTAACCTTTTATTCCCATACGGTATGTAACTCTCACAATGAGATTTTAGGATGCTTTAAAAATATCCCATTATTTTTTAGGACTTTGTCCCAGTTAGTTAGGCCTATGGCTTTTCTTAGTTGGCTAAATTTAGCTTTTTTGAAGTTGTTTGGTTTAATTCTCCGTTTATCTTCTAAGACTTTGTAAAGTCTTGGTAAACTGTGCCTAAAACATTGCGGCACAGGAGCGAGGAGCACACAATAGATGAGATGCACCATCCTTTCCATATTGTAGCATTGCTTGACCTGACCCTGGGCACTGAATTGTGTCACTGAAGGACAAATTGGTCTCCACATGATGAAGTTATAGAGGCTGAAGGTTATAGAGGCCTCCGATCAGTATTATATATAAATGTCTGCACACCAGTTCACGGCTACCATAGTGCCGCTGACATATCTAGAAAGTCTCGGCTGACTAGCTGAATCTTGTCTGGGTGATTTACTAATTGGATGATAAAAGTTACGCTTTTGTAAATAAGGCGGACATCATGGACCTGGCCGCCATTGGTGAATTGTGAACATACGTATGTTTAATATCCATACTACCCGATAGGGTCTCTTTGTGTTTATAGATGCACCTAATTATGGGGTGTTTTACCAGGTCTAGCCACCATCATGTTATCTCGGAAGGTCCACTCTGAGCTCGTACTGATAATTATCTGGATCTCTGGCTGATGGGGATGGCAGTTACATTGTGTAAACTCTAACCCGACTGTTTTTTGCCACCATTCGGGGCAGGTTCATGTGGCAGATTTTTCTGACTGTCCCTGAGATTCCCACCACATATTTGCAGTTTGTAATCCTGCAGATGAAAACGTGGACTTGCACCATTCCATGGGCTAATCTGTGTTTAATGGTCCACAATTCTGTTCCTCCGAGATTCCGGGTGACATTTTCCACTATGGAAATTTCGAACCCATTTGCCGATAAATCCACACCACCTGAATTACGTACAGATCATCACTGGTTTGATTTGAAAGGTTTTCATTGTAAGTAAATAGGTGCCTGTGTTGTTTCTGGCAATGGCCAAACCCTTAACCCCAGGTGTTGCTTATGTGGTCATTTAACCTTCCTTATTTATAGTTGCTTCTCCCACTATGCTGTGCGGTTTATAGCTTCTGTGCCTGTGGATTGTTTGTAGTTGGATCTTGGCTGAGTTCCTGGTGCTTCCAAAGCCTCTTTGAAGTTAAGTCTTTCCTTTCCCTTTTGAATTTTTTGGGTTCTGTGTGTTGCATTACCTTATTGTTTGTATTAGGCGTGAAGTAGACTCCTGTTCATCCTTCCTTTTGAGGAACAGGTAGTCTCATCCCTGCCATTAGTACCAGGGTCCTATAGGGCCAGATAGGACTCTAGGTAGTTCCTGGGTATGAACTCACCTACCTTTGGGGTTTGTTCATACTGGTAGTCAGTCAGGATTGTGGTTAGGGTTTTCACTAGGAGGTGTCTATCTTCTTTACCTAGTTCTCAGGCCTGATTTTCTGTTCCCATCTTCCCTCCTATGCCCGGTGTGGTGTTTCCTCCCACACCGAAGAGTGACAACTTGGGACCCCAAAGTCCCCCATAAAGACGAACCTTATAATGGGTGATTAACAGAAATATCTAAAACCTGATCGACTCTTCTAGACCTCAGGGTAAACTAATGTAACTCCAACATCCAGAAACCCCCAAATAATTAGAACTATAATAACCAGTTAGAAGATAAGCAAAGTCTAAAGCTTCATATGTGCTAGGGGATGTAACACTGAGAGAGTCACTTATAGAGAAGGATTTGGGTGTCCTTGTAGATCATAGATTAAATAACAGCACAATGTCAATTAGCTGCTTCTAAGGTGACCAGGATATTGTCATGCATTAAACAAGGCATGGACTTGTGGGGCACTTTACAAAGCGTTGGAGCGGCCTCATCTGTAAAAGGCAATTCAGTTCTGGGCACCAGTCCATAGAAAGGACGACCTGGAGCTGGAAAAAGTACAGAGGAGAGCGACTAAACTGATAAGGGAGCCTAGAGGGGCTTAGCTATGAAGAAAGATTAAAATAAATGAATTTATTTAGTCTTGAGAAGAGACGTCTAAGGGGGACATGATTAACATAAACAAATATATAAAGGGGCCATACAAGAAATACGGTGAAAAACTCTTCCATGTAAATTGCCTTCAAAAGACAAGGGTGCTGCCTCCGACGGGAGAAGGAAAAGTTCAGTCTCCGGAAGGGTCAAATCTTCTTTAATGTAAGAACCGTGAATCTGTGGAATAGACACCTGAGGACGTGGTCACAGCAGGAACAGGGGACGGGTTTAAAAGGGTTTAGATAAATTCTTAAAAGTAAACAACATTAATGCTGATGAAAACGTGTAGAAATCTGAGTCTCACTTCTTTCTGGGATTCGCGTCCCCACCGATCCCTTGGATGAACTTGATGGACTTGTGTCTTTCTTCAACCGTATTAACTATGTAACTATGTAACTATATAAAGCCATTCTTTGAGCTGAGCTTAGGTGTCATTACATGAAAGCCACTAGGATTAAGACTCCCATCGTTCCTGGATACTGGTGTTATCTGCTGCCGTGGAGACCGGAGCTCTGCATCCCGGGTGGGTCAATGCTATACACTACTGTAAACAGTCGGACAATGGCTGCTGATGTAGATAATCGCGCTTTTTGGGTGGAGTCAGATAGGCCCAGGAGCAGATTGACTGGAAGAACGCGTTCCTTTCCGACAGTTGGCTGCTCACTCAGTGGAGGTGAAGCTCTGGATTTACATGCAGCGATCACCTCCACAGTATGAGGATGAGTGGTCCAGTATTGCTATCGCCCATTCTCATATGGCTGCATTGTTTCAGGGCAGCAGATCACCGCTTAGACTGCACCATCTGCTGCCCAGAAACGATCATTTACGTGCCAGTATGAATGACAGTTTCACACAATGTACGAGCATTTCACATCCATCATATGCCTGCCTGTGGTGGTCAGCGGTGGTTGCCTGTGGTGGTCAGCGGTGCCTGTCGGTGGTGGTCTGCGGTGGCTGCCTGTGGTGGTCAATGGTGCAAGCCTGTGGTGGTTGGCGGTGCCTGTTGGTGGTGGCTGGCTGTGGTGGTCAGTGGTGCCTGTCTGTGGTGGTCAATGGGGGCTGCCTGTGGTGGTCAGCGGTGCCTGTCGTTGGTGGTCTGCGGTGGCTGCCTGTGGTGGTCAGCAGTGACTGTCAGTGGTGGTCAGCGGTACCTGTAGGTGATGGTCAGTGGTGACTGTCAGTGGTGGTCAGCGGTACCTGCTTCTGGTGGTCAGCGGTGCGTGTCAGTGGTGGCTGCCTTTGGGGTCAGCAGTGCCTATAGGTGGTGGTCAGTGGTGCCTGCCTGTGGTGGTCAATGGTGCCTGCCTGTGGTGGTCAGTGGTGCCTGTCTGTGGTGGTTAGCGGTGGCTGCCTCCTGGTGCTCAGTGGTGCCTGTTGTTGATGGTAAGCAGTGCCTGTCTGTGGTGGTCAACGGGGGTGGCCTGCGGTGGTCAGCGGTGCCTGTAGGTGGTGGTCAGTGGTTCCTGTAGGTGGTCAGTGGTGACTGTCAGTGGTGGTAAGCATTACCAGCCTTTGGGGTCAGCAGTGCCTATAGGTGGTGGTCAGTGGTGGCTGCCGCTGGGGTCAGCAGTGCCTGAAGGTGGTGGTCAGCGGTACCTGCCTATGGTGGTCAGTGGTGAGTGTCAGTGGTGGCAAGCGGTGGCTGTCTTTGGGGGTCGGTGGTGCCTGTAGGTCGTGGTCAGTGGTGCCCGTCGATGGTCGCCAGTGGTGCCTGTCGGTGGTGGTCAGCGGTGCCTGTCGGTGGTGGTCAGCAGTGCCTGTCGGTGGTGGTCCACATGATTTTTCCCTATGATACCCATATTACAGCAGGTTCTGACATGTTCTACCTATGGTTTTCCTGCATCTCTTACCAATTTCCATCCTCAGCTTCATGTAGAATTTTGAGGTACATATAACTGATTACGTTTTATTAATGGGGAAATAAAAGAAAAAACTCTGTCATTGTTTTTATGTTTTCAGTTGTGCGCTGTTCACCTTGTGGCATAAAATCCGGTCTCTTTTCTTGTGCCGTTCACTGCGACTACAGCGCTACCAAATTCATATCGATCATTTTAAAGTCGCCATACTCGGACACTGAAAGATTTTTATTTTTCTGTAGATGGAGCTGAGCGGAGGATGGATTTTTGTGGGGAGACCTGTAGTTTTGCAGCACATAAGATTTTTGATCATGTTTTAGGAGGTGGGATATACAAAAACAGCAATTCTGCCGATGTCTTCATTTTTTTCTTAGCGTGTACACCATAACACCATGCACAATAAACAACGGGATCATTTTATAGTACGGGAAGTAAAAACGTGTACCGGTAATTATTTTTTTATTTTTCCTCATAATTCAGCATTTGTAAAAATAAAAGGCGATTTTTCTATATATATTTTTTACATATTTTTAATTTGACGTGAAAGGGGAGCCATGCTGGGGACCAGGAATAAGAAGAGGAGCCATGCTGGGGACCAGGAATAAGAAGAGGAGCCATGCTGGGGACCAGGAATAAGAAGAGGAGCCATGCTGGGGACCAGGAATAAGAAGAGGAGCCATGCTGGGGACCAGGAATAAGAAGAGGGAGCCATGCTGGGGACCAGGAATGAGAAGAGGAGCCATGCTGGGGACCAGGAATAAGAAGAGGAGCCATGCTGGGGACCAGGAATAAGAAGAGGAGCCATGCTGGGGACCAGGAATAAGAAGAGGAGCCATGCTGGGGACTAGGAATGAGAAGAGGAGCCATGCTGGGGACTAGGAATGAGAAGAGGAGCCATGCTGGGGACTAGGAATGAGAAGAGGAGCCATGCTGGGGACTAGGAATGAGAAGAGGAGCCATGCTGGGGACCAGGAATAGGAAAAGGAGCCATGCTGGGGACCAGGAATAAGCAGAGGAGCCATGCTGGGGACCAGGAATAAGCAGAGGAGCCATGCTGGGGACCAGGAATAAGAAGAGGAGCCATGCTGCGGACTAGGAATGAGAAGAGGAGCCATGCTGGGGACCAGGAATAAGAAGAGGAGACATGCTGCGGACCAGGAATAAGAAGAGAAGCCATGCTGGGGACTAAAAATGAGATAAGGAGCCATGCTGGGGACTAGGAATGAGAAGAGGAGCCATGCTGGGGACTAGGAATAAGATGAGGAGCCATGCTGGGGACCAGGAATAAGAAAAGGAGCCATGCTGGGGACCAGGAATAAGAAGAAGAGCTATGCTGGGGACTAGGAATTAGATGAGGAGCCATGCTGGGGACCAGGAATAAGAAGAGGAGCCATGCTGGGGACCAGGAATAAGAAGAGGAGGCATGCTGGGGACCAGGAATAAGAAGAGGAGCCATGCTGGGGACCAGGAATAAGAAGAGGAGCCATGCTGGGGACTAGGAATTAGATGAGGAGCCATGCTGGGGACCAGGAATAACATGAGGAGCCATGCTGGGGACCAGGAATATGAAGAGGAGCCATGCTGGGGACTAGGAATGAGATAAGGAGCCATGCTGGGGACCAGGAATAACATGAGGAGCCATGCTGGGGACTAAAAATGAGAAGAGGAGCCATGCTGGGGACTAGGAATGAGATGAGGAGCCATGCTGGGGACTAGGAATAGGATTAGGAGCCATGCTGGGGACCAGGAATAAGAAGAGGAGCCATGCTCGGGACCAGGAATAAGAAGAGGAGCCATGCTGGGGACTAGGAATGAGATGAGGAGCCATGCTGGGGACCAGGAATAAGAAGAGGAGCCATGCTGGGGACCAGGAATAAGAAGAGGAGCCATGCTGGGGACCAGGAATAAGAAGAGGAGCCATGCTGGGGACCAGGAATAAGAAGAGGAGCCATGCTGGGGACCAGGAATAAGAAGAGGAGCCATGCTGGGGACCAGGAATAAGAAGAGGAGCCATGCTGGGGACCAGGAATAAGAAGAGGAGCCATGCTGGGGACCAGGAATGAGAAGAGGAGCCATGCTGGGGACCAGGAATAAGAAGAGGAGCCATGCTGGGGACTAGGAATGAGATGAGGAGCCATGCTGGGGACCAGGAATAAGAAGAGGAGCCATGCTGGGGACTAGGAATAAGAAGAGGAGCCATGCTGGGGACTAGGAATAAGAAGAGGAGCCATGCTGGGGACCAGGAATAAGAAGAGGAGCCATGCTGGGGACTAGGAATAAGAAGAGGAGCCATGCTGGGGACCAGGAATAAGAAGAGGAGCCATGCTGGGGACCAGGAATAAGAAGAGGAGCCATGCTGGGGACTAGGAATAAGAAGAGGAGCCATGCTGGGGACTAGGAATAAGAAGAGGAGCCATGCTGGGGACCAGGAATAAGAAGAGGAGCCATGCTGGGGACTAGGAATGAGATGAGGAGCCATGCTGGGGACTAGGAATAGGAAGAGGAGCCATGCTGGGGACCAGGAATAAGAAGAGGAGCCATGCTGGGGACCAGGAATAAGAAGAGGAGCCATGCTGGGGACTAGGAATGAGATGAGGAGCCATGCTGGGGACCAGGAATAAGAAGAGGAGCCATGCTGGGGACTAGGAATGAGAAGAGGAGCCATGCTGGGGACTAGGAATGAGAAGAGGAGCCATGCTGGGGACCAGGAATAAGAAGAGGAGCCATGCTGGGGACCAGGAATAAGAAGAGGAGCCATGCTGGGGACCAGGAATAAGAAGAGGAGCCATGCTGGGGACCAGGAATAAGAAGAGGAGCCATGCTGGGGACTAGGAATGAGATGAGGAGCCATGCTGGGGACTAGGAATGAGAAGAGGAGCCATGCTGGGGACCAGGAATAAGAAGAGGAGCCATGCTGGGGACTAGGAATGAGATGAGGAGCCATGCTGGGGACCAGGAATAAGAAGAGGAGCCATGCTGGGGACCAGGAATAAGAAGAGGAGCCATGCTGGGGACCAGGAATAAGAAGAGGAGCCATGCTGGGGACCAGGAATAAGAAGAGGAGCCATGCTGGGGACTAGGAATAAGAAGAGGAGCCATGCTGGGGACCAGGAATAAGAAGAGGAGCCATGCTGGGGACTAGGAATAGAGAAGAGGAGCCATGCTGGGGACTAGGAATGAGAAGAGGAGCCATGCTGGGGACTAGGAATGAGATGAGGAGCCATGCTGGGGACTAGGAATGAGATGAGAAGCCATGCTGGGGACCAGGAATAAGAAGAGGAGCCATGCTGGGGACCAGGAATAAGAAGAGGAGCCATGCTGGGGACCAGGAATAAGAAGAGGAGCCATGCTGGGGACCAGGAATAAGAAGAGGAGCCATGCTGGGGACTAGGAATAAGAAGAGGAGCCATGCTGGGGACCAGGAATGAGATGAGGAGCCATGCTGGGGACTAGGAATGAGATGAGGAGCCATGCTGGGGACTAGGAATGAGATGAGGAGCCATGCTGGGGACTAGGAATGAGATGAGGAGCCATGCTGCGGACTAGGAATGAGATGAGGAGCCATGCTGGGGACCAGGAATAAGAAGAGGAGCCATGCTGGAGACCAGGAATAAGAAGAGGAGCCATGCTGGGGACCAGGAATAAGAAGAGGAGCCATGCTGGGGACTAGGAATAAGAAGAGGAGCCATGCTGGGGACCAGGAATAAGAAGAGGAGCCATGCTGGGGACTAGGAATAAGAAGAAGAGCCATGCTGGGGACTAGGAATAAGAAGAGGAGCCATGCTGGGGACTAGGAATGAGATGAGGAGCCATGCTGGGGACTAGGAATGAGATGAGGAGCCATGCTGGGGACTAGGAATGAGAAGAGGAGCCATGCTGGGGACTAGGAATGAGATGAGGAGCCATGCTGGGGACCAGGAATAAGAAGAGGAGCCATGCTGGGGACCAGGAATAAGAAGAGGAGCCATGCTGGGGACTAGGAATGAGAAGAGGAGCCATGCTGGGGACTAGGAATAAGAAGAGGAGCCATGCTGGGGACTAGGAATGAGAAGAGGAGCCATGCTGGGGACCAGGAATAAGAAGAGGAGCCATGCTGGGGACTAGGAATAAGAAGAGGAGCCATGCTGGGGACTAGGAATAAGAAGAGGAGCCATGCTGGGGACCAGGAATAAGAAGAGGAGCCATGCTGGGGACTAGGAATGAGAAGAGGAGCCATGCTGGGGACTAGGAATGAGAAGAGGAGCCATGCTGGGGACTAGGAATGAGATGATTGAGATGAGGAGCCATGCTGGGGACTAGGAGTAGGAAGAGGAGCCATGCTGGGGACTAGGAATGAGATGAGGAGCCATGCTGGGGACCAGGAATAAGAAGAGGAGCCATGCTGGGGACCAGGAATAAGAAGAGGAGCCATGCTGGGGACCAGGAATAAGAAGAGGAGCCATGCTGGGGACCAGGAATAAGAAGAGGAGCCATGCTGGGGACTAGGAATAAGAAGAGGAGCCATGCTGGGGACCAGGAATGAGAAGAGGAGCCATGCTGGGGACTAGGAATGAGAAGAGGAGCCATGCTGGGGACTAGGAATGAGAAGAGGAGCCATGCTGGGGACTAGGAATAAGAAGAGGAGCCATGCTGGGGACTAGGAATGAGAAGAGGAGCCATGCTGGGGACCAGGAATAAGAAGAGGAGCCATGCTGGGGACCAGGAATAAGAAGAGGAGCCATGCTGGGGACTAGGAATAAGAAGAGGAGCCATGCTGGGGACCAGGAATAAGAAGAGGAGCCATGCTGGGGACTAGGAATAAGAAGAGGAGCCATGCTGGGGACTAGGAATAAGAAGAGGAGCCATGCTGGGGACCAGGAATAAGAAGAGGAGCCATGCTGGGGACTAGGAATGAGATGAGGAGCCATGCTGGGGACCAGGAATAAGAAGAGGAGCCATGCTGGGGACTAGGAATGAGAAGAGGAGCCATGCTGGGGACTAGGAATGAGATGAGGAGCCATGCTGGGGACCAGGAATAAGAAGAGGAGCCATGCTGGGGACTAGGAATAAGAAGAGGAGCCATGCTGGGGACCAGGAATAAGAAGAGGAGCCATGCTGGGGACTAGGAATGAGATGAGGAGCCATGCTGGGGACTAGGAATAAGAAGAGGAGCCATGCTGGGGACCAGGAATAAGAAGAGGAGCCATGCTGGGGACCAGGAATAAGATGAGGAGCCATGCTGGGGACTAGGAATAAGAAGAGGAGCCATGCTGGGGACTAGGAATGAGATGAGGAGCCATGCTGGGGACCAGGAATAAGAAGAGGAGCCATGCTGGGGACCAGGAATAAGAAGAGGAGCCATGCTGGGGACTAGGAATAAGAAGAGGAGCCATGCTGGGGACTAGGAATGAGAAGAGGAGCCATGCTGGGGACTAGGAATGAGAAGAGGAGCCATGCTGGGGACCAGGAATAAGAAGAGGAGCCATGCTGGGGACCAGGAATAAGAAGAGGAGCCATGCTGGGGACTAGGAATAAGAAGAGGAGCCATGCTGGGGACTAGGAATAAGAAGAGGAGCCATGCTGGGGACCAGGAATAAGAAGAGGAGCCATGCTGGGGACTAGGAATGAGAAGAGGAGCCATGCTGGGGACTAGGAATAAGAAGAGGAGCCATGCTGGGGACCAGGAATAAGAAGAGGAGCCATGCTGGGGACTAGGAATAAGAAGAGGAGCCATGCTGGGGACCAGGAATAAGAAGAGGAGCCATGCTGGGGACCAGGAATAAGAAGAGGAGCCATGCTGGGGACCAGGAATAAGAAGAGGAGCCATGCTGGGGACCAGGAATAAGAAGAGGAGCCATGCTGGGGACTAGGAATGAGAAGAGGAGCCATGCTGGGGACCAGGAATAAGAAGAGGAGCCATGCTGGGGACTAGGAATGAGATGAGGAGCCATGCTGGGGACTAGGAATGAGATGAGGAGCCATGCTGGGGACTAGGAATAAGAAGAGGAGCCATGCTGGGGACCAGGAATAAGAAGACGAGCCATGCTGGGGACCAGGAATAAGAAGAGGAGCCATGCTGGGGACTAGGAATGAGATGAGGAGCCATGCTGGGGACCAGGAATAAGAAGAGGAGCCATGCTGGGGACCAGGAATAAGAAGAGGAGCCATGCTGGGGACTAGGAATAAGATGAGGAGCCATGCTGGGGACTAGGAATAAGAAGAGGAGCCATGCTGGGGACTAGGAATGAGATGAGGAGCCATGCTGGGGACTAGGAATAGATATAGGAGCCATGCTGGGGACCAGGAATAAGAAGACGAGCCATGCTGGGGACCAGGAATAAGAAGAGTAGCCATGCTGGGGACTAGGAATGAGATGAGGAGCCATGCTGGGGACCAGGAATAAGAAGAGGAGCCATGCTGGGGACTAGGAATGAGAAGAGGAGCCATGCTGGGGACTAGGAATGAGATGAGGAGCCATGCTGGGGACTAGGAATAGGAAGAGGAGTCATGCTGGGGACCAGGAATTAGAAGAGGAGCCATGCTGGGGACTAGGAATGAGATGAGGAGCCATGCTGGGGACTAGGAATGAGAAGAGGAGCCATGCTGGGGACCAGGAATAAGAAGAGGAGCCATGCTGGGGACCAGGAATAAGAAGAGGAGCCATGCTGGGGACTAGGATTGAGATGAGGAGCCATGCTGGGGACGAGGAATATGAAGAGGAGCCATGCTGGGGACTAGGAATGAGATGAGGAGCCATGCTGGAGACTAGGAATAGGTATAGGAGCCATGCTGGGGACCAGGAATAAGAAGAAGAGCCATGCTGGGGACTAGGAATAAGAAGAGGAGCCATGCTGGGGACTAGGAATAAGAAGAGGAGCCATGCTGGGGACCAGGAATAAGAAGAGGAGCCATGCTGGGGACCAGGAATAAGAAGAGGAGCCATGCTGGGGACTAGGAATTACATGAGGAGCCATGCTGGGGACTAGGAATAAGAAGAGGAGCCATGCTGGGGACCAGGAATAAGAAGAGGAGCCATGCTGGGGACTAGGAATTGCATGAGGAGCCATGCTGGGGACCAGGAATAAGAAGAGGAGCCATGCTGGGGACCAGGAATAAGAAGAGGAGCCATGCTGGGGACTAGGAATCAGAAGAGGAGCCATGCTGGGGACTAGGAATAAGAAGAGGAGCCATGCTGGGGACTAGGAATGACATGAGGAGCCATGCTGGGGACCAGGAATAAGCAGAGGAGCCATGCTGGGGACTAGGAATAAGAAGAGGAGCCATGCTGGGGACTAGGAGTAAGAAGAGGAGCGATGCTGGGGACTAGGAATAAGAAGAGGAGCCATGCTGGGGACCAGGAATAAGAAGAGGAGCCATGCTGGGGACCAGGAATAAGAAGAGGAGCCATGCTGGGGACCAGGAATAAGCAGAGGAGCCATGCTGGTGACCAGGAATAAGAAGAGGAGCCATGCTGGGGACTAGGAATAAGAAGAGGAGCCATGCTGGGGACCAGGAATAAGAAGAGGAGCCATGCTGGGGACCAGGAATAAGAAGAGGAGCCATGCTGGGGACTAGGAATAAGAAGAGGAGCCATGCTGGGGACTAGGAATGACATGAGGAGCCATGCTGGGGACCAGGAATAAGCAGAGGAGCCATGCTGGGGACCAGGAATAAGAAGAGGAGCCATGCTGGGGACTAGGAATAAGAAGAGGAGCCATGCTGGGGACCAGGAATAAGCAGAGGAGCCATGCTGGTGACCAGGAATAAGAAGAGGAGCCATGCTGGGGACTAGGAATAAGAAGAGGAGCCATGCTTGGGACTAGGAATAAGAAGAGGAGCCATGCTGGGGACTAGGAATTGCATGAGGAGCCATGCTGGGGACCAGGAATAAGAAGAGGAGCCATGCTGGGGACTAGGAATGAGAAGAGGAGCCATGCTGGGGACTAGGAATAAGAAGAGGAGCCATGCTGGGGACCAGGAATAAGAAGAGGAGCCATGCTGGGGACTAGGAATAAGAAGAGGAGCCATGCTGGGGACTAGGAATTAGCATGAGGAGCCATGCTGGGGACCAGGAATAAGAAGAGGAGCCATGCTGGGGACTAGGAATGAGAAGAGGAGCCATGCTGGGGACTAGGAATAAGAAGAGGAGCCATGCTGGGGACCAGGAATAAGAAGAGGAGCCATGCTGGGGACTAGGAATAAGAAGAGGAGCCATGCTGGGGACTAGGAATAAGAAGAGGAGCCATGCTGGGGACCAGGAATAAGAAGAGGAGCCATGCTGGGGACTAGGAATAAGAAGAGGAGCCATGCTGGGGACTAGGAATAAGAAGAGGAGCCATGCTGGGGACTAGGAATAAGAAGAGGAGCCATGCTGGGGACTAGGAATTAGCATGAGGAGCCATGCTGGGGACCAGGAATAAGAAGAGGAGCCATGCTGGGGACTAGGAATGAGAAGAGGAGCCATGCTGGGGACTAGGAATAAGAAGAGGAGCCATGCTGGGGACCAGGAATAAGAAGAGGAGCCATGCTGGGGACTAGGAATAAGAAGAGGAGCCATGCTGGGGACTAGGAATGAGATGAGGAGTCATGCTGGGGACCAGGAATAGGAAGAGGAGCCATGCTGGGGACCAGGAATGAGATGAGGAGCCATGCTGGGGACTAGGAATGAGATGAGGAGCCATGCTGGGGACTAGGAATAAGAAGAGGAGCCATGCTGGGGACTAGGAATAAGAAGAGGAGCCATGCTGGGGACTAGGAATAAGAAGAGGAGCCATGCTGGGGACTAGGAATGAGATGAGGAGCCATGCTGGGGACTAGGAATAAGAAGAGGAGCCATGCTGGGGACTAGGAATGAGATGAGGAGCCATGCTGGGGACTAGGAATAAGAAGAGGAGCCATGCTGGGGACTAG
This sequence comes from Bufotes viridis, assembly GCA_033119425.1. NCBI lineage: Eukaryota > Metazoa > Chordata > Amphibia > Anura > Bufonidae > Bufotes > Bufotes viridis. The sequence continues at coordinate 600,890,410 of CM065590.1, read as the reverse complement.
GAATAAGAAGAGGAGCCATGCTGGGGACCAGGAATAAGAAGAGGAGCCATGCTGGGGACCAGGAATAAGAAGAGGAGCCATGCTGGGAACTAGGAATGAGATGAGGAGCCATGCTGGGGACTGGGAATGAGATGAGGAGCCATGCTGGGGACTAGGAATAAGAAGAGGAGCCATGCTGGGGACCAGGAATAAGAATAGGAGCCATGCAGGGGACCAGGAATGAGAAGAGGAGCCATGCTGGGGACCAGGAATGAGAAGAGGAGCCATGCTGGGGACTAGGAATGAGATGAGGAGCCATGCTGGGGACCAGGAATGAGATGAGGAGCCATGCTGCGGACTAGGAATGAGAAGAGGAGCCATGCTGGGGACCAGGAATAAGAAGAGGAGCCATGCTGGGGACTAGGAATAAGAAGAGGAGCCATGCTGGGGACTAAGAGTTATAGGGGGACCATGAAGAAGACCAGGAAAGAGAGAGGTCCATTCTAAGGACAAAGATAGAGAGAGAGGGACCACTCAGGAGGAATAGACTTCCTCAGGACGTGGTCACAGCAGGAATAGGGGACAGTTTTAAAAAGGGTTTAGACGAATTTATAAAAGTAAACAACATTAATGCTGATGAAAACGTGTAGAAATCTGAGTCTCACTTCCTTCTGGGATTCGCGTCCCCACCGATCCCTTGGATGAACTTCATGGACTTGTGTCTTTTTTCAACCGTATTAACTATGTAACTATGTAACTATGTAAAGCCATTCTTTGAGCTGAGCTTAGGTGCCATTACATGAAAGCCACTAGGATTAAGACTCCCATCGTTCCTGGATACTGGTGTTATCTGCTGCCGTGGAGACCGGAGCTCTGCATCCCGGGTGGGTCAATGCTATACACTACTGTAAACAGTCGGACAATGGCTGCTGATGTAGATAATCGCGCTTTTTGGGTGGAGTCAGATAGGCCCAGGAGCAGATTGACTGGAAGAACGCGTTCCTTTCCGACAGTTGGCTGCTCACTCAGTGGAGGTGAAGCTCTGGATTTACATGCAGCGATCACCTCCACAGTATGAGGATGAGTGGTCCAGTATTGCTATCGCTCATCCTCATACGGCTGCCATGTTTCAGGGCAGCAGATCACCGTTGAGACTGCACCATCTGCTGCCCAGAATCATTTACGTGCCAGTACGAATGACAGTTTCACACAACGAACGAGCATTTCACATCCATCATATATCGCCTGCACCGCAAATTCTGAAGAAAACCTGATGAAATCGAGGAGAAGTAATACAAAATATTCCTATTGCTGGCAAGAGAGTAGGATCCAAAATGGCTGTCAGCGGTGCCTGCGGGTGGTGATCAGCGGTGCCTAACTGAGGTGGTCAGTGGTGCCTACCTTTGGTGGTCAGTGATGCCTGCCTGTGGTGGTCAGCGGTGGCTGCCTGTGGTGGTCAGCGGTGGCTGCCTGTGGTGGTCAGTGGTGGATGCTTGTGGTGGTCAGCGGTGGCTGCATGTGGTGATCAGCGGTGGCTGCCTGTGGTTGTCAGCGGTGCCTGCGGGTGGTGATCAGCGTTTCCTACCTGTTTTGGTCAGAGGTGCCGCCTGTGGTGGTCAGTGGTGCCTAACTGTGGTGGTCAGTGGTACCTAACTGTGGTGGTCAGTGGTGCCTAACTGTGGTGGTCAGTGGTGCCTAACTGTGTTGGTCAGCGGTGTCTGTGGGTGGGGGTCAGCGGTTCCTACCTGTTTTGGTCAGAGGTGTAAGCGTGTGGTGGTCAGTGGTGCACTGCTGTGGTGGTCAGTGGTGCCTAACTGTGGTGGTCAGCGGTGCCTGTGGGTGGGGGTCAGCGGTTGCTACCTGTTTTGGTCAGTGGTGCCTGTCTGTGCTGCTCAGTGGTGCTTTTGTTGGTGGTGAGGAGTGCCTGTCTGTGGTGGTCAGTGGTTCCTGTAGGTGGTGGTCAGCGGTGCCTGTCAGTGGTGGTCAGTGGTTCCTGTAGGTGGTGGTCAGCGGTGCCTGTCAGTAGTGCCTGTAGGTGGTGGTCAGTGGTTCCTGTAGGTGGTGGTCAGCGGTGCCTGTCAGAGAGAAGGGAATCATGGAGGGGATCAGGAATGAAATGAGTCCTTGCTAGAGAAAAACAATAAGAAATGAAACCATAATGAAAACTAGGAATGAGAGGGGCCCATACTGACGATCAAGAATGAGACAGGAAGCCATGCTGGGTACTAGGAATAAGAGGGAACCCATGTCATGGATCAGGAATAAGAAGAGGAGCCATGCTGGGGATCAGGAATAAGCAGAGGAGCCATGCTGGGGACCAGGAATGAGAAGAGGAGCCATGCTGGGGACCAGGAATGAGAAGAGGAGCCATGCTGGGGACCAGGAATAAGCAGAGGAGCCATGCTGGGGACTAGGAATGAGATGAGGAGCCATGCTGGGGACTAGGAATAAGAAGAGGAGCCATGCTGGGGACCAGGAATGAGAAGAGGAGCCATGCTGGGGACCAGGAATAAGAAGAGGAGCCATGCTGGGGACTAGGAATGAGATGAGGAGCCATGCTGGGGACTAGGAATTAGATGAGGAGCCATGCTGGGGACTAGGAATGAGATGAGGAGCGATGCTGGGGACCAGGAATTAGAAGAGGAGCCATGCTGGGGACCAGGAATAAGAAGAGGAGCCATGCTGGGGACTAGGAATGAGATGAGGAGCCATGCTGGGGACTAGGAATTAGATTAGGAGCCATGCTGGGGACCAGGAATAAGAAGAGGAGCAATGCTGGGGACTAGGAGTAAGAAGAGGAGCCATGCTGGGGACTAGGAATGAGATGAGGAGCCATGCTGGGGACTAGGAATGAGAAGAGGAGCCATGCTGGGGACTAGGAATAAGAAGAGGAGCCATGCTGGGGACTAGGAATAAGAAGAGGAGCCATGCTGGGGACCAGGAATAAGAAGAGGAGCCATGCTGGGGAGTAGGAATGAGATGAGGAGCGATGCTGGGGACCAGGAATTAGAAGAGGAGCCATGCTGGGGACCAGGAATAAGAAGAGGAGCCATGCTGGGGAGTAGGAATGAGTTGAGGAGCCATGCTGGGGACCAGGAATAAGAAGAGGAGCCATGCTGGGGACAAAGAATAAGAAGAGGAGCCATGCTGGGGACTAGGAATAAGAAGAGGAGCCATGCTGGGGACCAGGAATAAGAAGAGGAGCCATGCTGGGGACCAAGAATAAGAAGAGGAGCCATGCTGGGGACTAGGAATGAGAAGAGGAGCCATGCTGGGGACTAGGAATGAGATGAGGAGCCATGCTGCGGACTAGGAATGAGATGAGGAGCCATGCTGGGGACTAGGAATGAGAAGAGGAGCCATGTTGGGGACTAGGAATGAGAAGAGGAGCCATGCTGGGGACCAGGAATAAGAAGAGGAGCCATGCTGGGGACTAGGAATGAGATGAGGAGCCATGCTGCGGACTACGAATTAGATGAGGAGCCATGCTGGGGACTAGGAATGAGAAGAGGAGCCATGCTGGGGACCAGGAATAAGAAGAGGATCCATGCTGGGGACCAGGAATAAGAAGAGGAGCCATGCTGGGGACCAGGAATAAGAAGAGGAGCCATGTTGGGGACTAGGAATGAGAAGAGGAGCCATGCTGGGGACCAGGAATAAGAAGAGGAGCCATGCTGGGGACTAGGAATGAGATGAGGAGCCATGCTGGGGACCAGGAATAAGAAGATTAGCCATGCTGGGGACCAGGAATAAGAAGAGGAGCTATGCTGGGGACTAGGAATGAGATGAGGAGCCATGCTGGGGACCAGGAATAAGAAGAGTAGCCATGCTGGGGACTAGGAATGAGATGAGGAGCCATGCTGGGGACCAGGAATAAGAAGAGGAGCCATGCTGGGGACTAGGAATAAGAAGAGGAGCCATGCTGGGGACCAGGAATAAGAAGAGGAGCCATGCTGGGGACCAGGAATAAGAAGAGGAGCCATGCTGGGGACTAGGAATAAGAAGAGGAGCCATGCAGGGGACTAGGAATAAGAAGAGGAGCCATGCTGGGGACTAGGAATGAGAAGAGAAGCTATGCTGGGGACCAGGAATAAGAAGAGGAGCCATGCTGGGGACGAAGAATTATAGGGGGACCATGAAGAAGATCAGGAAACACAGAGGTCCATGCTAAGGACAAAGATTGAGAGAGAGGAACCACACAGGAGACAAGGAGTGAGGGAGGGTCCATGCTGGGGACTAGGAATGAGAAGAGAAGCCATACTGAGGATTAATGAGGACAAGACAGCAGAGGAATCTATGTGTCAGGACTCGAACCCGTGGCCGGTCATGTCCCAGACGGTAGCTCTACCCACTAGGCTACCGTCTCTCCTTGGACTATTCTCTAGCTAACTTCTACTACCTCTCTTGTCCTTGCCTTGTCCTGCTGATTATCCCAATCTCTTGCACCTGCTACTTCCCTATAAAACCCAGCCCTTGAACCCAGTCCTTTGCTGGTTATTGTGCCTCCAAGCCTGTAGCAAGCTTCCTCTCTGCTCCTCCACGACTACTGCTGTTTACCGTTGTTGCCGACCCGGACCGTTTGACCTCGCCGAACTGCCGCCTGCATTGACCCTTTGCCTTCCACCGACCACGCCTCTGTCTACTCCTGCTGTTACCTCGCTGCCATCTCTACTGCCGACCCGGACTGATCGACCACGCTACCTGCTTCCTGCTTCTGTGGGTCTTTGCCACTGGACTCCAACCACCAGCCGGCTGTCCTCTGACTCAGGTGAGCCAAGGACCGTTACAGAATAACCAGCCCTACCATGGAGTCCGCAATGGCCACTCTGCGCAAGCAGGTCTCCGAACTTCAGGAGTTTGGCACCACTGCCCAAGAGGAAATTACTCAACTTAAAGGTGCAATCCAGAGCCAACAGAGGAAATTATCGACTTGCAGCGTCAACTACTGGACGTGCGCGGCGCGGTCACCGACACCCGTATGCCTCTCCCGTCAAAGTTTAACGGCGATCGGAACCAATTTCGGGGTTCCTCAACCAGTGCCGTATTTACTTTCAGATGCAGCCGGGCTCTTTTACCTCAGACAGAAGGAAGATCCTGTTCATCATCAACCTTCTAACTGATGAGGCCCTGGCATGGGCATCCCCATATGTGGAATCCCACAGTCTCCTATTGAATAACTTAGACAACTTCACCACAGCCATGAGCCAAGTGTTCGACGACCCTAACCGCTGTGCGCTGGCCGAAGCTAGGCTGCACAGTCTACGGCAGGGAAGGCGCTCTGTAGCCAGTATTCCTCAGAGTTCCGCCGCTGGGTCACGGACACCACCTGGAACCCAGCTGCCCAGAAGAGTCAATTTCGCCGTGGACTCTCCGAACCTATAAAGGATGAGCTCGCCAGGGTAGGCGCCCCAGGCGATCTGGATGATTTCGTCCAACTATGCATCCGGATTGACCGGAGACTGGCAGAAAGAAGGAGAGAAAGACTCTGGTCCTAGATAACAGGCCCGTGTACCCTTTCACTCCAACGACTCAGCCGGCTCACCAATCCTCCACCGAGCCCATGCAGGTCGGCGCACTGCGCAAGACTCTATCGGCTGCTGAAAGGAGAGACGACTATCCGCAGGCCTTTGTCTTTACTGTGGCGAGCCAGGGCACTCGCTATTAGGTGCCCCAATAAGACTCGCCGAACCATCGCTGTAACAGAATTACGGGAGTTACAAAGGCCACAACCTCCTCCTTGGCCTCTGAAACCATAGACACTACAGGTACCGGGTCCCACTTCATTGTATCCATCCTTATCACCATTGGGAACGACAGCTTCCCTGCTCTGCAATGCTTGACTCGGGGCCGGCGGAAATTTCATGGACTTGACCTTCGCCCATGAGAACAACATACCACTGGTAACCAGGGCAGCCCTTCGATCTGGAAACCGTCGATGGGACCCAGCTCTCTTCTGGGCCGGTTACGCACCAAACCGCTGACCTTCAACTCTTCATCAAACCCGATCATCAGGAGACCATTCACTTCTCCTGATCGCCTCCCCAAAGTTCCCGGTGATCCTGGGCATTCCATGGTTGGCCACCCACAACCCCTCGGTGGATTGGGGAACCCGCTGCTTACGGTTTCCGTCTGAGTTTTGTTCGCTCAATTGCTCCACAAACCTGTCCTTCCATCCGAAGACACGACTATCTCTGAAGTATCCATCAGGAATCTACTACCCCTCAATACCGTGAGTTCCAAGATGTCTGCGACAAGAAAACGCAGACAAGCTGCCGCTCACACCGACCCTACGACTGCCCAATAGAACTGTTGCCCGGGGCCGAAATACCCTTTGGCAGTATCTATTCCCTCTCAGAGCCTGAACTCAAGGCTCTGAAAGAATACCTGGACGAGGACCTAAAGAAAGGGTTCATCCGGCCCTCTACCTCCCCAGCAGGAGCCCCTTTTTCTTTGTGGAGAAAAAAGACTCATCCTTGCGTCCCTGCATTGACTACAGGAAGCTAAGCGACATAACCGTTAAGAACCGGTACCCGCTCCCGCTGATTTCTGAACTCCTCGAGAGACTCCGGGTAGCGAAAATCTTCACCAAACTTGACCTTCGAGGGGCCTACAACCTTGTCGAATCCGCCCTGGGGACGAATGGAAGACCGCCTTCCGGACACGTTATGGTCGCCGAGTACCTGGTCATGCCTTTCGGACTTTGTAATGCTCCCGCCACCTTCCAGCACTTTATTAATGATGTCCTCAGGGACATGCTGGATCTGTTTGTAGTCGTTTACCTGGGCGACATCTTGATCTTCTCAGAAGACCTCGAACAGCACCGCGAACATGTCCGCAGGGTATTGCAGAGACTCCGCCAGAACTCTCTTTATATCAAACTCGAGAAATGTGAGTTTGAGGCGAACCACCACTCAGTTCCTCGGGTACATCATCTCCCCAGAGGGCCTAAGTATGGACCCAGGGAAGGTCAAGCCGTGTTGGACTGGCCCATTCAAGAAACGTGAAGGAGGTACAAAGATTTATTGGCTTCGCCAACTTCTATCGGAAGTTTATCCGGGACTTCTCCAAGGTCATCGCACCGATCACCCAACTCACCAAAAGGCAGTCCCCTTCTCCTGGACACCCGAGGCCCAGGAGGCCTTCACAGTTGAAACTCCTCTTCACTTCTGCTCCAATCCTAGTCCACCCGAACCCCGAGTTGCCTTTTACTATCGAAGTGGATGCATCTGACTCCGCGGTAGGGGCAGTTCTGTCACAACGGACAGGGGAGAAGATGCTACTACACCCGTGCGCATATTTCTCTCGCCAAATGTCCCCCTCCGAGAAGAACTACGACATCGGTAACAAAGAACTACTGGCGATCAAGGAAGCCTTCTCGAGTGGAGACACCTGCTGGAGGGAGCTGCCAACCCTATAATCGTACTAACCGACCACAAAAACCTCGAGTTCATCCGCAGCGCTAAGAGACTCACAGCCAGACAGGCCAGATGGAGCCTATTCTTTTCCCGCTTCAACTTTCTCATCACATATCGCCCGGATCAAAAAACGGCAAGGCTGACGCCCTCTCCAGAATGTTTTCGGAGCCCTCACAGAGTAATAAGGGCCAAGACAACATCCTATCCGAGAAAAAGTGTTGTGGGGCCACCTACTCTAAAGAACTCCTGGTCACAATCAAAGAAGGATACGAAAATGACCCTTCCTCACCCACCCCACAAGGAATGTCAGCCTCACGTTTAAAAATGGTCATTGGTTTCATCAGGACCTACAACTTTATGTACCAGAAATCGCACGACTCGAAGTGTTCAAACTTAACCATGACTCCAAGCTGGCCGGCCATCTGGGCACAAGAAAGACCCAGGAGCTTCTCTCACGCTCCTTCTGGTGGCCAACATACAAGGAGGACACCAAGAAGTACATCTCCTCGTGCACGGTCTGTGCCCGCAATAAGACTCCTCGTTCCTCTCCCGTGGGTCTGTTACAACCCCTCCCAATTCCCTCCCGCCCCTGGGGCTCGATCTCCATGGACTTTGTGGTAGACCTTCCTCCTTCAAAGGGATGAACACCATCCTGGTCGGTGGTCGACCGCCTCACCAAAATGGCCCATTTCATCCCCTACAAGGGCCTACCCACGGCCAAACAGGCGGCTGATCTTGTCCTCAAAGAGGTCTTCAGGCTGCATGGGATTCCGGACGACGTGGTCTCAGACCGAGGTGTACAATTTACCTCAAAGTTCTGGAAGGACTTCTGCCTGGCGCTCGGGGTTAAAGTGAACCTTTCCTCCGCTTTCCACCCTCAGTCAAACGGGCAGACGGAGAGAACTAACCAGACCTTAGAGCAGTACCTACGCTGTTTCAGCTCCCACCTGCAGGATGACTGGCTTGACCATCTCCCCACAGCCGGAGTTCGCCTACAACAATGCTGAGCACAGCTCAACCAAGCAAAGCCCTTTCTTTGCTAACACAGGCTCGCACCCCGTGTTCATTCCCCACCTGCCCGTTGCCTCCACCCTCCCAGCAGTGGCCGGCGCCTAACAACTCTACAGGAGGCACAAAGGACATAATAGACAACCTCCAGCTCGCCCAGAGGCGCTTTAAACAGGGAGCAGACAGGCGCCGCAAACCCACCTCGGGCTTCCATGTAGGAGACAAGGTATGGCTGTCCACCAGGAACCTCAGACTGAAGGTCCCCTCAAAAAGTTAGCCCCAAAATACATGGGTCCGTTCCAGGTCACCGCACAAATCAATGAGGTCACGTTCGGCTTGACCTTCCGGATTCCATTAGGGTGCACCCTGTCTTCCATTGCTCCCTCCTCAAGCCATACGTGGAGAATACCTTCACTGGCCGCCACTCGCCCCTCCACCACCCGTGAGGGTACAAGGTGAGGAAGAGTTCGTTGTCGAGAAGATCCTCGACTCCAGGATCCACCGAGGAAAATTGCAATATTTAATTGGGTGGGAGGGCTACCCTCCCGAGGATAACTCCTGGGAGCCTGAAGAAAATGTTCATGCCCCGGACTTGTCAGGGAGTTCCACCTGAGTCACCCAGATAAGCCTTCCCTGCGGTGCCCGGAGGTCACCTTGGAAGGGGGAGTACTGTCAGGACTCGAACCCGTGGCCGGTCATGTCCCAGACGGTAGCTCTACCCACTAGGCTACCGTCTCTCCTGGACTATTCTCTAGCTAACTTCTACTACCTCTCTTGTCCTTGCCTTGTCCTGCTGATTATCCCAATCTCTTGCACCTGCTACTTCCCTATAAAACCCAGCCCTTGAACCCAGTCCTTTGCTGGTTATTGTGCCTCCAAGCCTGTAGCAAGCTTCTCTCTGCTCCTCCACGACTACTGCTGTTTACCGTTGTTGCCGACCCGGACCGTTTGACCTCGCGAACTGCCGCCTGCATTGACCCTTGCCTTCCACCGACCACGCCTCTGTCTACTCCTGCTGTTACCTCGCTGCCATCTCTACTGCCGACCCGGACTGATCGACCACGCTACCTGCTTCCTGCTTCTGTGGGTCTTTGCCACTGGACTCCAACCACCAGCCGGCTGTCCTCTGACTCAGGTGAGCCAAGGACCGTTACACTATGATGGAGACCTGAAATTAAAGGGAGACAAAATGGGGATCAGGAGTAAGAGTAGAGGAGATGCTGAGGACCATAAATGAAATGGTGAGCCATGCTGGGAAACAAGAATTATGAGACATCTTGATTCTTGAACTGGGAAAGGAAGGGCGACTTGCTCAGTGCCACAACTGTTTGATTAGTCCTAGTCTGGGCAGTTCTTTGAGATGCGGATGTGAAGCAAAAACAACATGATTTTGGGGTCAGACCTCATGATTTCTGTGCTCTAGGCATTTCATTAGACACTTTAACTTTCTTTCAGTATATTTTTCCTTTGAGAGGACATCCCTTATAAAAGACCATTATTATGCAAATCCAGTGGTCGGATCACAGTCTGTAGATAGAGGACATACGACCATTAACATAACAACCGGGATAAAGTCTGTCTCCACCAGGATTGCAAAGTAGAAAATCAGGTTTCAGGCGTCCGGTAACGTCTATAGCGAGAGGAAGCGGGCAGTGGGGGGTAAGGAGGAAGATGAAGGGGCAGTGGGGCAAGTAAGGGGAAGATGAAGGGGCAGTGGGGAGGGGGAGAGGGAAGATGAAGGGGCAGTGGGGAGGGGGAGAGGGAAGATGAAGGGGCAGTGGGGGAGGGGGAGAGGGAAGATGAAGGGGCAGTGGGCAAGGTAAGGGGGAAGATGAAGGGGCAGTGGGGCAGGAAAGAAGGAGTTAAAGAGGCAGTGGGGCAGGTAAGGAGGAAGGTGAAGGGGCAGAGGAGGAGGAAAGGAGGAAGATGAAGGGGCAGTGGGGGAGGAAAGGAGGAAGATGAAGGGGCAGTGGGGGAGGTAAGGGGGAAGATGAAGGGGTAGTGGGGAGGTAAGGAGGAATATGAAGGGGCAGTGGGGAGGTAAGGAGGAAGATAAAGGAGCATGGGGGTGAGGTAGGAGGAAGATGAAGGGGCAGTGGGGGAGGTAGGAGGAAGGTAAAGGGGCAGTGGGGGAGGTAAGGAGGAAGATGAAGGAGCAGAGGGTCAGGTAAGGAGGAAGATGAGGGGCAGTGGGGGAGGTAAGAAGGGAGATGAAGGGGCAGTGGGGAGGTAGGAGGAGGAAGGTGAAAGGAGCAGTGGGGGAGGTAAGGAGGAAGGTGAAGGGGCAGTGGGGAGGTAAGGAGGATGATGAAGGGGCAGTGGGGGAGAGGTAAGGAGGAAGATGAAGGGTCAGTGGGGGAGGTAAGGAGGAAGATGAAGGGGCAGATGGGGGAGGTAAGGAGGAAGATGAAGGGCAGTGGGGAGGTAAGGAGGAAGATGAAGGGGCAGTGGGGGAGGTAAGGCGAGGAAGATGAAGGGGCAGTGGGGAGGTAGGAGGATGGAAGATGAGGGAGGAAGATGAAGGGGCAGTGGGGAAGGTAAGGAGGAAGATGAAGGAGCAGTGGGGAGGTGAGGAAGATGAAGGCAGTGGGAGGTAGGAGGAAGATGAAGGGGCAGTGGGGAGGAGGTAAGGAGGAAGATGAAGGGGCAGTGGGGAAGGTAAGGAGGAAGATGAAGGGGCAGTGGGGAGGTAAGGAGGAAGGTGAAGGGGCAGTTTTGGGAGGTAAGGAGGAAGGTGAAGGGGCAGTGGGGGAGGTAAGGAGGAAGGTGAAGGGGCAGTGGGGGAGGTAAGGAGGACAATGAAGGGGCAGTGGGGGAGGTAAGGAGGAAGGTGAAGGGGCAGTTTTGGGAGGTAGGAGGAAGGTGAAGGTGCACTGGGGGAGGTAGGAGGAAGATGAAGGGGCAGTGGGGAGGTATGGAGGAAGATGAAGGGGCAGTGGGGGAGGTAAGGAGGAAGATGAAGGGGCAGTGGAAGAGGTAAGGAGGAAGGTGAAGGGGCAGAGGGGGAGGTGGGAGGAAGATGAAGGGGCAGTGGGGGAGGTAAGGAGGAAGATGAAGGGGCAGTGGGGGAGTAAGGAGGAAGATGAAGGGGCAGTGGGGGAGAGGAGGAAGGTGAAGGGGCAGTGGGGAGTAGGGAGGAAGATGAAGGGCAGTGGGGGAGGTAAGGAGGAAGATGAGGGGCAGTGGGGAGGTGAGGAGGAAGATAAAGGAGACAGTGGGGAGTGAGGTAGGAGGAAGATGAAAGGGGCAGTGGGGGAGTAAGAAGGAAGGTGAAGGGGCAGTGGGGAGGTAAGAAGGAAGGTGAAGGGCAGTGGGGAGAGTGAGGAGGAAGATAAAGGGGCAGAGGGGAGGTAAGGAGGAAGACAAAGGGGCAGTGGGGGAGTTAAGGAGGAAGATGAAGGGGCAGTGGGGGAGGTAAGGAGGAAGGTGAAGAGGGGCAGTGGGGGGTAGGGAGGAAGATGAAGGGGCAGTGGGGAGGTAAGGAGGAAGGTGAAGGGGCAGTGGGGAGGTAAGAAGGAAGATGAAGGGGAAGTGGGGGAGGTAGGAGGAAGATGAAGGGCAGTGGGGGAGGTAAGGAGGAAGATGAAGGGGCAGTGGGGGAGGTAAGGAGGAAGGTGATGGGGCGGTAGGGGAGGTAAGGAGGAAGATGAAGGGGCAGTGGGGGAGTTAAGGAGGAAGATGAAGGGGCAGTGGGGGAGGTAAGGGGGAAGATGAAGGGGCAGTGGGGGAGGTAAGGGGGAAAATGAAGGGACAGAGGGTCAGGAAAGGGGGAAGATGAAGGGCAATGGGGAGGTAAGGGGAAGATGAAGGGCAGTGGGGAGGTAAGAGGAAGATGAAGGGCAGAGGGTCAGGAAAGGAGGAAGATGAAGGGGCAGTGGGGGAGGTAAGGAGGAAGATGAAGGGGCAGTGGGGAGGTAAGGAGGAAGATGAAGGGGCAGTGGGGAGGTAAGAGGAAGGTGAAGGGGCAGTGGGGAGGTAAGGAGGAAGATAAAGGGGCAGAGGGAGGTAAGGAGGAAGGTGAAGGGGCAGAGGAGGAGGAAATGAGGAAGATGAAGGGGCAGTGGGGGAGGTAAGAAGAGAGATGAAGGGGCAGAGAGTCAGGTAAGGAGGAAGATGAAGGGGCAGTGGGGGAGGTAAGAAGGAAGGTGCAAGGGGCAGGTGAGATGAGGGGCAGTGGAGAAGGAAGATGAAGGTGAGCAGTGGGGAGGTGAGGAGGAAGGTGAAGGGGCAGTGGGGGGAGGTAGGAGGAAGATGAAGGGGCAGTGGGGGAGGTAAGGAGGAAGATGAGGGGCAGTGGGGAGGTAAGGAATGAAGGTAGCAGGAGTAGGAGGCGGTGAAGAGAGGCAGTGGGAGGTAGGGGAAGGTAGCAGTGGGGGAGGTAGGAGGAAGATGAAGGGGCAGTGGGGAGGAGTAAGGAGGAAGGTGAAGGGGGCAGTGGGGGAGGTAAGGAGGAAGATGAAGGGGCAGTGGAGGAGGTAAGGAGGAAGATGAAGGGGCAGTGGGGGAGGTAAGGAGGAAGATGAAGAGTGGGCAGTGGGGGAGGTAAGGAGGAAGATGAAGGGGCAGTGGGGGAGGTAGGAGGAAGGTGAAGGGGCAGTGGGGGAGGAGGTGAAGGGAGATGGAGAGGAGATAAAGGAAGGGGCAATGGGGGAGGTAGGAGGAAGATGAAGGGGCAGTGGGGAGGAGATAAGGAGGAAGATGAAGGGACAGTGGGAGGTAGGGGAGGTGAAGATGAAGGGGCAGTGGGGAGGTAAGGAGGAAGATGAACAAGGCAGTGGGGAGGTAGGGAGGAAGATGAAGGGGCAGTGGGGAGGTGGGAAGGAGGAAGATGAAGGGGCAGTGAGGGATGTAGGAGGAAGATGAAGGGGCAGTGGGGGAGGTAAGGAGGGAAGATGAAGGGAGCAGAGGGGAGAGTAGAGGAGGAAAGATGAAGGGACAGTGAGGGAGGTAAGGAGGAAGATGAAGGGGCAGTGGGGGAGGTAAGGAGGAAGATGAAGGGCAGTGGGGGAGGTAAGGAGGAAGATGAAGGGGCAGTGAGGGAGGTAAGGGAGGAAGATGAAGGGGCAGTGGGGGAGGTAAGGAGGAAGGTGAAGGGGCAGAGGAGGAGAAAGTGAAGGAGGAAGGTGAAGGGGGCAGAGGGGGAGGTAAGGAGGAAGGTGAAGGGGCAGTGGGGGAGGTAAGGAGGAAGGTGAAGGGGCAGTGGGGGGGGGGTAAGGAGGAAGATGAAGGGGCAGTGGGGGGGAGGTAAGGAGGAAGATGAAGGGGCAGTGGGGGGGGAGGTAAGGAGGAAGGTGAAGGGGCAGAGGGGGAGGTAAGGAGGAAGGTGAAGGGAGGAAGGAGGAAGCAGCAGGTGACGCATAGACCAAGGAGGAAAAAGATTGTGATAAAACCTGGGGGGGAGGGAGGCGGTCGTGATGTCATCAGCCACAACCTCAGCCCTGGTATAAATACCTGCACCTGATCTGTGCCTGTTCACACAGCATCCTCAGCCTGACTGCTCCACACACCGGTAAGTGTCAGCTCCTCAGACCACTGCGCTGTCTGATCTTCTATCTCTGGATTAGGGACGGCAGCATTTTGAAGTCTTTGTCCTGTTTGGATCTTTAAGAGATTTTGGAGCAGATTTATCAGACCTGGAGCATTTGCCTGAAGCCACCAATCCGATTCCAGTTCTCATTCTCAAAAGTCTTCTTATTTCTGAAAGCTGGATTCTGATTGGCTGCTGTCGGTAACTGCGTCTTTTTTTTAACCAGTTTTGATAAATCTTTTTCCGTATGTTACTGTAGAAGAAGAATGGTGGAATGGATATAAAGAAGCGTTCTGCTGTCATTCCATGTCAGTGAATAGAACCATCAGAGTGAATTCACACCTGGCAGAAAGATCTGTGACTGACGCATGTGAATGGGTTAATTCTGCAGTGAGCGCAGGAATGGGACAGTCATAGAAATGTCTGCATCAAATCTGCCGCGTGTGAATTCGCCCTGATGATTGTGTCCTGCTGCGTCTGTACAGATCCCGGCTGGGTCTGGCAGATCCGTCCACCGGATGAGCAGAGGGACCTATAGAGAACGTTTATCGGATTACCTCTGTATTACTGGAAAGTGGCGACGAAAGTCCACAAATCTCACTATGAAGCCACTGATCGTTGCACAGGACTGACCTGCCTGTTCTCTAGCCCTGAAGGGGTTAATCACCTGGAGAAGCTTTTGGAAAGTCATGTATTTGCGTTCGGCTTCATTTCCGTTCCCTCCCGGGTCGCTGGGCCAGCAGTATTTACCAGGGAGGTAATAGGTAAACAGCAGGGGCGGCGATTGTCCACGTATCGCAGTAATACGTGATGGATTTATCGTGTCCTTCATGGGTAAATAACCAGGAATCCGCCAATCAGCGGGAAAGAGATCAGCGGTGACCTCCGACCGAACCGCACTCATCATGTATAGTCCCTCAATCCCCCAAATGTGGACGGGGGTCCTGGAGTCAGACCGTGGGGTGAAGCTAAAGGCCCTTCTCACACGAGCGAGTTTTCTGCACGGGTGCAATGGCTGACGTGAACGCATGGCGACCGCTCTGAATCCGGCCCATTCATTCCAATGGCTCTGTGTACATCACTTCTGCGTTGCGTTTTTCACGCAGCCTTGGCCCCATAGAAGTGAATAGGCTAGTGAAAACGCATTACATCCGGAAGCAGGTGCGGCTGTGATGCGTTTTCACTGATGGTTGCTAGAGATGATGTTTGTAAACCTTCCTTTTTTTTTTTTTTTTATCATCGCATTAAAAACGGATTGCACTCGTCGCGGAAAAACTGAACGCAATGCTTGCATGTCCCCAACCTCCCTGCACCGGTGTGACTGCGGCCTTCTCCGCCATCCCCGTGTGACCACGCGCCCTGCTCGCCTCCTCCAGTGGTCACAGGTGTGTCCAGGGTGTGGCCTTTATTTTTCTGAACATCCATTGTATTTTATAGCTTGTATTGCTTGCTCTAATATACGCATTCCATGCGGGGATTCGTGCCGTCCCCGGAGCAGCTGCTGACGAGCTCGCGGTCATGCCGTTCAGCCCAGCTGTCCGTTTGGGTCTCGTGTCCCCAGAACCTGAATAACCCTAATGAGATATAAGATCCTGATAACAGAGGACTGCAGCTCCGAGGCACAGACATGCGATTGTCTCCAGGGGCGGAGTGGCCATAGACTGTACAGGGAAATACCCAGGGGGCCGTCTGCGCCCTCCTGACGGCAGGCCAGTGTTTTTGGGGCAGTATTTTGTGAGGGACGGTGATATTTGGCTCTGTTGGGGCGGTGTAATGTGCCACAATATGGTACTGCTGGCCCTGCCTTCCATTAATTTGGACCCAACTACACTTTAATACGTATTTCAGGGCCACTTTAACCTCCCAGTCGGCCCGATCGTCTTGTATCTGGACTGAAGCCAAGACCAGAACCGCACATCCAGGTCGCCTGGACTCTAATTGACTAGTCAGCCTCTGCTTGGGCCCTTCAGCCGTCGGGTGGATTTGAGCTGGGGCACATTTACTATAGCGCTTGCGCCTGTTTCTAGCTGATAAATGCAGTATTTTTAGTCGCATTTACTACTGACATTGCGTCTGTTTTGGAGGCTTTACGCCTGTCGCCATTTAGTTTTTTTTTTTTTTTAACGACCTATTTATGTAGATGCGCCTTTTTGGTAAAACAGTCCACTATTAGTGCTGAGCGAACTTGTGTTTTAAGTTTGGCATCCAAAGTTCGGGTTCAGGTTATCGAAGAATCCCGTCATGGATTCCGCTAGCACTGAGGATTGGCGGCGTGTGAAATGCGCTCATTCCTGCGTGTTCTTCTCTTCCAGATCACAATGTCGTATCCAGTGAGCGCTCAGCCCCAGGCCATGCAGGGATACAGCACCAGCACCAGCCAGTGGAACTCCGACGTCATGGACTGCTGCGAGGACATGGGAATCTGTAAGTGTTCGGTGGAGGGGCCTCAGGGCAGGGACTGCTTCACCCGTAGTCTCGAGTTTCACGCCCTCGTGTCTCTATGGCGCCCACGTGACTGTTTTTACTCTCTTTTTAGGTCTTTGTGGAGCATTTGTCCCCTGTATTCTGGCATGTAGGGTGGCTTCGGACTTCGGCGAGTGCTGCTGCCTGCCATTTCTGCCGGGCACTTTGCTCGCCATGAGGACCGGCATGAGGGAGCGATATCACATCCCGGTAAGTCGTAGACTTGGTGAGCAATTTCTGGATGGCTCTCCGGAGGCTGTTACATCCTGATAGTGAGGAGCTGGGGCGGACATTACCACCACACATATTCGCATGTAGGGGCCCGCAGGGGTAGTAGTCTAGGACATATGGATAGTCGGAGAGCATCTTCTGCTGAGTCTATGGCAGCCATTGTTATTTCAGGGCCCGGGCGCCTGGAGGTTCTGTACCAATACAATAAAGTTCAGTACAAAAACAGTAAAGTCTCTGCCAAGTGGCTCAGAAAAAAAGCTTTCTCCCAGAAACAGCGCCTCCCCTGTCTACAGGCTGTGTGTGGCATGACGTCTAGGCCCCATTGCACCAGTCAGGACCCCCGGACAGGAGGGCGCAGCCATGTCCTTCTAGGTGCGGTTTTCCCTTTCTGACTGTTTCCTTTCTCGTGTTGCAGGGAAGTATCTGCAATGACTGCGTGTGCCTGACGTTCTGCGGACAGTGCACGCTCTGTCAGATGGCCCGTGAGCTGAAACAAAGGACCTGATGGGACCGTACGGAGACACGCCGAACCTCAATGGACTGTAACATACGGAGGGATGGTCGCTGACTGACCACTGCACCCAATGTGGGAGGAAGTGGCGCCATACTGTGACACAAAGCCCCTATACACCTGCCCACCGAGCCCCACGACTGGCCGTACTGTGAAGGACGCCTGCCATCTCTCCATTTTATATAATACTCTCCTCTGTGTAACTACATCTCCCTGCCTGCAGGCTGTCAGGGCATGCTGGGAGTTGTGGTTCCACACCAGCTGGAGACCCCTGCCCTGTTTATGCGAGCTTTTATGTATTTGTACTGTATAAAATAAGATTATAATAAATACAGAGAAATGTTCCTCACTGTGTGCCGTACATCGCCCCCTCCAGCAGCGCTGCCCCCGGTGGGGACCCCGCTGAACGTCTGCCTACCCCGCGTTATATTAGGATTTGTCATCATCTGAAACATGATTGTTTTTGGTTTTTCCCCAAACTCTTCTTCTACATTAAGATGAGGATAAAGGTTTTCTGTGCAGGAAGCTTAAAGGGGTATTCCGGTTCCTACCCACTGGATTGGGGGGCCCACCCCCATAAATCCCATTCATCCTCTATAGCAGGAGGTGGGTGAGGCTGCACTCTTACCCTCAGTTCACACTTGCGCGTTTTACAGCGCGTTCGAACGCACTGTAAAACGCATAACCAATGCTTCCCTATGGGACTGGTTCAAATTTTCGCGTTTTACAGGGCGTTCGAACGCACTGAAAGAACGCCTGACGCATAAACAAGTACTTGAGCTTTTTTGGGGGCGTTTGTCGCGCGTTTTAGCCCATAGACTTCAATGGGAACGCGCAACGCTTGTATTTTGCGCGTTTTTGACAGTGAAAACGAGCGTTTATGAATTTGCAACATGCTGGAAAGGCCAAACTTCATATAGACAGGGATATTTGGTCGTTGGACAACACTGAACACGCGTTTACTATTGCCAAAAACGCGCGGAAAACGCACGTCTCAGAAACGCTCAGGTCTGGAACCCAGCGTTACAGAATGACCGGAGTATCCCTATAATCAGCCATGTTGTATATCGGTGAGGCCGGAGAGATATATCGTGACTGCAGCGTCGGAGAGGATCGGCGTGGCAGTATTAGAATGGAGGGGCTTCATGGTGCTGAATATAAGGGGAGGCTTATTACTCTAATACTTTAACTGCCTTTTTATTATTTTAATCTCTGATTAACCATATTTTCCAAGATCTCTGCTTGCAGTCAGTGAGTAGAAGACACCCAGTCTGGCAGCGCTCCTGCTCATGTGCTCCTCCTGCAGTTTATTCATTACAGGAGGATCCGGCGCTCTTCTGACCTTTCTGTTCTATTATAAAACTTGTATTCTTCACAAAATAATAACAGGTTTCTTTTCTTGAACTCAGCCATTGCTTTCTTATTCCTACTGGAAATTGACACATGGATTGCTTGCTCCCATTCTCCTTGTTCTGACACTGGTGTATAGACACACCCTGCTGCCAAGTGGAAAGGTAACACCCAGTTGTCCATTTATTCCTACTTTTCCAGGGGGAATAAGAGAGGGATGACACAACACAGAGTTCTAAGAAAGGATGGTCCATAACTGTTATTACATAAATACAAGTATATCCTAACAGCCAGGGAGAGGACGGACCCTCATTTATGAGCCCTGCATCGGAGCCGTTACAGCCTCTGGCTGCCCCCATTCACTGACAACACGCAGAGCTTAAACCAGTACTTCCAGCGCAGCCAAGTGAGTTGTCACTTCTGATGTGACATGGAGGCACAAGTAGCAGGTGTCCAGTAAGAAGCCCCACAAACTGCTCCCGATCCCTGTGACACATGAAGCTCCATGTTCTTGGCTTCCCGCCATACGTCCTCGTGGTTCCTATAGTCCAAATCGTGGACACGGAGGATCCAGCATTCAGGAAATATGAATGTGAGGAGGATCTGATCTACAAGTACAGACGAGTGCGCGGCCGTCACCTGGGTATTTACTAAAGGGAGGAGTAATAGTCAAAAAACCGGACACGTTTCTAAAAGGGCAACTATAAGGCCTGGGCTACACGTCGGGAGCGCGACTGATTAATTGTAACTATTTAATGACCACTGCAGTCTACAGACAGTTGTGTGATAGGCTGTGTGTACACATATCCCTCGGTGGGTATATAAGGTGTGAGAGGCTTTCTGCGCACATATCCCTCGGTGGGTATATAAGGTGTGTGATAGGCTGTGTGTACACATATCCCTCGGTGGGTATATAAGGTGTGATAGGCTGTCTGCACACATATCCCACAGGGGTATATAAGGTGTGATAGGCTGTCTGCACACATATCCCTCGGTGGGTATATAAGGTGTGATAGGCTGTCTGCACACATATCCCACAGGGGTATATAAGGTGTGATAGGCTGTCTGCACACATATCCCTCGGTGGGTATATAAGGTGTGTGATAGGCTGTCTGCACACATATCCCTCGGTGGGTATATAAGGTGTGATAGGCTGTCTGCACACATATCTCTCGGTGGCTATATAAGGTGTGATAGGCTGTCTGCACACATATCCCTCGGTGGGTATATAAGGAGTGATAGGCTGTCTGCACACATATCCTCAGTGGGTATATAAGGTGTAATAGGCTGTCTGTACAGATATCCCTCGGTGGGTATATAAGGTGTAATAGGCTGTCTGTACACATATCCCTCGGTTGGTATATAAGGAGTGATAGGCTGTCTGCACACATATCCCTCAGTGGGTATATAAGGTGTAATAGGCTGTCTGTACACATATCCCTCGGTGGGTATATAAGGTGTAATAGGCTGTCTGCACACATATCCCTCGGTGGGTATATAAGGTGTGATAGATGGTGTGCACACATATCCCTTGGTGGGTATATAAGGTGTGATAGGCTGTCTGCACACATATCCCTCGGTGGGTATATAAGGTGTAATAGGCGGTCTGTACACATATCCCTCGGTGGGTATATAAGGTGTGATAGGCTGTCTGCACACATCTTCCTCGGTGGGTATATAAGGTGTGTGATAGGCTGTCTGCACACATATCCCTCGGTGGGTATATAAGAGGTGTGATAGTCTGTCAGCACACATATCCCTCGGTGGGTATATAAGGGGTGTGATAGGTTGTCTGCACACATATCCCTCGGTGGGTATATAAGAGGTGTGATAGGCTGTCTGCACACATATCCCTCGGTGGGTATATAAGGTGTGATAGGCTGTCTGCACACATATCCCTCGGTGGGTATATAAGGTGTGATAGGCTGTCTGCACACATATCCTTCGGTGGGTATATAAGGGTGTGATAGGCTGTCTGCACACATATCCCTCGGTGGGTATAAAGGTGTGTGATAGGCTGTCTGCGCACATATCCCTCGGTGGGTATAGGAGGTGTGATAGGCTGTCTGCACACATATCCTCGGTAGGTATATAAGGGGTGTGATAGGCTGTCTGTACACATATCGCTCGGTGGGTATATAAAGTATATTAGGCTGTCTGTACACATATCCCTCGGTGGGTATATAAGGGTGTGATAGGCTGTCTGCACACATATCCTCGGTGGGTATATAAGGGGTGTGATAGGCTGTCTGCACACATATCCTCGGTGGGTATATAAGGTGTGATAGGCTGTCTGCACACATATCCCTCAGTGGGTATATAAGGTGTGATAGGCTGTCTGCACACATATCCCTCGGTGGGTATATAAGATGTGATAGGCTGTCTGCACACATATCCTCGGTGGGTATATAAGGTGTGATAGGCTGTCTGCACACATATCCCTCGGTGGGTATATAAGGTGTGATAGGCTGTCTGCACACATATCCTTCGGTGGGTATATAAGGGGTGTGATAGGCTGTCTGCACACATATCCCTCGGTGGGTATAAAAGGTGTGTGATAGGCTGTCTGCGCACATATCCCTCGGTGGGTATAGGAGGTGTGATAGGCTGTCTGCACACATATCCCTCGGTAGGTATATAAGGGGTGTGATAGGCTCTCTGTACACATATCGCTCGGTGGGTATATAAAGTGTGATAGGCTGTCTGTACACATATCCCTCGGTGGGTATATAAGGGGTGTGATAGGCTGTCTGCGCACATATCCCTCGGTGGGTATATAAGGGGTGTGATAGGCTGTCTGCACACATATCCCTCGGTGGGTATATAAGGTGTGATAGGCTGTCTGCACACATATCCCTCAGTGGGTATATAAGGTGTGATAGGCTGTCTGCACACATATCCCTCGGTGGGTATATAAGATGTGATAGGCTGTCTGCACACATATCCCTCGGTGGGTATATAATGTGTGATAGGCTGTCTGCATACATATCCCTCGGTGTGTGTATATAAGGGGGTGTGATAGGCTGTCTGCACACATATCCCTCGGTGGGTATATAAGGTGTGATAGGCTGTCTGCACACATATCCCTCGGTGTGTATATAAGGGGGTGTTATAGGCTGTCTGCACACATATCCCTCGGTGGGTATATAATGTGTGATAGGCCTTCTGCACACATATCCCTCGGTGGGTATATAAGGTGTGTGATAGGCTGTCTGCACACATATCCCTCGGTGGGTATATAAGGGGTGTGATAGGCTGTCTTCACACATATCCCTCGGAGGGTATATAAGGTGTAATAGGCTGTCTGCACACATATCCCTCGGTGGGTATATAAGGTGTGATAGGCTGTCTGCACACATATCCCTCGGTGGGTATATAAGGTGTGATAGGCTGTCTGCACACATATCCCTCGGTGTGTATATAAGGGGGTGTGATAGGCTGTCTGCACACATATCCCTCGGTGGGTATATAAGATGTGATAGGCTGTCTGCGCACATATCCCTCGGTGGGTATATAAGATGTGATAGGCTGTCTGCACTCATATCTCTCGGTGGGTATATAAGGTGTGATAGGCTGTCTGCACACATATCCCTCGGTGGGTATATAAGATGTGATAGGCTGTCTGCACACATATCCCTCGTTGGGTATATAAGGGTGTGATAGGCTGTCTGCACACATATCCCTCGGTGGGTATATAAGGTCTGATAGTCTGTCTGTACACATATCCCTCGGTGAGTATATAAGGGTGTGATAGTCTGTCTGTACACATATCCTCGGTGAGTATATAAGATGTGTGATAGGCTGTCTGCACACATATCCCTCGGTGGGTATATAAGGTGTGATAGGCTGTCTGCACACATATCCCTCGGTGAGTATATAAGGGGTGTGATAGGCTGTCTGCACACATATCCCTCGGTGGGTATATAAGGTGTGTGATAGGCTGTCTGCACACATATCACTCGGTGAGTATATAAGGGGTGTGATAGGCTGTCTGCACACATATCCCTCGGTGAGTATATAAGGGGTGTGATAGGCTGTCTGCACACATATCCCTCGGTGGGTATATAAGGTGTGTGATAGACAGGTAATTGTCTCTGGTACGTCGTTCTGGAACGTTGTAACTAAGATGTTACTTTTAAGATAAGAGACAGGGTGAGTCCATAGTCTGTGTGAGGACGTTAGAGATGGCACTGAGCTCTCAGCGTCTGGTGGTAAATG
Source organism: Bufotes viridis (assembly GCA_033119425.1). NCBI lineage: Eukaryota > Metazoa > Chordata > Amphibia > Anura > Bufonidae > Bufotes > Bufotes viridis. Next base: position 600,867,708 of record CM065590.1, on the reverse strand, counting down.
GCTTGTTGTTGAAACTTTTAGTTTTTCTTTGTGGTTCCGAACAGGCCAAATATATCTTACTGAAAAATCATTGAATATTACACATGAAATAGTAGATGATGGGCAAATTTTAAAATAATTACTAGATGTGTACATAGTGATATTGGACTGATATAGAACGTTCCAGAGGATTTCTAATTGGACGTACGATAATCTCAGAAGATTATTTAGATCCTTATTGTTATAAATGAATATTACTGATATCTGTCTTAGTAATTGCAAGTGGGTTGACGCCCGCTCTGCTGAAGGCTCTGTCTCAGTTTTCTGTCTCATCACATTGTTTCCTGTATGTTTAATGCTTAAAATTGTTTGAAATATCAGAAAAGGACGCCCCCTCCAAGGATAATATAAGACTAGTTTGACTATGAATTTGTATCAATTAGGACCTAAATATTTAGAAGGAAAAATAAACTGCATAAGAATTTTGGATTTAATGGTAAATTGACTGTAGAATCATGTTCAAAATTAGTGAAAGAGTTGGGTAAAGGAAGCCCCTTGTTGTATATAACATATTGTGAGAAGCTGAGGAACCCAGGCTCTGGGACCCGGTAGAGAGAGACTTAAGGAACTCCTAAACTTTGTCCTTGCAAGAGGAAACAATGCAATAAAAGAATGTGACTGTGTGATAAACCAGCTGGTGTGTGGGTGTAATAACGGATGGTTGAATGATCAGGTTCGATGCAGCGCAGTTATGGTTACAGGTGATATAAGAGCATGTAGATAATGACTGAATTCGTAGTCTGTTTCTTGTGTGTAATTCTGGGTGTGACTACGAGAGACGTGTGAAGTGGTAACAAAGAGATGTGTGTACCAATACTGTGGGTTTACATATTAACATTAAGGAACAGAAATATGAAAATGATGCAGGCGTGTGAATAGGGCCCTTCGAGTTGTCTTATCTGTTTGTGGTGTTATGGACAAAGTTACCGACTGTGTGAAGAGTTACTGAATGTTCACTAGAGATCAGACTACAAGCCTCGCCAAGAAGAAATGGCTGCTAGAGGAAAGGGTGAGGCCGCCCAACTGAAGGAGGTGGGTATTTCCATATACCTCCTTACAGACCACGTCACACCCTGTGCCAGAAGCTACACTGACATTGGTGCCTGATACATTGTGGGCGACCAGTAAAGTAGTTTGCCGGGAGGTCTGTTTGCCCGTGTTAGTGCAAACCTCCAAGGCCACGCCCAGGAAAAGGCCATTGGAGCCCAGCTACAAGAGGTGGGATTATAGATAAAAGTACTTCCCTGTGGGACACGCCCCATTTCCAGTAGCAGGAAGGACACTGAACAGACGACCAGTAGTTTAATAGATAATGTCTGCTGTACTATGTTGATGTTCCATCGGCATGTGACGCAGAACAGCGAGGATTTGGAGAATTTGTTAGTCTTTTATCATTTCTATTTGTGAAAAGCAGCAAAGTCTCCAGAGATAAGCTGCAGTCCTAAGCGCAGTCCACGGCCAGTTCCTATTTGCAGGTTTGACATCCATTCAGTAAAATCCATGGTGAATGAGGCAATGTTCAGGAAGAGCCGGGTGTTGTGGAGTGGGGACACTGGTCTGTTCACAAGAAATAGGCAGCTTCATAACTAAACCCATGATCGATCATCACACTCCAGCCCTACTTCACACTATGCCAGACATGCAGAACTACAAAAAAAAAAAAAACGGACAGCGATTTATGTGGTAGATGGAGTAAGTAAAAATAACCGACGAGGTAGAGGCGGAAAACGAGGAAGACGTGTCAGCAGGACTAGTTAGGATGGACACGCTATGAGAAGAGTAAAGAGGAAGTGTTGAATTTAAGATCAATGGATATAATGTTATAAAAAAAAACGGAGGTTTTCTAGAATGGTAATCCAGCTAAACCCTCATCGGTAACAGAGGCCTTGGAAAAAGAAGCAACTGACAAAGCAGATCCAGGGGTCGATCATCACAATCCCTACAGCTGATAGACCACAGGGCCTGACAACAGGGATGAGGAGACGTTCTTTAGGGAAAGACAAGTCCAAACTCCTCATAGGACAAATGTACTGGAGACTGACACAGTAGGTAATGCTGTAGTAACACAAGAAAAAGTACTCGAAGTAAACCGCTCCCAAACATCTTTCAGCACAAGTGACTGAGTTAATAAAGGCGTGCAGCGCGGCAGAACGGAAAATGGTCCATGTGTTTGCCCAACAGTGGAAAATGGGGGATTGGACACTTCTACTAAAAGATATGCAGCAATATTTGTGCAATCAAGAAAGATCCCCAAGGTCCCCAAAGGAAATACATACTACCCAGTAATCTGTTCAGGTATGTAGTTACATTGAGCCATGGACCCAGTCATGTCTCTACAGGGAGGATGGTGGAGATCACTTCCATTGACAGCTTTATATTGTACAATGTGCACATTTCTTGGAATATTTGTGACTCAAACACTGAGCCTTGGTCGGTCAGAATCTTTTCTGGGGTCTGTGCACCTCAGTGAACCTCTCTTCAGACACATCCATAGTGGTTTGCGCTGATAAGTCTCTTACTGGTATCACCATGGCATACTGGTTATAATGGTCAATGATTGTTAGAGCGTACACATCCCGATCTCGTCTGGGTCTTAATTTAACATGGTCCAAGGCAACAAGCTCAAATGGCCTCTGACTCTCAGTTGGGTGCAGTGGTGCTTTCTGTCTGGGCTGTTCATCCCTATTGATGGCACAGATAGGACACTCGCGACATTTTTCTATGTCATCTCGTATTCCAACCCCAAAAATCTCTGTCTGATAAGTGACTCTGTTTTCTGGCACCCAAAATGTCCTGATTGATTGTGGTATGCATCAGGATCAGATGGGCATCCGGTCTGGGTACCACAATCTGTTTAATACGGTTGTTCTGCCCAAGCACTGGGAGATTAATTTCAGTATTTACATTACAGATCACATCTGCTGTATTCTGTAGTTATTAGTTAGGTAAAAGCACCATCTAGTGGTGGTAAAAATGTATTACACTTGTGTTTCTTGTTAATAAAGATTATTGTATTTGTGGGAGGTGCAAAGCATTGTGGAAGTGTAATGCATTTTGGGAAGGAGAAGCCCAGTCTTCAGTCTCCATGTTAGAGGACATCAGCAGAGATGTCTCCTGCATTTCTCCTTCTTAAACCCCACCATCTTTGTGTAAGTATATCTGGTGAGTGACCTACCTTGCCTCAGGGATATTATGTTATACAGTGATGTTTAACTAACTTTAGTATTACTCAGGGAACATGTTATAGCTGTTATTTATTAGATATGTAATTCTATATACAGACAGCCATTTTGGACATGAGCTCAGAGTTAATGTAATGTTGTAGTACATATTCTATGCTTTGTTCTGTACATGCTATCTTATATGCTTTTTACTTCTACATGTTATTTGTATTCTTATAGTTTTACCAATTCACAATCCTGTTGCCCAATAAACAAGTTAGACTACAGAAAACAGTCCTCTTATTTGGAAGACAGGAATGGTTTATACTGAATTTCAGACTGCACACTGTGTGAACGTGTATGAAGACAGAACAACGGTCATGTGTCAGAGGATCAATAATGCAACGTTTCAGCTGACCGTACTCATAAAAGAGGTGTTTCATCTGTCTCAACAGTTTGAGGACCTCAGGTTGGTTGTTTCTCTCTGATGTGGTGTAAGGCTCTTACCAGATTGTAGCACACTCCATAGTTCCTGTAGCACTCTGCTTTCATGTTGTAATTGGGTCCAATCCATTCTGGCTGCTTTTGGATAGATGGTATTTTGTTGACTGGCCTCTCTGGCAGTGGTAGTATCCTGCTTGAGCCCCAAGACGAAAAGGCTGGCATTTCAACATCTTCCCAGTAGTCATCAGGCAGGTTGGCTGGTGCACCTAAAGGAAATCTCGACAGTGCATCTGCATTATGTAAGGGATTGCTCTCTCATGTAGGCGGCGATGACAGATTCCTTCACAGACAACAGGATTAAAGTCAAACGATGCTTTATTCTATGGCACTTTGGCAATTACAGGTGAACCCAGTTATAGCTCACTGGGTAAGATGAGGTTCCAGCATCACCAAAACATAAACCAAACCAAATAAACTCCTGCCCATCTAGGCTGTAGCTAACACAAATTTGTTTCTAGCTCACCTATTGAGCGCAGGTCACACTCGGAGAATCAGGCTTCCTAGCCAGCAAGGCAGCCAGCTTCCTAGGCTTTTTCCAGGGATAACTCCTTCTCAGACTAAGACACATAACTAATAAAATTCACTAAGCAAGAATACCTGCTTATGTCACTGGAGTTTATTTTCTACAGTCAAGCGGGGTAGGAACCATACTTCCAGTGACGAGGAACGACAATTGCAGCTTGCATCCAAAATCCTATACTCCTTCTCAGACTGACAGCCTGGGATGTGCTTTTATTTCCCCTAACGATCCCAGCTGGACTACACTTGGGGATCCCTCAGGCTAGGGGAAAACATACCATGAAATGGGGGTGGACTGGTGAGGTCCCACTACTAAACCTGCCTTCCTAGTCCAAATAAAATCCAGCCCTTGAACTTTAACAAAAAATAAGCTCCAACAACTATGTTTGCTGAAGCCAGGGCCATCTTCCTGGATTTTACTTATCTCACCCAGTTAAGAAACCTGGGTGGGATATACACCCTTCAAGGACTTTACCATACACGTTACGAAATTAATATTACATTTGCCAGAACGACATTTGATTGTAAATTTGTAATGAGCTAATCTAATCTAGAGACCCAGCGCTGTTCTATGGCACCTATATGTGCAGTGAAAAGATGAACCATCGGGTTGTTGTCTGTATAGGCCACCAATCCGGTAGCGGTCAAATATTCCCTACATTTTTCTGTAACCGCCCAGACCAAGGCGAGCAATTCTAGTTTAAAAGAGCTGTAATTACAGTCATTCCTCTCAGTAGGCCTAAGTGATCGACTGGCGGATGCAATGACTCCTTCATGTTGGTCCTGCACTTGAGCCAACACTGCGCCCAAGCCCTTTTTACATGCATTGGTATACAGTCTGAAGGTTTTGTATAGTCTGGGTAAGCAGGATGGATAAGATGGTCTCGCTCCCAATACCGCTGATAGAATGGCAGGTGCATAGTAGTCATTTGTGACCCAGTGTCCACTAAAGCAAGGCAGGAAACGCCATTAATTCTGACAGTAATTGTAGGACATTCATCAATATATGCAGAAAAGTCTGGACCCAGCAGTCTCCCCTGAGGGTACGTATCTAGACATGTCTCATCCCTAGCAGAATAAAGATAATGGTGAACTGGAACTGTACATCAGAGTGAGGGAGCTGGCTGTGATGCCTCCACTATATCTACTCAAAAAGGGGAGGGAAGAGGAGTATCCGCTGCCCACTATATTCCGTGGGGGGGGTTTAGATATTCAGACCTCAAAAAAGTGTGGTTGGAGATACAAATCAAGACATGGGTCATATCCACACAATAGAATTCACTCTCACTAGGAATTACTTCACCTACCACCAGCTCGGGGCACTGCGATGGGGAGTTCCTGTGCCCCATCGTATCCTGGGCTGGTGGGACGCCACCCTAGTATTCAGGGATGACTCTGCGGAGGAAGTACAATGGATAGGCAGGTGAGCGTGGTATATCCATCATATTTTTATCATCTGGAACAGGACTGCAAAGGACTGAATCCTTTGTGATGGGTCTTAACAACAACCACAGCGGCCTCACGTTTCACCAGGGAATTAAATACGGCATCCTTACCCTTCTTGGATGTACAGGTTTCTAAGAATGAGAGAGGGTCAGCGGGATAGCTCCATATACAGGAATCCAATCTCCACCATTCACCCCTGAGGAGGGAGAGTTGTCAACCTCTCCCCCCCAGGAAAAGGATTCCTACGGTACAATATCTCCGACTGAGGAGGAATGGTTCAAAGAAAGAGGAATTCCTGCCTCAAGCAGCAGACTTCCGCACACTATTTTTACAGGGGGCTATCCTGATGAGTTCTGGAGACTTGAAAGGGACAGATCCCTCTCTTGACCTCCAAAGATAAGGATGATGGGAGTAAAGGGTCATACGCATGATCACTACATATGACAAGGAGGCCAAAAGGAGAGGTGACGTTCTTGGCAAATACTGGGAGTTCCTCAAAATGGACCCTGAGTCCCTGATGTCAAAGATGCGGTTGGAGAGTATCCCCAAATTACTTCTAGGTGAGGCAAGGACAGACTGATGCATAGCCACTATGTGCCACCATCCCCTCACAAGGTTCCTGGTCACAGAGGGAGGCGAAGGGCAGCTACATATGTGGCGGCTGTGTAGCCTGCAGATACACGCAAACTAGTAAATCATTTACCAGCAATGTAAGCGGAAAGGAATATCGTATCCCAGACTACATCAACTGCAGTGAAAAAAAGAGCAAGCGGCACTCCACACTACTCCGCTATGGAGCGGTGCCCGTATCCCAAGTCGGTGTACTCACAGGTAGTAGTATTAAAGGATCGGCACTCAAAGCGATGATTCTTCAAGATTCCTTTTATTCGCCATGAAATGAGGTAAAACACTACACGTGTTTCGGCTCTGTGACACTTTGAGAAAGGCTCACAGAGCCGAAACATGTGTAGTGTTTTACCTCATTTCATGGCGAATAAAGAGAATCTTTAAGAATCATCGCTTTGAGTACCGATCCCTTAAATTCTACATCAAATGCAGGTCGAGAGGGGCGACATACCGACTAACGTGCGAATGTGGTCTAGAGCACACTGGAAAGACAATAGGTCAGTTTAGGAGAAGAGTAGGGGAACATCTGGGGGACACTGCTAACAAGAGAGATACCTCAGTGACACCAACATCAAAACCATAACAGTAAGGCCTAATGCATACGACCGTATGTTTAGTCCGCGTCTGAGCTGCATATTTTGCGGCTCGGTGCGGACCCATTTACTTCAATAGGGCCGCAAAGATGCGGACAGCATTTCGTGTGCTGTCCGCATCCATTGCTCTGTTCCGTGGCCCCGCAAAAAAAAAAGAGCATGTCCTATTCTTGTCCGTTTTGCGGACAAGAGTAGGCATCTCTATAATGGACCGCCCGTTCCGTTTCGCAAATTGCAGAAGGCACACGGAGCGGCTTCCTTGTTTTGCAGATCCGCCAAAACACATACGGTCGTGTGATGGCCTAAAGCCAAGATCACAGTCAGTGTAAAACAGCTGACGAGAGGGGGTGACTGGGATAGAGATCCTCCAGCGAGAGGCGAGGTGGATCTTCTATCTCCAGACCACAGCCCCTCAGCTCTGAACAAACAACTTCATTTCAGTCGTTTGTATTTAGTGTCCCCTATCAGAGGAGTGTGCTCTGTTACACTGACACGGTTACACCCTCTCGTATTTTGGGTCACAGTAATTGACCCATGTCTTCATTGATCTCTCCAGCCGCACTTTTTAAGGTCTCAATACCTCCTAGGTACCGACTAATCCCCAACGCCCCCGAATATAGTGGGCAGCAGATCCCCCAGAATTTATCGGAGTGTGTTTATTTAATGCATCTATCATGTCTGTAATTGAACAAGCTAAATCAATGAGTTCATGTAGATTCCGCTAAAACTGGCCATCCATATTCAGAGGTCTATGTATGGGAAGGGGAACCTAACAACTGTGACCCAGCATTATTAAGGTGACATCAGCATCAGCAGGTCCAAGCAGCCATGGAGATGTCATTAGCCATAGCAGCCCATGGTGATGCTACTAGTCGAAGCAGTCCATATAAGTTCCAGGCTAGTCTCAGCAGTAGTCCAGGCCCTGCAGCCCATGGTGATGTCACCTCTGTCCTGTCACTAGTCCAGGCCCTGCAGCCCATGGTGATGTCACTTCTGTCCTGTCACTAGTCCAGGCTCTGCAGCCCATGGTGATGTCAATTCTGTCCTGTCACTAGTCCAGGCCCTGCAGCCCATGGTGATGTCACTTCTGTCCTGTCACTAGTCCAGACCCTGCAGCCCATGATGATGTCACTTCTGTCCTGTCACTAGTCCAGGCCCTGCAGCCCATGGTGATGTCACTTCTGTCCTGTCACTAGTCCAGGCTCTGCAGCCCATGGTGATGTCACTTCTGTCCTGTCACTAGTCCAGGTCCTGCAGCCCATGGTGATGTCACTTCTGTCCTGTCAGTAGTCCAGGCCCTGCAGCCCATGGTGATGTCACTGCTGTCCTGTCACTAGTCCAGGCCCTGCAGCCCATGGTGATGTCACTTCTGTCCTGTCACTAGTCCAGGCCCTGCAGTCCATGGTGATGTCACTTCTGTCCTGTCACTAGTCCAGGCCCTGCAGCCCACGGTGATGTCACTTCTGTCCTGTCACTAGTCCAGGCTCTGCAGCCCATGGCGATGTCACTTCTGTCCTGTCACTAGTCCAGGCCCTGCAGCCCATGGTGATGTCACTTCTGTCCTGTCACTAGTCCAGGCCCTGCAGCCCATGGTGATGTCACTTCTGTCCTGTCACTAGTCCAGGCCCTGCAGCCCATGGTGATGTCACTTCTGTCCTGTCACTAGTCCAGGCCCTGCAGCCCATGGTGATGTCACTTCTGTCCTGTCACTAGTCCAGGCCCTGCAGCCCATGGTGATGTCACTTCTGTCCTGTCACTAGTCCAGGCCCTGCAGCCCATGGTGATGTCACTTCTGTCCTGTCACTAGTCCAGGCCCTGCAGCCCATGGTGATGTCACTTCTGTCCTGTCACTAGTCCAGGCCCTGCAGCCCATGGTGATGTCACTTCTGTCCTGTCACTAGTCCAGGCCCTGCAGCCCATAGTGATGTCACTTCTGTCCTGTCACTAGTCCAGGCCCTGCAGCCAATGGTGATGTCACTTCTGTCCTGTCACTAGTCCAGGCCCTGCAGCCCATGGTGATATCACTTCTGTCCTGTCACTAGTCCAGGCTCTGCAGCCCATGGTGATGTCACTTCTGTCCTGTCACTAGTCCAGGCCCTGTAGCCCATGGTGATGTCACTTCTGTCCTGTCACTAGTCCAGGCTCTGCAGCCCATGGTGATGTCACTTCTGTCCTGTCACTAGTCCAGGCCCTGCAGCCCATGGTGATGTCACTTCTGTCCTGTCACTAGTCCAGGCCCTGCAGCCCATGGTGATGTCACTACTGTCCTGTCACTAGTCCAGGCCCTGCAGCCCATGGTGATGTCACTTCTGTCCTGTCACTAGTCCAGGCCCTGCAGCCCACGGTGATGTCACTTCTATCCTGTCACTAGTCCAGGTCCTGCAGCCCATGATGATGTCACTTCTGTCCTGTCACTAGTCCAGGCCCTGCAGCCCATAGTGATGTCACTTCTGTCCTGTCACTAGTCCAGGCCCTGCAGCCCATGGTGATGTCACTGCTGTCCTGTCACTAGTCCAGGCTCTGCAGCCCATGATGATGTCACTTCTGTCCTGTCACTAGTCCAGGCCCTGCAGCCCATGGTGATGTCACTGCTGTCCTGTCACTAGTCCAGGCCCTGCAGCCCATGGTGATGTCACTTCTGTCCTGTCACTAGTCCAGGCCCTGCAGCCCATGGTGATGTCACTTCTGTCCTGTCACTAGTCCAGGCTCTGCAGCCCATGGTGATGTCACTTCTGTCCTCTCACTAGTCCAGGCCCTGCAGCCCATGGTGATGTCACTTCTGTCCTGTCACTAGTCCAGGTCCTGTAGCCCATGGTGATGTCACTTCTGTCCTGTCACTAGTCCAGGCCCTGCAGCCCATGGTGATGTCACTTCTGTCCTGTCAGTAGTCCAGGCCCTGCAGCCCATGGTGATGTCACTTCTGTCCTGTCACTAGTCCAGGCTCTGCAGCCCATGGTGATGTCACTTCTGTCCTCTCACTAGTCCAGGCCCTGCAGCCCATGGTGATGTCACTTCTGTCCTGTCACTAGTCCAGGCCCTGCAACCCATGGTGATGTCACTTCTGTCCTGTCACTAGTCCAGGCTCTGCAGCCCATGGTGATGTCACTTCTGTCCTGTCACTAGTCCAGGCCCTGCAGCCCATGGTGATGTCACTTCTGTCCTGTCACTAGTCCAGGCCCTGCAGCCCATGGTGATGTCACTTCTGTCCTGTCACTAGTCCAGGCCCTGCAGCCCATGGTGATGTCACTTCTGTCCTGTCACTAGTCCAGGCCCTGCAGCCCATGGTAATGTCACTTCTGTCCTGTCACTAGTCCAGGCTCTGCAGCCCATGGTGATGTCACTTCTGTCCTGTCACTAGTCCTGGCTCTGCAGCCCATGGTGATGTCACTTCTGTCCTGTCACTAGACCAGGCCCTGCAGCCCATGGTGATGTCACTTCTGTCCTGTCACTAGTCCAGGCCCTGCAGCCCATGGTGATGTCACTTCTGTCCTGTCACTAGACCAGGCCCTGCAGCCCATGGTGATGTCACTTCTGTCCTGTCACTAGTCCAGGCCCTGCAGCCCATGGTGATGTCACTTCTGTCCTGTCACTAGTCCAGGCCCTGCAGCCCATGGTGATGTCACTTCTGTCCTGTCACTAGTCCAGGCTCTGCAGCCCATGGTGATGTCACTTCTGTCCTGTCACTAGTCCAGGCCCTGCAGCCCATGGTGATGTCACTTCTGTCCTGTAACTAGTCCAGGCCCTGCAGCCCACGGTGATGTCACTTCTATCCTGTAACTAGTCCAGGCCCTGCAGCCCATGGTGATGTCACTTCTGTCCTGTCTCTAGCCCAGGCCCTGCAGCCCATGGTGATGTCACTTCTGTCCTGTCACTAGTCCAGGCCCTGCAGCCCATGGTGATGTCACTTCTGTCCTGTCACTAGTCCAGGCCCTGCAGCCCATAGTGATGTCACTTCTGTCCTGTCACTAGTCCAGGCCCTGCAGCCCATGGTGATGTCACTTCTGTCCTGTCACTAGACCAGGCCCTCAGCCCATGGTGATGTCACTTCTGTCCTGTCACTAGTCCAGGCCCTGCAGCCCATGGTGATGTCACTTCTGTCCTGTCACTAGTCCAGGCCCTGCAGCCCATGGTGATGTCACTTCTGTCCTGTCACTAGTCCAGGCCCTGCAGCCCATGGTGATGTCACTTCTGTCCTGTCACTAGTCCAGGCCCTGCAGCCCATGGTGATGTCACTTCTGTCCTGTCACTAGTCCAGGCCCTGCAGCCCATGGTGATGTCACTTCTGTCCTGTCACTAGTGCAGGCCCTGCAGCCCATGGTGATGTCACTTCTGTCCTGTCACTAGTCCAGGCCCTGCAGCCCATGGTGATGTCACTTCTGTCCTGTCACTAGTCCAGGCCCTGCAGCCCAGGGTGATGTCACTTCTGTCCTGTCACTAGTCCAGGCCCTGCAGCCCATGGTGATGTCACTTCTGTCCTGTCACTAGTCCAGGCCCTGCAGCCCAGGGTGATGTCACTTCTGTCCTGTCACTAGTCCAGGCCCTGCAGCCCATGGTGATGTCACTTCTGTCCTGTCACTAGTCCAGGCCCTGCAGCCCATGGTGATGTCACTTCTGTCCTGTCACTAGTCCAGGCCCTGCAGCCCATGGTGATGTCACTTCTGTCCTGTCACTAGTCCAGGCCCTGCAGCCCATGGTGATGTCACTTCTGTCCTGTCACTTTATACAGATGACATTACCACATTTTTCCTTAGCATTTTTCCGCTGGATGGTCCTGAATAACAAGCAGGGATGTCATCTGCAGGCCGCACATAATCCCATTACCCCCGTCCATTACTGGGGCACATATGGCGGTAATGTATAATGCATACGCTTCCATTAGCCGCAGACAGCAAGCTCCTCTCTGGTGTCACGTCGGTCTGCGTGATTTATGCTCCATCTCCTAAACTACAAGCACATGGGACATCTCTCCCAGGGATATGCAATAGCTGTGTGGGAAAAAGACATTCTTAAAGGGACAGTCAAATCATAGACAGAGACCTGCAGAAGATAGTGGATTTTGCCTTGTGAAGTCGCTCACCTCATAGTGCAGGGCGATTAATCGATAGGCTACAGTAGGTGACTTGGTGCCATGGCCTCCCCACCAGGGGAGCTCCAGCAGAAGAGCAGCTCCCGGGATGTGGTGGTCTGGTGGCCATGAAGGAAACGTGGAGGTGACTGGTGGTTGCATGGGAGGGGAGGGCAGGGCTGGTGTCGCTATAAGCTGGTGCTCCCCATCTTTTGATAAATAAAGTGGTGCTCCGCTCCGTCAGATGTCGTGGTGCGCTGTCTCTGTGTGTGGGTGGAGGGTGTGAGATCTGGCCCAGGACGGCGCAGTGAAGAATATGCCCTCATCATGGCCGCCCACCTGTGGTTCTAACTGCGCATAACCTAATGCACAGACAAGTTACACTTTAGGTGGAAATCCTCAGTAATAATATCCTCTGGTCATTAGCATTACTCCCACCCAATCAATACCCCCATCCTCCGCTGTCTGTCAGACTGCAGGACTCAGCCTTTCTGAAGCACTTTAGCTAATGACCTACAGCCCTGAGGATGTGGAGAACCTACAGACGTACATTATAGGTACAGACCCTGGAGCGTCTATGAAGAACCGCATACATATATATAGAAGAATAGCTCACTTAAAGGGAACTCCACTTCTCATTAATAAAGCATCACAACCACCTGGTCGAGACCTCTGTAGGGGACAAAGAGTGTCTGTAGGGGAAAGAGCAGCCTATAAAGGGACAGAGGGACCTGTAAGGGGACAAGGGGGTCTCTAGTGGGATAGAGGGGGCCTGTACAGGGACAGAGAGGCCTGTAGAGGGACAGTGGGGTCTGTAGAGCAACACTGTAGAGGGACATTGGGGGTCTGTAGTGGGACAGAGGGGCCTGTACAGGGACAGAGAGGCCTGTAGAGAGACAGTGGGGTCTGTAGAGCAACACTGTAGAGGGACATTGGGGGTCTGTAGTGGGACAGAGGGGCCTGTAGGGGGAAAGAGCAGCCTATAAAGGGACAGAGGGACCTGTAAGGGGACAAAGGGGGTCTCTAGTGGGATAGAGAGGCCCTGTAGAGAGGACAATGGGGGTCTGTAGGGGGACAGAGGATCCTGTAGAGGGACAATGGGGGTCTGTAAGGGGACAGAGGGATCCTGTAGAGGGACATTGGGGGTCTGTAGAGGGATAGAGAGGTCTGTAGTGGGATAGAGGGGCCTGTACAGGGACAGAGAGGCCTGTAGAGGGACAGTGGGGGTCTGTAGGGGGACAGAGGATCCTGTGAGAGGGACATTGGGGGTCTGTAGGGGGACAGAGGGGCCTGTAGAGGGACAGAGGGGTCGGTAGTGGGATAGAGGGGGCCTGTACAGGGACAGAGAGGCCTGTAGAGGGACAGCGGGGTCTGTAGAGGCAACACAGGATCCTGTAGAGGGACATTGGGGGTCTGTAGTGGGACAGAGGGGCCTGTACAGGGACAGAGAGGCCTGTAGAGGGACAGAGGAGCCTGTACAGGAAAAGAGGAGCCTGTAGAGAGACAGTGGGGGTCTGTAGAGGACAGAGGAGTCTGTAGAGGGACAGAGGGGCCTGTACAGGGACAGAGGGGTCTGTAGAGGGACAGAGAGGCCTGTAGGGGGACAGAGGAGCCTGTATGGGGACAAAGGGGCTCTGTAGTGGGATAGAGGGTCTGTACAGGAACAGAGGAGCCTGTAGAGGGACAGAGGAGTCTGTAGAGGGACAGTGGGGGTCTGTAGAAAGACAAAGGGGCCTGTACAGGAAAAGAGGAGCCTGTAGAGAGACAGTGGGGTCTGTAGATCAACACAGGATCCTGTAGAGGGACATTGGGAGTCTGTAGTGGGACAGAGGGGCCTGTACAGGGACAGAGAGGCCTGTAGGGGGAAAGAGGAGCCTGTATGGGGACAAAGGGGCTTTGTAGTGTGATAGAGGGGTCTGTACAGGAAAAGAGGAGCCTGTAGAGGGACAGTGGGGGGTCTGTAGAGGACAGAGGAGTCTGTAGAGGGACAGTGGGGGTCTGTAGAGGATAGAGAGGTCTGTAGAGGGACAGTGGGGGCCTGTAGAGGGACAGAGGGGCCTGTAGAGGGACAGTGAGGGCCTGTAGAGGGATAGAGAGGTCTGTAGAGGGACAGTGGGGGCCTGTAGAGGGATAGAGAGGTCTGTAGAGGGACAGTGGGGGCCTGTAGAGGGACAGAGGGGCCTGTAGAGGGACAGTGGGGGCCTGTAGAGGGATAGAGAGGTCTGTAGAGGGACAGTGGGGGCCTGTAGAGGGATAGAGAGGTCTGTAGAGGGACAGTGGGGGCCTGTAGAGGGACAGAGGGGCCTGTAGAGGGACAGTGGGGGCCTGTAGAGGGACAGAGGGGCCTGTAGAGGGACAGTGGGGGCCTGTAGAGGGATAGAGAGGTCTGTAGAGGGACAGTGGGGGCCTGTAGAGGGACAGAGGGGCCTGTAGAGGGACAGTGGGGGCCTGTAGAGGGATAGAGAGGTCTGTAGAGGGACAGTGGGGGCCTGTAGAGGGATAGAGAGGTCTGTAGAGGGACAGTGGGGGCCTGTAGAGGGACAGAGGGGCCTGTAGAGGGACAGTGGGGGCCTGTAGAGGGATAGAGAGGTCTGTAGAGGGACAGTGGGGGCCTGTAGAGGGATAGAGAGGTCTGTAGAGGGACAGTGGGGGCCTGTAGAGGGACAGAGGGGCCTGTAGAGGGACAGTGGGGGCCTGTAGAGGGATAGAGAGGTCTGTAGAGGGACAGTGGGGGCCTGTAGAGGGATAGAGAGGTCTGTAGAGGGACAGTGGGGGCCTGTAGAGGGATAGAGAGGTCTGTAGAGGACAGAGGAGTCTGTAGGTGGAGAGAAGAGCGTCTCTGTATTTACAATCTATGAGGACATAGGGGTGACAGAAGAGCTTACAATCTATGAGGACATAGGGGTGACAGAAGAGCTTACAATCTATGAGGACATAGGGGTGACACAAGAGCTTACAATCTATGAGAACATAGGGGTGACACAAGAGCTTACAATCTATGAGGAGACAGGAGTAACATATAAGGTAAAACGTGTTTGCTCTGTACAGTGGTCCGGTCGTCCTAACACAATATAGCAGATATAAAGCTGCATGAGCCGTCACCGGCCGATATCTGTAGTGCTTGTAGTGAGGTGGATACTGATGGATGATGGATCAGGTTCAGAAGAATGATGAATGGGTAGTGGAGAAGAGTTAGATTAGGGGGTGTGATAGGCCACCCTAAAAAGATGAGTGATCTTATGCAGTAACCTAATTGCTTGGGGTAAAGCACTCCAGAAAACTGCTGCTCCTCAGGATACGCCTTTAATGATATTGGCGGGGGTAGCTATAGGGTGCCCGGGTAGCAGTCACACAGCAGGTCCCTCTGCCACATAAGACACCTGTATGATAAATGGGCCATGGTGGGGAAGGCTCTGTGGTGAAGCATGAAGTATATAAGTGTGAATGAGGCCTTACATGGTCCGACCTGTCTCGTGGTTCCCATTCAGATGAGTGAGGGCAGAACAACCAGTTCCTCCAATACCATCCCCATGAATAGAGCACCTGTCCCTATATTCAGGATTGGATCCACATTCTGCTTTGTTTTTGGGCTTTGTTCTATTCTTCTGACTTCTTCAGGATACGCCCAAGTGATGAAGTGGCTTCTATAATGCCCTCAATACAGGCTGAAACTAGTCTTTTGTCTATTTTCTTACGAGGGCTCTGGACAGAAGATCGAGATGTGAATGGCAGGACAAACAAACTGCAGCCAAAAACCAGTGCTGCCCAATGCTGCGGACCCTCCCATAGCCCGGCACAGCCCAGCACAAAACCGCCATGAGGCCACAAAACAACACAAAACCAGCGTGAGAGCGTGCAATACTGGAAATCATCCTACAACAGAAACCACAACCGCAAGGCAATGAAGAAAAGCACATGAGTCACAACAACAAGTAGTAGTTAGGAACGCCGACTCCAGTGTGAACGCAATTTTATCAACAGTAAATTACTGCAGCATTTAGTAACTAATGATGTGACTGTAAAGGGTGCGAGAAGCCCCCTCCCTATGATGCACGGCCCAGTCATAGGATGGTAATCTGCTGGGGAAGGAGTGAATGAAGGAAGTGCTCGCCCCTGTAGTGATGGGCTGTGACCTGGTTAGCATGTGGAGCAGTGTCTCGCAAGTCATATGGAGTGCCGGCAATCTCCTCCCAATTGCTGGGGTGCAGGCTAATGAGAGGCCTGCTGCAGCAGTTCCTGCAGAAGATCAGTGAAGGTTAGCAGAGATCCCCTTCCCTTGAGGGTAGGGGAACTCCTGTACTGTGCAGGCTAAGCAAAACTTCTGCAGCCATTACTCTGCCAGAGACCCAGTTTAGGCCTCCCCACTTTGGACTTCTCTCTCAGCGCACCCCAGCCAAAGACACATCACGCTTCTACCACTTCTGCATCACGTCTAACATGCATACAGGATTGATCTCTGCTAACATCCTATATGCATGTATAACGTGATGCAGCAGTGGTAGAAGCGTGATGTGTCCTCTGGCTGGGGTGCGCTGAGAGAGAAGTCCAAAGTGGGGAGGCCTGAACTGGGTCCTGGCGGAGTGATGGCTGCAGAAGTTTTGCTAAGCCTGCAGAGTATAGGAGTTCCCCTTCCCTCAAGCCCATGGCATGGATAACGTCTGCCTCGGGTGTGCCACTGAAGAGATGGCTGCAGCAGTGATAGTGACTGACCATCTAATGAACAGCATGGGAGCAGAGGAGTCTCCCTCCATACCAAAGGGTACAGGGAGGTTCCATACTCGCCATCCAAAGCCTCCTGGGGGTGGGGCGCACTCACCCCTCCCAACTCTGTACATTTCTACAGCTCATTACATTTACAGTAAGATAAAATATAGAGGAGAAATTGTAGAACTGATGTGTTTTCTGCATTCAACACCCTTCAAAGCAGAGGAACAGAATGAGCAAAGCGGATGCCCCATGATCTGTTTACTGCAGAGTGAGGGGTGGAGCTTAACACAGGGATTGCATGTTTACCAGTGTCATGCCCCGCCCCTCCTACCTGCACTAGGTAGAAGACACTGCAGCAGATTTGTCTAGTATATAATTAATAATAAGAGTAGGGATCACGTAGAAAGCTCGCTGACGCGCAGTTTTACCGGCAGATCTGTGTGGACATTAACCATCGGAGTGAAAACTGCGCTGATTTATAGTAAATATTTATGCAGCATTGCGGACGCCTCTATCCCATGGCCTCAACTTATAGGGAATTTCACAAGGGACATTTATAAAACATACTCATAATGTAATCAGTTCTGTTATCAGGACCAGGCGGAGATCACATTTCACAGGACGGCGTTATCTGTGTGTACAGGACGCCTCGACAAGGATACGATTGTAAAGACGCCGGTTTCACACTCTCGTGGGCAGATAAGTGCACTCTGTAAATATAGTGGCTGAAAAGACACCTGCACTAATACAAACACTTCAATAAAAAGTGCTACATAACACTCATAACCTCTAAAACGCTGTGTGAACCTGGCCTTAAAGGGCCTATCGCACAAAAATAATCACCTATCCTAGCAGGGAGTCCGAATGCTGGGATCATTCAGAGAACACGAGCAGCAATTACGATGTCGGTCCACCGCTCTATTCACTTATATAGACTGATGGGGCGCTGTCTACATCAGCCCTGAAACACAAGGTGGGGTCAGTCAGCACGTCCCTGTATGAAGGTGCACGTAGCCATGGCAAAATACACAAACACAGAAATGCAACAGCACTCTGCAACCAGCACTCTGCCCTGCCTCTATGCTAGAAGCTATCAGAGGTCGTTGGTGTACATTTTGATCAAAAGTAATAAGCCACTCGCCACACCAAGGCCGCCTCTATGAGTGGTCCTAACGCTAAATCCTACCTGTTATGGGCCATGACAGCCACATAAAATCCAGGAGTGCGGGCCCAGCATGCATGCTAGGATCAACCATGCTTATTAACCCTTTCTCGTGCCATAACAGCCTCTATTAGATCCAGGGACGCAGGTACCAACATGCATGCTGAGCCCACTGTGCACTGGTTACAGAGTGCTGTTGCATTTCTGTGTGTGTATGTATATTTTGCCATGGCTGCGTGCACCTGCATACAGAGACGTGCTGACTGACCCCCTTGTGTTTCTGCGTAGTATATGTTGGAGGTGAGGTGGCCTCCTTTCAGTCGTGCACACCTGACTAGTTTGTCTGCCCTAGAGGCTGGTTTCAATCAGAGTAAGTATAAAACTGAACTTGCATTCATAGTACCAACTAATAACCATCTGGCTCCAGGAAGAGTACACAGTGGGCTCAGCATGCATGTTGGTACCTGCGTCCCTGGATCTAATAGAGGCTGTTATGGCACCAGAAAGGGTTAATAAGCACGGTTGATCATAGCATGCATGCTGGGCCTGCTAGGATTTTAGGTGGCTGTCATGGCCCATAACAGGTAGGATTTAGAGATAGGACCACTCATAGAGGCTGACCTTGACGTGGCGAGTGGCTTATTACTTTTTAATCAAAATGTACACTAACGACCTCTGATAACTTCTAGCATAGAGGCAGGGCAGAGTGCTGGTTGCAGAGTGCTGTTGCAGTTCTGTGTTTGTGTGTCTACATCAGCCCTGGAGAGGTGGATCGACATAAGAGACTTGAGACAGCTTGAGATCGTGGGGTGGTCCCTGCTGTTGGATCCTGTGGAAATCATATTTGTGTGATCAGCTTCTTTTCTGTAGGGTTGCCGTGATGTCGCTTTCTTATGCTCCTCTTGGCTTCCATATGTGTTTGGCTTTTCATCTATTATTTTTGATAATTTCAGCGCATTTTATGTTTTCCTTATGGATTTTAATCATAGAAGCAGGATCTAGCCCTATATATCCGCTCCGGTGTGTCAGAGGTTATGCCGCTGGTCGGGTAGAGTAATGGAAAGGACTTGTGATTGTGTCACCTTTGATGTTAGGTAGGCTTGTCCTCATCCACGGCCTGATATTGGCTGCCCCCTTCCCAATGCCAGATGTTTTGGTTCTGACCCGTTTTTGTACAATGCTGCTAATGTGTTTGTTTGTTTGCTTATGTCCATCTCTGCCCTTTAGAGTAGGGACCGTCATCCAGTTGCGGTTCTACCATTCAGACTGGCCCCTGGTATTGCCCATACAGCACAGGTAGGTGAGTGATAGAGCCTCGGGCTACTTGAGAGACCTTGGCGCGGTGCCCGAGCTTAAGACATGTCCTCCTAGTAGGATATGTCGAACTAACCTCTCAATTTTACGTCAGTGTGAGGGTTTAGTGTTATCGCAGAGTGCACCTGTCTTTGCTTTTGTTTAGTCTTTGATTGTTCTTCACATCCACATAATTGTTACCTTATGTAGGATGGTTATTGTGCTACTTGTAGTCCGTTGCTGGCATCTTCCATTGTATGCATTTTTTGCTGTTGATTGCGATAAGCAACGGACTACAAGTGCAGGATATGCTCCCCTAGATATATGCACAACCGCATGTGGGTTTGAGCATATCCGGCCTGTTTAACACCACACCACGTTTTCTAATGGTTTTGTATACCTATAGTTCCTAGTATTAGCAGCAGCATAGCGGACTTTGTGTGTGTAAAATATACAAACGTATGCACATAAAAAAAAAATGTTCTATAAAAAATTCCAAAACCTTAAAATGTCCAAATTTCCCCAAAATGAATACCTTAGGGGGACAACATAAAGTCACTTTGAAGGGGCTCGTGACGTTTTGGCGCTGTGCAGCATCTGTACCAGCAGAATAGGCGCCGTAGAGACCAGCAATAAAAAACCGAAGGTAAATAACACAAATAGCATCTATTTACAAGGTACAACCACACGGTAATGGTTTTTAGAAATGTTTGGTTTAGGAACTTTTATAACAGAAAAACTAGAAAGGAAAAATATAGTTTTCATCATATTTACATTTTTTTAAAGATTTAAGGAAAAATTATTATATGTGTCATCTAATGGCACAGAAGAAAGGTGTAAGGCGTCCTGTAAACAGTAGGAAATACATGGGGGTTGGCTCAGAAATTAAGTTGCAGTTGAATAGGCCCAGTGCTAAAAAAGGGAAAATTAGCCTGGAAAGAAGGGGTTAAAACTCCAGTAATGAAGCAGTTAAAGCTGCTCTGTCAGCTGGATCAACCCTAGCCTACCAGGCATTTAGTCTCGTAGGGTAGATGGCGCTGTCGCTGATTAAGACGATACCTGTCTTACGTCTGTCGCTGCTATTGCTGCGGAGAAAAATAAACTTTTAAAATGATGCAGATAAACTATTCGAGCACAGGAGGCAAATGAACTATTCGAGGCACCAGGAGGCGGGCTTATGTGGTTCGAGCACCGTTCCAGCGGCGCCCCTGGTGCTCCGTGATGACACCCATCATGCCCCCTGCCTTTAGATCGACAGTGGGAGACCGTATTCGTGTCCAGAACGGCGCATGCACACATCTTTGCTCATCGGGATGCATACATCAGAAATGGTCTCCAAATTCAAGGAATGTAATTCTTCCTGCACAATCTTAAGAATGGCCC
Organism: Bufotes viridis; assembly: GCA_033119425.1. Taxonomy (NCBI): domain Eukaryota; kingdom Metazoa; phylum Chordata; class Amphibia; order Anura; family Bufonidae; genus Bufotes; species Bufotes viridis. Next base: position 600,847,209 of record CM065590.1, on the reverse strand, counting down.
CCACTACACAAAAACACCTTTAGGGATGTTTACATTTTTCACAGACCTTGAGCTTCCCAAAACCATCCAGAGAGCGATCTACTGCAATAACCACCATTCTCCAAATGAATCTAAAGCCCGGGCAGATCCCGGGACCAGATGGTTTAACAAGTAGACACTGAAATATTTGCTGAAGAACTAACACATTTAAGCTGCAAGAAAAATGTAATTCCCCAAGAAATCTTATCATGTAATGACCGTCCCCAAATCCGGGAAGACCCTGCAGCATTTCTGCCCCACTTCTCTACTAAATACAGACGTTAAAATATCCGCCAAAGTTATAGCGAATAAACTGAAGACCAAGTAGGTTTTATATCGAGTAGGCAAACCTTAGGCAGAGCCCGCAGGATGATCAGCCTAATGCAACACCCAATCCTCGAGAAGCTCGTCTTCATTCTTATCCTGAGACGCGGAGTCAGGAGATCTGGATTCTGTTTTAAATACATTTTTATTCTGCGAGTATATTGAATGGGTTCCCCCGGCTTGTACTAGTGATGGCTGGACACCCAACACCCCCGCCGATCAGCTGTATGAAGAGAAAGTACGCGCCGTGTGAGCGTGCCGTCTCCTGTCTCTCTTCCTGCTAGCCACAGAGATAGCAGCAGTGAGCAGTAACAGAGACAGGAGACGTCACACATGCACAGCGCGCACTGTCTCTTCATACTGCTGATCAGGCGTCCACCGATCTTATATTGATGACCCCTTTAAATGTGCTCACGCAGAGTTCTCACCCTTTCATTTTTAGTAATGGTACGTGACATGGGTGCCGGTTCTCCCCAAAATATTTGCTCTAATTATGGGCCAATTGCAGAAGCTCCAGGTAAAAACTCACACATTTTAGGTTTCAAGGTAGGCCAAACTGAACGTAAAACCAGCCTCTACGAGGACAAGGTAACATTAACCAATCCCCCAGTATCACTCCCCGCACAGTCAACATTGTCTAACTTCAGAAAAATTTCCGACTATAAAATAAATGATAAAACAGCCCAAATTCTCAATATAAGAGAGTAATAAGAAAATGGTGGCACTGCCCGTCTCAGGGAGGTAAATTACAGATTCTTTATTGGCAGAAATATGGCATTTCTGGGTCGGGCAGACCCTTTATCAGATTCAGTCCAACGTTACCAACAGCGATTTACAGCACCGAACAGGGCGTGTTTACAAGTCATGTGACAGGCTTAACAAATGGCTTTCAAAGAATGAAGTGAAGCAAAGTAAAATAATTATATATGAGGATTATGTCAAATAAATATGAAAAAGGACAAAAAATTTTTATAAAATAGTGGGACAGCACGGTGGCTCAGTGGCTAGTGATGGCTCAGTGGTTAGCAGTGACTCAGTGGTCAGCAGTGATTCAGTGCTAGTGGTGGCACAGTGGTTAGCGGTGGCTCAGTGGTTAGCAGTGGTGCCTTGCTGGGGAGGAGGTTCCAATCTGACCAAGGACACCACTCTCATGGAGTTTGTATGTTCTCCCCGTGTTGGGTTGGGTTTCCTCTGGGTCCTCCGGTTTTCTCCTACACTCGAAAGACAGACTGATAGGGAACTTAGATTGTGAGCTCCTGGGGACAGCCCAATGCTAATGTCTGTACAGCGCTGCAGAATATGTCAGCGCTATATAAGTGAGTATAATAAATAAAATAAATAATAACAGAAGAATGAATTGCAGCACGTGGGCCGTACCACGCAGGAATCACCCAGCATCGCTGTAATATAAGGAAGAAGCACATTGTGCTCGGAAACACGAAGGAGGTAATGATCCCATTAAATTCCTGCCGATCAGAAACCTACCGCAGAGTCCTGAAGACGAGACGAGGGCTTTGGATTTACAAATGACGTAATATTATGTTGCCTTAGATAAGATGATTGTAACTACTGTAACTTCTGCCATTTATTTCCCAGGACTCTGCCTCCCTCTAGTGGGGCCATTGGGGATCTCCTCTAGGTGCCATAGAACCTGGCAAGTATCATATCCTTCTGAGAGTACACATTAAAGGGAGTCTGTCACCTACTTCTAGAGCTTTAGACCGCTCATATCCTGTATTGTGTCTTTCACATATCCACAAATGGAAAAAAAAAACACTTTATAATAATATACAGTATGAGAAACACAATACAGGAACTATTTTTATGTTGGTCAACTTTGCTAAATCATGATATGAGCGGTCTAAGGGTACTTTCACATTAGCGGCAGGGGAGTCCGTCAGGCTGTTCTGGCGGGTGAACAGCCTGTCGGATCCGTCCTGCCGCTAGTTCACGAGTGCCCCCTGACTTCAGAAGGCAGCACGGCAGCGCACGGCGAGAGGCCGCCAGACTAAAAGAACAGCCTGACGGACTCCCCTGCCGCTAGTGTAAATCTAGCCTAAAAATCTCGAAGTAGGTGACTGCCTCCCTTTAAAGGGGTTATCCAAGACCTATAATCCCTTTAATTATTATTAATTTATTGAGTATAATGTCAATTAATAATTATAATTCAATTCAGCATTTTAACCGCCCATCGACCACCATCGATTTACATTTTCTAGCCCTTTTATCCTACGGAGTCCCTAATCCCATCTACCTGGCTAACCTGGAGTAAAAATTCAAGGAATTCTTGTTGAAGCCCTACCCATTTCCTAGTTCCTTTTTTTGTGTCTTTTTAGAGTTTTTTACATTCCTTTTTTTTTAAATGATCTATTCTGTAATTAGTTTTTATAAAATGTATTGTTTATTTTATGCGTAATCGTCATATATCATTATTTCCCTTTGTTTCATTGAACTCTTTGTAAACCATTTATGGAGAGGTCACATGACTTGTAAACACGCCCCCTGTCCGCTGTCTGTAACGTTGGATTGAATCTGATGACCGGTCTGTCCGGCTAAGAAACGCCTTATTTTTGGCAATAAAGAATCTGTAATTTATATAACTAACTCTGTTCCTCTGACTCCCCAACACAGGCAGCGCCAATATTTTCTTATTACTCCTTTGGATTTAGTGCTGGCTCAGCTCTCTGACCGCGTGGTGCTCTATATAGTATGTGTGCTGTGCCCCCAGCTACAGGTGAGCCCCCCATCTGCCTGTATAGTTCTCCTCTCCTGGGGGTCCTCCCGAGGCTTCTCTGTTATAGTGCTGTGCCTCCAGCTACAGGTGAGCCCCCCATCTGCCTGTATAGTTCTCCTCTCCTGGGGTCCTCCTGAGGCTTCTCTGTTATAGTGCTGTGCCTCCAGCTACAGGTGAGCCCCCCCATCTGCTTGTATAGTTCTCCTCTCCCGGGGGTCCTCCTGAGGCTTCTGTGTTATAGTGCTGTGCCCCCAGCTACAGGTGAGCCCCCCATCTGCCTGTATAGTTCTCCTCTCCCGGGGGTCCTCCTGATGCTTCTCTGTTATAGTGCTGTGCCTCCAGCTACAGGTGAGCCCCCATCTGTCTGTATAGTTCTCCTCTCCTGGAGGTCCTCCCGAGGCTTCTCTGTTATAGTGCTGTGCCTCCAGCTACAGGTAAGCCCCCCATCTGCCTGTATAGTTCTCCTCTCCTGGGGGTCCTCCCGAGGCTTCTCTGTTATAGTGCTGTGCCTCCAGCTACAGGTGAGCCCCCCATCTGCCTGTATAGTTCTCCTCTCCCGGGGGTCCTCCTGATGCTTCTCTGTTATAGTGCTGTGGCCCCTGCTACAGATGAGCCCCCATCTGTCTGTATAGTTCTCCTCTCCCGAGGGTCCTCCCGAGGCTTCTCTGTTATAGCGCTGTGCCTCCAGCTACAGGTGAGCCCCCCATCTGCCTGTATAGTTCTCCTCTCCTGGGGGTCCTCCTGAGGCTTCTCTGTGATAGTGCTGTGCCTCCAGCTAAAGGTGAGCCCCCCATCTGCCTGTATAGTTCTCCTCTCCCGGGGGTCCTCCCGAGGCTTCTCTGTTATAGTGCTGTGCCTGCAGGTACAGGTGAGCCCCCCATCTGCCTGTATAGTTCTCATCTCCCGGGGGTCCTCCCGAGGCTTCTCTGTTATAGTGCTGTGCCCCCAGCTACAGATGAGCCCCCCCATCTGTCTGTATAGTTCTCCTCTCCTGGGGGTCCTCCTGAGGCTTTTCTGTTATAGTGCTGTGCCGCCAGCTACAGGTGAGCCCCCCATCTGCCTGTATAGTTCTCCTCTCCTGGGGTCCTCCTGAGGCTTCTCGTGCTGTGCCTCCAGCTACAGGTGAGCCCCCCATCTGTCTGTATAGTTCTCCTCTCCTGGGGGTCCTCCTGATGCTTCTCTGTTATAGTGCTGTTCCTCCAGCTACAGGTGAGCCCCCCAATCTGCTTGTATAGTTCTCCTCTCCCGGGGGTCCTCCTGAGGCTTCTCTGTTATAGTGCTGTGCCTCCAGCTACAGGTGAGCCCCCATCTGCCTGTATAGTTCTCCTCTCCTGGGGTCCTCCTGATGCTTCTCTGTTATAGTGCTGTGCCTCCAGCTACAGGTGAGCCCCCATCTGTCTGTATAGTTCTCCTCTCCTGGGGGTCCTCCCGAGGCTTCTCTGTTATAGTGCTGTGCCTCCAGCTACAGGTGAGCCCCCCATCTGCCTGTATAGTTCTCCTCTCCTGGGGGTCCTCCCGAGGCTTCTCTGTTATAGTGCTGTGCCTCCAGCTACAGGTGAGCCCCCATCTGCCTGTATAGTTCTCCTCTCCCGGGGTCCTCCTGATGCTTCTCTGTTATAGTGCTGTGCCTCCAGCTACAGGTGAGCCCCCATCTGCCTGTATAGTTCTCCTCTCCTGGGGGTCCTCCCGAGGCTTCTCTGTTATAGTGCTGTGCCTCCAGCTACAGGTGAGCCCCCCATCTGCCTGTATAGTTCTCCTCTCCTGGGGGTCCTCCCGAGGCTTCTCTGTTATAGTGCTGTGCCTCCAGCTACAGGTGAGCCCCCATCTGCCTGTATAGTTCTCCTCTCCCGGGGTCCTCCCGAGGCTTCTCTGTTATAGTGCTGTGCCTCCAGCTACAGGTGAGCCCCCATCTGCCTGTATAGTTCTCCTCTCCTGGGGTCCTCCCGAGGCTTCTCTGTTATAGTGCTGTGCCTCCAGCTACAGGTGAGCCCCCATCTGTCTGTATAGTTCTCCTCTCCTGGGGTCCTCCTGATGCTTCTCTGTTATAGTGCTGTGCCTCCAGCTACAGGTGAGCCCCCATCTGCCTGTATAGTTCTCCTCTCCTGGGGTCCTCCTGAGGCTTCTCTGTTATAGTGCTGTGCCTCCAGCTACAGGTGAGCCCCCATCTGCCTGTATAGTTCTCCTCTCCTGGGGGTCCTCCTGAGGCTTCTCTGTTATAGTGCTGTGCCTCCAGCTACAGGTGAGCCCCCATCTGCCTGTATAGTTCTCCTCTCCTGGGGTCCTCCCGAGGCTTCTCTGTTATAGTGCTGTGCCTCCAGCTACAGGTGAGCCCCCATCTGCCTGTATAGTTCTCCTCTCCTGGGGTCCTCCCGATGCTTCTCTGTTATAGTGCTGTGCCTCCAGCTACAGGTGAGCCCCCATCTGCCTGTATAGTTCTCCTCTCCTGGGGGTCCTCCTGAGGCTTCTCTGTTATAGTGCTGTGCCTCCAGCTACAGGTGAGCCCCCATCTGCCTGTATAGTTCTCCTCTCCTGGGGGTCCTCCTGAGGCTTCTCTGTTATAGTGCTGTGCCTCCATCTACACGTGAGCCCCCCTTCTGCCTGTATAGTTCTCCTCTCCCGGGGGTCCTCCCAATGCTTCTCTGTTATAGTGCTGTGCCTCCAGCTACAGGTGAGCCCCCATCTGCCTGTATAGTTCTCCTCTCCTGGGGTCCTCCTGAGGCTTCTCTGTTATAGTGCTGTGCCTCCAGCTACAGGTGAGCCCCCATCTGCCTGTATAGTTCTCCTCTCCTGGGGGTCCTCCCGAGGCTTCTCTGTTATAGTGCTGTGCCTCCAGCTACAGGTGAGCCCCCATCTGCCTGTATAGTTCTCCTCTCCTGGGGGTCCTCCTGAGGCTTCTCTGTTATAGTGCTGTGCCTCCAGCTACAGGTGAGCCCCCATCTGCCTGTATAGTTCTCCTCTCCTGGGGTCCTCCCGAGGCTTCTCTGTTATAGTGCTGTGCCTCCAGCTACAGGTGAGCCCCCATCTGCCTGTATAGTTCTCCTCTCCTGGGGGTCCTCCCGAGGCTTCTCTGTTATAGTGCTGTGCCTCCAGCTACAGGTGAGCCCCCATCTGCCTGTATAGTTCTCCTCTCCTGGGGTCCTCCTGAGGCTTCTCTGTTATAGTGCTGTGCCTCCAGCTACAGGTGAGCCCCCATCTGCCTGTATAGTTCTCCTCTCCTGGGGGTCCTCCTGATGCTTCTCTGTTATAGTGCTGTGCCTCCAGCTACAGGTGAGCCCCCATCTGCCTGTATAGTTCTCCTCTCCTGGGGTCCTCCCGATGCTTCTCTGTTATAGTGCTGTGCCTCCAGCTACAGGTGAGCCCCCATCTGCCTGTATAGTTCTCCTCTCCTGGGGTCCTCCCGAGGCTTCTCTGTTATAGTGCTGTGCCTCCAGCTACAGGTGAGCCCCCATCTGCCTGTATAGTTCTCCTCTCCTGGGGGTCCTCCTGAGGCTTCTCTGTTATAGTGCTGTGCCTCCAGCTACAGGTGAGCCCCCATCTGCCTGTATAGTTCTCCTCTCCTGGGGGTCCTCCTGAGGCTTCTCTGTTATAGTGCTGTGCCTCCAGCTACAGGTGAGCCCCCATCTGCCTGTATAGTTCTCCTCTCCTGGGGTCCTCCCGATGCTTCTCTGTTATAGTGCTGTGCCTCCAGCTACAGGTGAGCCCCCATCTGCCTGTATAGTTCTCCTCTCCTGGGGTCCTCCCGATGCTTCTCTGTTATAGTGCTGTGCCTCCAGCTACAGGTGAGCCCCCATCTGCCTGTATAGTTCTCCTCTCCTGGGGTCCTCCCGATGCTTCTCTGTTATAGTGCTGTGCCTCCAGCTACAGGTGAGCCCCCATCTGCCTGTATAGTTCTCCTCTCCTGGGGTCCTCCCGAGGCTTCTCTGTTATAGTGCTGTGCCTCCAGCTACAGGTGAGCCCCCATCTGCCTGTATAGTTCTCCTCTCCTGGGGTCCTCCTGAGGCTTCTCTGTTATAGTGCTGTGCCTCCAGCTACAGGTGAGCCCCCATCTGCCTGTATAGTTCTCCTCTCCTGGGGGTCCTCCCGATGCTTCTCTGTTATAGTGCTGTGCCTCCAGCTACAGGTGAGCCCCCATCTGCCTGTATAGTTCTCCTCTCCTGGGGGTCCTCCCGAGGCTTCTCTGTTATAGTGCTGTGCCTCCAGCTACAGGTGAGCCCCCATCTGCCTGTATAGTTCTCCTCTCCTGGGGTCCTCCCGATGCTTCTCTGTTATAGTGCTGTGCCTCCAGCTACAGGTGAGCCCCCATCTGCCTGTATAGTTCTCCTCTCCTGGGGGTCCTCCTGAGGCTTCTCTGTTATAGTGCTGTGCCTCCAGCTACAGGTGAGCCCCCCATCTGTCTGTATAGTTCTCCTCTCCTGGGGGTCCTCCCGAGGCTTCTCTGTTATAGTGCTGTGCCTCCAGCTACAGGTGAGCCCCCATCTGCCTGTATAGTTCTCCTCTCCTGGGGTCCTCCCGATGCTTCTCTGTTATAGTGCTGTGCCTCCAGCTACAGGTGAGCCCCCATCTGCCTGTATAGTTCTCCTCTCCCGGGGTCCTCCCGAGGCTTCTCTGTTATAGTGCTGTGCCTCCAGCTACAGGTGAGCCCCCATCTGCCTGTATAGTTCTCCTCTCCTGGGGTCCTCCCGAGGCTTCTCTGTTATAGTGCTGTGCCCCCAGCTACAGGTGAGCCCCTCATCTGCCTGTATAGTTCTCCTCTCCCGGGGGTCCTCCCGAGGCTTCTCTGTTATAGTGCTGTGCCTCCAGCTACAGGTGAGCCCCCCATCTGTCTGTATAGTTCTCCTCTCCTGGGGGTCCTCCCGAGGCTTCTCTGTTATAGTGCTGTGCCCCCAGCTACAGGTGAGCCCCTCATCTGCCTGTATAGTTCTCCTCTCCTGGGGGTCCTCCCGATGCTTCTCTGTTATAGTGCTGGGCCTCCAGCTACAGATGAGCCCCCCATCTGTCTGTATAGTTCTCCTCTCCTGGGGGTCCTCCCGATGCTTCTCTGTTATATTGCTGTGCCTCAAGCTACAGGTGAGCCCCCCATCTGCCTGTATAGTTCTCCTCTCCTGGGGGTCCTCCCGATGCTTCTCTGTTATAGTGCTGTGCCTCCAGCTACAGGTGAGCCCCCCCATCTGCCTGTATAGTTCTCCTCTCCTGGGGTCCTCCTGAGGCTTCTCTGTTATAGTGCTGTGCCCCCAGCTACAGGTGAGCCCCCCATCTGCCTGTATAGTTCTCCTCTCCTGGGGGTCCTCCTGATGCTTCTCTGTTATAGTGCTGTGCCTCCAGCTACAGGTGAGCCCCCCATCTGTCTGTATAGTTCTCCTCTCCCGGGGGTCCTTCCGATGCTTCTCTGTTATAGTGCTGTGCCTCCAGCTACAGGTGAGCCCCCCATCTGCCTGTATAGTTCTCCTCTCCTGGGGGTCCTCCTGATGCTTCTCTGTTATAGTGCTGTGCCTCCAGCTACAGTTGAGCCCCCCATCTGCCTGTATAGTTCTCCTCTCCCGGGGGTCCTCCCGAGGCTTCTCTGTTATAGTGCTGTGCCTCCAGCTACAGGTGAGCCCCCCATCTGCCTGTATAGTTCTCCTCTCCTGGGGTCCTCCCGATGCTTCTCTGTTATAGTGCTGTGCCTCCAGCTACAGGTGAGCCCCCATCTGCCTGTATAGTTCTCCTCTCCTGGGGGTCCTCCCGAGGCTTCTCTGTTATAGTGCTGTGCCTCCAGCTACAGGTGAGCCCCCCATCTGTCTGTATAGTTCTCCTCTCCTGGGGTCCTCCTGAGGCTTCTCTGTTATAGTGCTGTGCCTCCAGCTACAGGTGAGCCCCCCATCTGCCTGTATAGTTCTCCTCTCCTGGGGGTCCTCCCGAGGCTTCTCTGTTATAGTGCTGTGCCTCCAGCTACAGATGAGCCCCTATCTGCTTGTATAGTTCTCCTCTCCTGGGGGTCCTCCCGATGCTTCTCTGTTATAGTGCTGTGCCTTCAGCTACAGGTGAGCCCCCCATCTTCCTGTATAGTTCTCCTCTCCCGGGGGGCCCTCCCGATGCTTCTCTGTTATAGTACTGTGCCTCCAGCTACAGGTGAGCCCCCCATCTGTCTGTACAGTTCTCCTCTCCTGGGGGTCCTCCTGATGCTTCTCTGTTATAGTGCTGTGCCTCCAGCTACAGGTGAGCCCCCCATCTGTCTGTACAGTTCTCCTCTCCTGGGGGTCCTCCTGATGCTTCTCTGTTATAGTGCTGAGCCTCCAGCTACAGGTGAGCCCCCCATCTGACTGTATAGTTCTCCTCTCCCGGGGTCCTCCTGATGCTTCTCTGTTATAGTGCTGTGCCTCCAGCTACAGGTGAGCCCCCCATCTGCCTGTATAGTTCTCCTCTCCTGGGGGTCCTCCTGATGCTTCTCTGTTATAGTGCTGTGCCTCCAGCTACAGGTGAGCCCCCCATCTGCCTGTATAGTTCTCCTCTCCTGGGGGTCCTCCCGATGCTTCTCTGTTATAGTGCTGTGCCTCCAGCTACAGGTGAGCCCCCCATCTGTCTGTATAGTTCTCCTCTCCTGGGGGTCCTCCCGAGGCTTCTCTGTTATATTGCTGTGCCTCCAGCCAGGTGAGCCCCCCATCTGCCTGTATAGTTCTCCTCTCCTGGGGTCCTCCTGAGGCTTCTCTGTTATAGTGCTGTGCCTCCAGCTACAGGTGAGCCCCCATCTGCCTGTATAGTTCTCCTCTCCTGGGGTCCTCCTGAGGCTTCTCTGTTATAGTGCTGTGCCTCCAGCTACAGGTGAGCCCCCATCTGCCTGTATAGTTCTCCTCTCCTGGGGTCCTCCCGAGGCTTCTCTGTTATAGTGCTGTGCCTCCAGCTACAGGTGAGCCCCCATCTGCCTGTATAGTTCTCCTCTCCTGGGGGTCCTCCTGATGCTTCTCTGTTATAGTGCTGTGCCTCCAGCTTCAGATGAGCCCCACCATCTGCCTGTATAGTTCTCTCCTGGGGGTCCTCCTGATGCTTCTCTGTTATAGTGCTGTGCCCCCAGCTACAGGTGAGCCCCCATCTGCCTGTATAGTTCTCCTCTCCTGGGGGTCCTCCTGATGCTTCTCTGTTATAGTGCTGTGCCTCCAGCTACAAGTGAGCCCCCCATCTGTCTGTATAGTTCTCCTCTCCTGGGGGTCCTCCCGAGGCTTCTCGTGCTGTGCCCCAAGCTACAGGTAAGCCCCCCATCTGCCTGTATAGTTCTCCTCTCCTGGGGTCCTCCTGAGGCTTCTCTGTTATAGTGCTGTGCCTCCAGCTACAGGTGAGCCCCCATCTGCCTGTATAGTTCTCCTCTCCTGGGGTCCTCCCGAGGCTTCTCTGTTATAGTGCTGTGCCTCCAGCTACAGGTGAGCCCCCATCTGCCTGTATAGTTCTCCTCTCCTGGGGTCCTCCTGATGCTTCTCTGTTATAGTGCTGTGCCTCCAGCTACAGGTGAGCCCCCATCTGCCTGTATAGTTCTCCTCTCCTGGGGGTCCTCCTGAGGCTTCTCTGTTATAGTGCTGTGCCTCCAGCTACAGGTGAGCCCCCATCTGCCTGTACAGTTCTCCTCTCCTGGGGGTCCTCCCGATGCTTCTCTGTTATATTGCTGTGCCACCAGCTTCAGGTGAGCCCCCCATCTGTCTGTATAGTTCTCCTCTCCTGGGGGTCCTTCCGAGGCTTCTCTGTTATAGTGCTGTGCCTCCAGCTACAGGTGAGCCCCCATCTGCCTGTATAGTTCTCTCCTGGGGGTCCTTCCGAGGCTTCTCTGTTATAGTGCTGTGCCTCCAGCTACAGGTGAGCCCCCCATCTGCCTGTATAGTTCTAATCTCCCGGGGGTCCTCCTGAGGCTTCTCTGTTATAGTGCTGTGCCTCCAGCTACAGGTGAGCCCTCCATCTGCCTGTATAGTTCTCCTCTACCGGGGGTCCTCCTGAGGCTTCTCTGTTATAGTGCTGTGCCTCCAGCTACAGATGAGCCCCCCCATCTGCTTGTATAGTTCTCCTCTCGCGGGGGTCCTCCCGAGGCTTCTCTGTTATAGTGCTGTGCCTCCAGCTACAGGTGAGCCCCCATCTGCCTGTATAGTTCTCCTCTCCTGGGGTCCTCCCGAGGCTTCTCTGTTATAGTGCTGTGCCTCCAGCTACAGGGGAGCCCCCCATCTGCCTGTATAGTTCTCCTCTCCTGGGGGTCCACCCGAAGGCTTCTCTGTTATAGTGCTGTGCCTCCAGCTACAGGTGAGACCCCATCTGCCTGTATAGTTCTCCTCTCCTGGGGGTCCTCCCGAGGCTTCTCTGTTATAGTGCTGTGCCCCCAGCTACAGGTGATCCCCCTATCTGCCTGTATAGTTCTCTCCTGGGGGTCCTCCTGAGGCTTCTCTGTTATAGTGCTGTGCCTCCAGCTACAGGTGAGCCCCATCTGTCTGTATAGTTCTCTCCTGGGGGTCCTCCCGATGCTTCTCTGTTATAGTGCTGTGCCCCCAGCTACAGGTGAGCCCCCCATCTGCCTGTATAGTTCTCCTCTCCTGGGGGTCCTCCCGATGCTTCTCTGTTATAGTGCTGTGCCTCCAGGTACAGGTGAGCCCCCCATCTGTCTGTATAGTCATCCTCTCCTGGGGGTCCTCCCGATGCTTCTCTGTTATAGTGCTGTGCCCCCAGCTACAGGTGAGCCCCTCCATCTGTCTGTATAGTTCTCCTCTCCTGGGGGTCCTTCCGATGCTTCTCTGTTATAGTGCTGTGCCTCCAGCTACAGGTGAGCCCCCCATCTGCCTGTATAGTTCTCCTCTCCTGGGGGTCCTCCCGAGGCTTCTCTGTTATAGTGCTGTGCCTTCAGCTACAGGTAAGCCCCCCATCTGCCTGTATACTTCTCTCTCGAGGGTCCTCCCGATGCTTCTCTGTTATAGTGTATAAAGTCTCTATATCGGCCGCCCTCCTACATTCCAACTACAGCTCTCTATAAAGTTTCCTTTCCATTGGAACACTAATAAAATACTTAAGAATTTATATCACATCTCCCAGTTCTCTTTGCATAAAACATGCTATAAACCCTTATTACACACCATACCCCAAAACGCTACTTTAATATCAGAAAATTCAATTATCTTGAATGGGCAAACTAGCTTTACTCAAAAATATATATCCTTCCCTCCACATCATACTACCTATACTTCCTACTATTGTGATCCCAATCCCCATTACTTTTTTTCTCACAAATATAAAAAGAATTTACTAAATTTTTTTCGGCAGTTTCCAAACCTACAACCAGATTAGAGGTGATGGAACCAGATTGGGGATTAGGTGTGGAACAAGCAAACATACAAATCTACTAGAAAGCGGCACCACCAGACCTAACAAAACACTGGGGGCCAAACCCAAAAATAATCAACAAACATCGGGTCCAACCTGAAGAAAAAATAAACAGGCTGAGACTCAATTATTCTACTAAACCAGGGAAGCTTAACCTGCGGCCCTCCAGCTGTTGTAAAACTACAACTCCCATCATGCCCTGCTGTAGGCTGATAGCTTTAGGCTGTCCGGGCATGCTGGGAGTTGTAGTTTTGCAACAGTTGGAGGGCCGCAGGATGAGCATCCCTGTACTAAACCATTGAAATCACATAAAAAAGAATGATGCCGTCCATGCTGAGTATCGGAGCCACACAAAAAGTTTGGGGAGAATACACAACTTATTTCCTGAATCTGGAAGAATCAACTGACATCAACTCCCATGGGAATACAATTAGGTCCTGAAATATTTAGACAGTGACACAAGTTTTGGCATTTTGCTGTTTACCAAAACATATTAAAAATCCAGTTATATAATCAATATGGGCTTAAAGTGCAGACCCTCCGCTTTAATTTGAGGGGATTCCTAATTGGAGGAAAGATTTAGGAATTACAGCTCTTTAATATGTAGCTGCCTCTTTTTTTGTGTGTGTGTGTCACGGTGCTCCTACCTGGATATGACTGGACCCCATGCGTTGACTCCGAAGCAGCTAATAGGGGGTATAGTTGAGGAGATTGAAGAAATAATTGAGTCCAGACCTTGTATATAGTTGAACAGCAGCATTACTTGAATAAACGTTCATCAGAAACAATCTTCAAACTTTGTCTTGGTCCCAGCAGGCTTTAGTATTAAAACTCTGCCAGGCAAACTTGTTCCTACTACATGTGTTGCTCTCTGGCTCTGCTGTACTGACAGGCTGACTCTATGACTCAGCTTCTGCTGTATGCTGCGACTTCTCTCTGTAGTCTGTCTCTTAAGTTATACCAGGGAACTTATTTCCTGGCTTCGGAGGCTTCAAGCTTTGGCCTCCATGTCCAGCTGAGCTTAGGGTGCTCTAGCTGGCTTGGCTTGGGCACCTCCAACAGCGACGTACCCAGCACTTGCTTCCTTCCCCTAGTAAGGGGTAGGCTAGACTCAAAATGGTCCCCACCCTTGCTGCAGGAAGTGGGACTCGCCCACTCCTCCACAGAGGGGGGTTAGAGTGGAATGGAAAGCTCCATTCTATGTAACTGTAGCTCTGCTGTGTTTGCTGCCACCTACTGGTGAACCAGGCATATTACATATGAACAGTTACATAACATTAGAAATGCACAGTGTGGAGGACCTGGAAAGACATACATAAGATGACATTATATTAGCCCATTAGAGATAGTAGCAGGGTGCAGGAGTGGTAACACCACTCCGGGGCGTTACAATTCCAGGCACTTGCATTTGGAAGCTGCTGCTGTGAACACACAACATGCAGTCAATGGAGCTGTTGAAGTGAAACAGACCATGATTAGGCTGAATACAAAGAAATCCCTCTGAGAGATGGCAGAAATGTTAGGAGTGGCCAAATCATCAGTTTGGTACATTCTGGCAAAAACGGAGCAAACTGGTGGGAACTCAAAAAGGCCTGGACGTCCATGAAAGACAACGGTGGTGGACGATCGCATTCCATGGTGAGGAAAAACCCCTTCACAACTTCCATCCAAGTGAGGAAGACTCTCCAGGAAGAAGCTGTATCAGTATCTAAGATTACCATAAGGCCTCTTTTACACAACCGTATGGCTTTTCTGTGTTTTGCGGGCCGTTTTTATCGGATCCGTTTTTCCGTTTTTGGTTTTCGTTGTGTTTTCGTTTCTGATCCGTTTTTCCTATGGCATATACAGTAATAACATAGAAAAAATTGGGCTGGGCATAACATTTTCAATAGATAGTTCAGCAAAAAACGGAACGGATACGGAAGACATACGGATGCATTTCCATATGCGTTCCGTTTGGTTTGCTGACCCATTGACTTGAACGGAGCCATGGATCGTGATTTGCGGGCAATAATAGGACATGTTCTATATTTAAACTGAACGGAAAAACGGAAATACAGAAACGGAATGCACATGGAAACACTTCCGTTTTTTTGCGGAACCATCAAAATGAATGGTTCCGTATACTGAACGCAAAAAAACGGTCCGTACAATCGCAAAAAAAAATATTTGGGTGAAAGAGGCCTAAAGAGAAGGCTTCATGAGAGCAAATCTAGAGAGTTCGCCACAAGCTGCAAACCATTCATCAGCCTCAAAAAACATCTAGAGAAGCCGATCCAGTTCTGGAACAGATGAAACTAAGATCAACCTGCAGCGGAATGATGGAAGAAGAAAGTATGGAGAAGGCTTGGAACGGCGCATGATCCAAAGCTACTACATCCTTTATATAACATGGTGGAGGCAGTGTGATGGCGTGGGCATGCGCGGCCTCCGGTGGCAGTGCGGCACTAGTGTCTATAGTGCATTAGAATACAGGTTGTACTGTAATGCATTGCAGAGGGGATCAGACCCCAGAAGTTGAAGTCCCAGAGTGAGACAAAAATAAAAAATAAAAAAAAATAAAAAAATGTGTTTTTCATAATAAAAAAAAGTTTCAAGTAAAAAAAAAATAATAATTCCAAAATAAAACATTAAATGGTAAAACAAATTGAAAAAAAGAAAACCAGACATATTGGGTATTGCCGCATCCGCAACGACCGGCTCTACAAAAATATCACATGACCCACCCTCCTCACCTGAACGCTGTAGAAAAAAAAAAAGAAGGACTGTGATAAAACAATCATTTTTTTGTCACCATGCATCAAAAAAAGTGCAACATCAAGCGATTAAAAAGGTGTATGCCCCCCCAAATAGTACCAATCAAACCGTCACCTCATCCTGCAAAAAATGAGCCCCTACATAAAATAATCGGGCAACAAATAAAAAAAAATATGGATATGGCTATTATTGTGTAAAACTTAAAAACTTAAACAAATAAGAAAAAGTACACATTATGTATCGCTGCGTCCGTAACAACAAGGTCTATTAAAATATCACATGACCTAACCCCTCAGGTGAACACCGCAAAAAAAACAAAGGTGTCAATAAAGCAAACACGGCGTATTTAATCGAGGCTTTCTGACACAGGATGTCTGCATGTCATTATAAGGGCAGAGATTTGGGGCTTATTCACACACCGTGTCCGACCTCAGACCTTGCTGCTTGCGAGTTTTGCCTCCACGAAGGTCTAAGTTCAGGCCGCGTTGACGTGCTTTTTTCCTCCCTCCGTGTTTGGTCCATTTTTTGCACAACATCTTAAACATGCAAAGGATCAGAAAATATAGGATATGTGCGCCATCTGTGTTCTGTCCGTGGTTGTCACGCTCCATCAGTGTCCGGAGTGCCTAGGGCCCACTAGTATAATTCACTCTGGTGGCCCAATGCACAACAACATGCAAGGACTACCCGCTCACAGAGGGTGGATGACGGATTATGGGGTCCCTGCAGGGAGAAGGCCGGTCCCTGCCGCCGTGCCTAGAAGTCTTCTCCACCACCCGATGCATCTACAGTAATAAACTGGAAGGTCTCTTCAATGCTTTACCCAGTTAATATGGACGCAGGCTGGGGAGATCCTGTAAGCCGTCTAGTCATATGTAGGGCACTCCATCTACGGTACCATGTGCCATTTGTGCAAGGGATGGAAACTGGGGGCCACCAGGAGATTCACCTGTTCCCCTGTGGGCCAGGCTCAGCACATGCTCCATAGACTTCTACGAGCAGGTTTGGTCTGCAAGACAGATGTGTGAAGAAGATCTGTTCTGTTCTGGATCTCACAGTGTTCTGAATATATCACCATGTTCTGGATCTCACAGTGCTTTGGGTCTCACCGTGTTCTGGATCTCACATTGTTCTGGATCTGACAGTGTTCTGGATCTCACATTGTTCTGGATCTCACAGTGTTCTGGATCTCACAGTGTTCTGAATATATCACCATGTCCTAGATCTCACATTGTTCTGGATCTCACAGTGTTCTGGATCTCACAGTGTTCTGGATCTCACAGTGTTCTGGATCTCACAGTGTTCTGAATATATCACCATGTCCTAGATCTCACATTGTTCTGGATCTCACATTGTTCTGGATCTCACATTGTTCTGGATCTCACAGTGTTCTGGATCTCACAGTGTTCTGGATCTCACAGTGTTCTGGATCTCACATTGTTCTGGATCTCACAGTGTTCTGGATCTCACAGTGTTCTGAATATATCACCATGTCCTAGATCTCACATTGTTCTGGATCTCACAGTGCTTTGGGTCTCACTGTGTTCTGGATCTCACAGTGCTTTGGGTCTCACCGTGTTCTGGATCTCACAGTGCTCTTGATTTCAGAGTGTTCTAGATCTCATATTGTTCTGGATCTCACAGTGCTTTGGGTCTCACCGTGTTCTGGATCTCACAGTGCTCTTGATTTCAGAGTGTTCTAGATCTCATATTGTTCTGGATCTCACAGTGCTTTGGGTCTCACTGTGTTCTGGATCTCACAGTGCTCTTGATTTCAGAGTGTTCTAGATTTCGCAATGTTCTGGAGCTCACAGTGTTCTGGATTTCACATTGCTCTGGATTTCACAGCTGACCATGTGCTGGTGAGGATCTGAACTGTAATTTGTGGCATTAAATCTGATGGGTCACTGGAGGTCACGCCCCCTTCCTCTAAGCCCCACCAATTTTCACAAAAGTCACAAATAAGCCATGCGCCAGAAATTGTGACTCTGATAAATCGGCCTCTGTCTTCTTGGCTTTTTTATGCGGCGTGCGGTAATTCTGGAGGTTTCCTTTAGATTTCTCTGTAGAACTTGAAAAACCCCAGAAAAAAAAAAAAAAACACAATGCAAAATGACACAAAAACAAAAACCCACTTGTGATATACAGAACAAACAAAATGCCAAAAAGATGGGATACAGATGACCGGGGTCATTTACAGAACGCGGCCTCTTACGCTGGTCTTTTTTTCCCCTTGGGGGATGTAAGTGTCCCCGGTGTGTGCCGTCCCGCAGCTACTACTTTCTGCTGGGCCCCACCGGGATTCGCTATGGTTTTAGGTGGCAGGCTATGAGAAGTAAAGTGCAGGTGGTGCCCGCGCCTCACCCACACACGTTACAGCACCGTTAGGGTAGGTTCACACGCAGGATTGTGAGTTCACATGGAGGATTGTCCGATTTCAATGGGAGGCCTCGCCGCAGTTCATGCAACAGAGAGATTTTGCCACACGGTTTTCAAGACCGAACTATGTACAGGTCCATTCTCAGCGCAGAACACCTCGCAGAGCCACAGGCCCTGGTTTGTTGCACCTTCACTCCAGAATTCTGGTGTCAAAAGTTACAAAAATAGGGCTTTTACGACTTTTTGCACAATATTTAGACAACATTTTGTGACTTTTTGCATTTTCACACCACTCACTCAGTTTTGTAATGTGAGTGGAAAGGTGGGCGTGGCCAGCTATGTTAATGAGCTTCACTCCAGATTTATTATAGTTTTTTTTTTTTTTTTAAAGCATCGGAGTCTATGAGAATCACAATCTAATGATTGCTTGTTATAGTGTAAAAAAATAATAAAGTTTTGACAAAAAATTAAAAAAAATATAAAACGTTCAAATCACCCCTTTCCTCAAAATAATAAAAAATGTAAAAAAAAAATAAAAATACACACCATGGGTATTGCTGCCATTTTTTGGTTGCTTCTCCTTTCCCCCAAAAATTAAATAAAAAGTGATCAAAAACTTGTACACGCCCCAGAATAGTATCACTGAAAAGTACATATCGCCCTGCAAAACATGAGCCCTCACACAGCTCCGTACACATAACTACAAAAAAGATATAGGGGTCAGAAATTACCAGCAAAAGAAAATAAATAAAAAAAATTCAGGTTTTTTAACTTTTTTTATTCACCATCAAGACGCAAGGAAAAGTATACATATGTGGTATTGCCGGATACGTACTGACCTGGAGAATGAAGATCACCATTCAGTTTTACCGCATAATGAACGTTGCAAAGAAAAAAACTTAAAACTGTGGAAAAATTGCGTGTTTTTTTGCGAATTTTTTCCCACTTCCCACTACATTCTATGCAATATTAAATGGTGGCATTGGAAAGTACAACTTGTCCCGCAAATAGGCCCTCATACCACTTAGTGAATGGAAAAATAAAAAAGTTATGGCTCTGGGAAAGCAGGGAGCGAAAAACGAAAACGCTAAGTCAAAAACACCTCCAGGGTAGAAGGGGTTAAGGATGAGACAAAATTCATCGAGTAACAGGAGACATTTGTTAAATGTGGCATAAAGTACGACAACGCAGACTCCAGCAAAACGGACTTCACATTTTCCCCACGCTCTGCTCGCAGTTTGGCTCCGTTCAGCGCGGGGCTGGACACCGCAGCGCAGAAGATACGCAGAAGAAGTTGCTGTGGACAAAACCCTCCATCGCTTCATGTGTCCTCCAGATACACGTCTTGTGTGGAGCCGCCGTCTATTCCTAAGACAACAGCGACCTCTGCAGGTGGGAAGGAGCGACTGCGCACAGCAACCCTGCACCCCCGCAATCCACGGTTACAATGAAAGATTTATTTTAAAGGTGGCAGATGGGACAGTATGGAATCCACTAAACGTGGGACAAAACCAATGAGGTGAACCCGGCTGAAGTTCTGAGCGCGGCGCTCTCCCACCAGCATCCACTGCATGGGAACAGTGTGTAATTAGGACTGAAGGGTGTGGATGTGTGGGGTTAATTAGCACTACTTTATATTAGGGGAGGTGCAGAGTGGGGGTTGTGGGTCACATACAGCTGGGACTGGTGAGTATATGGATTGTGGTCGGTGTGGAGCCGCAGGGACTGTATAGGGGGTTGTCAGACAATATTGGTAGGATATGACCCCGCTGTCTGATAGGTGATACCGCCTCTGGGACCTGCGCCTATCTCATAAATGGAGCTGGCAAAGTCCTGGAGGACACACTGCGCATGTGCCGGCTGCCCTCCATTATTTCTATGGGGCAGTTGAAAATAACTGCGCACTGGCTCAGCCATTTCCATTGGCTGCATAGAAACGAATAGAGGGCGGTGGCTGCACAAGTGCGGTGCGCTCCCCTTCATTTCTATGAGGACTGAGCCGGGCAATAGGAAGGTCTGGTGCTGGCCGGACCCGGCACTGCCGGCCTAGTGTCAAGCTTTGTCTTACAGGCAGGGACCCGCACCTATCAGACAATGGGGGGATATCCTAGCGACGCCCGCATTGTCTGAGATGGGAATGCCGCTTTAAGGGTCCGTGCACACATACTGGAAATCACAGCGGAGAAGTCTGCATTGTGATAAAACCTGTGTGCTGAGGACAAGCCGGCGGACGTCAACATCTCCACTGCAGAGAGATCCGCAGTATAACCTAACGTGCTGCGGACTTCAAATCCGCATCTCGGTCGCTCCATGCTGCGGTTTTCTATGCAGCGCGGGGGAGAGTTTTCTCCTCCACTTTGCAGGTCCTGCAGTCGGATAGTGAAAATCTTACTCCGATCGGCAGCTTTTCAGTCACGTGTGAACCTAGCCTTGGGCCTCGTTCACACGCTTTTTGTCCGGACGGAACCTGGCATTTATGCTGGAAATTGGCGGGATGGGGATCCGGCGGTGAAGTAGATGATGTGGCCGGTTGCCTGCCGGATCTCCAGACACAGATGTGAACGAGGCCTTAGGGTGCCTGCATGCCGGGCGGGTTACACTCAGCTTAAAAAACCGCAGCGTCATACGGTCCCAGCAAAGTAAATGAGATCAGACAAATCTTGTGTAAAAATTGTTCTGCTGTGTGTGTGTGCGGGGGGGACCCACAAGCTGATAACTGTGTGTGTGCGGGGGGGGACCCACAAGCTGATAACTGTGTGTGTGCGGGGGGGGACCCACAAGCTGATAACTGTGTGTGTGCGGGGGGGGACCCACAAGCTGATAACTGTGTGTGTGCGGGGGGGACCCACAAGCTGATAACTGTGTGTGTGCGGGGGGGACCCACAAGCTGATAACTGTGTGTGTGTGCGGGGGACCCACAAGCTGATAACTGTGTGTGTGCGGGGGACCCACAAGCTGATAACTGTGTGTGTGCGGGGGGACCCACAAGCTGATAACTGTGTGTGTGCGCGGGGGGGGGGACCCACAAGCTGATAACTGTGTGTGTGTGCGGGGGGGGGACCCACAAGCTGATAACTGTGTGCGGGGGGGACCCACAAGCTGATAACTGTGTGTGTGCGGGGGGGGACCCACAAGCTGATAACTGTGTGTGTGCGGGGGGACCCACAAGCTGATAACTGTGTGTGTGTGCGGGGGACCCACAAGCTGATAACTGTGTGTGTGTGCGGGGGGACCCACAAGCTGATAACTGTGTGTGTGTGCGGGGGACCCACAAGCTGATAACTGTGTGTGTGTGCGGGGGGGACCCACAAGCTGATAACTGTGTGTGTGCGGGGGGACCCACAAGCTGATAACTGTGTGTGTGCGGGGGACCCACAAGCTGATAACTGTGTGTGTGCGGGGGGACCCACAAGCTGATAACTGTGTGTGTGTGCGGGGGACCCACAAGCTGATAACTGTGTGTGTGCGGGGGACCCACAAGCTGATAACTGTGTGTGTGCGGGGGGACCCACAAGCTGATAACTGTGTGTGTGCGGGGGGACCCACAAGCTGATAACTGTGTGTGTGTGCGGGGACCCACAAGCTGATAACTGTGTGTGTGCGGGGGGACCCACAAGCTGATAACTGTGTGTGCGGGGGGACCCACAAGCTGATAACTGTGTGTGTGTGCGGGGGACCCACAAGCTGATAACTGTGTGTGTGCGGGGGACCCACAAGCTGATAACTGTGTGTGTGTGCGGGGGACCCACAAGCTGATAACTGTGTGTGTGCGGGGGGACCCACAAGCTGATAACTGTGTGTGTGCGGGGGACCCACAAGCTGATAACTGTGTGTGTGTGCGGGGACCCACAAGCTGATAACTGTGTGTGTGTGCGGGGGGACCCACAAGCTGATAACTGTGTGTGTGCGGGGGGACCCACAAGCTGATAACTGTGTGTGTGTGCGGGGGGACCCACAAGCTGATAACTGTGTGTGTGCGGGGGGACCCACAAGCTGATAACTGTGTGTGTGCGGGGGGACCCACAAGCTGATAACTGTGTGTGTGTGCGGGGACCCACAAGCTGATAACTGTGTGTGTGCGGGGGGACCCACAAGCTGATAACTGTGTGTGTGTGCGGGGGACCCACAAGCTGATAACTGTGTGTGTGTGCGGGGGGACCCACAAGCTGATAACTGTGTGTGTGTGCGGGGGACCCACAAGCTGATAACTGTGTGTGTGCGGGGGGACCCACAAGCTGATAACTGTGTGTGTGTGCGGGGGACCCACAAGCTGATAACTGTGTGTGCGGGGGGACCCACAAGCTGATAACTGTGTGTGTGTGCGGGGGACCCACAAGCTGATAACTGTGTGTGTGCGGGGGGACCCACAAGCTGATAACTGTGTGTGTGTGCGGGGGACCCACAAGCTGATAACTGTGTGTGTGCGGGGGGACCCACAAGCTGATAACTGTGTGTGTGTGCGGGGGACCCACAAGCTGATAACTGTGTGTGTGCGGGGGACCCACAAGCTGATAACTGTGTGTGTGCGGGGGACCCACAAGCTGATAACTGTGTGTGTGCGGGGGGACCCACAAGCTGATAACTGTGTGTGTGTGCGGGGGACCCACAAGCTGATAACTGTGTGTGTGCGGGGGGACCCACAAGCTGATAACTGTGTGTGTGTGCGGGGACCCACAAGCTGATAACTGTGTGTGTGCGGGGGGACCCACAAGCTGATAACTGTGTGTGTGCGTGGGGGACCCACAAGCTGATAACTGTGTGTGTGCGGGGGACCCACAAGCTGATAACTGTGTGTGTGCGGGGGGACCCACAAGCTGATAACTGTGTGTGTGCGGGGGACCCACAAGCTGATAACTGTGTGTGTGTGCGGGGGGACCCACAAGCTGATAACTGTGTGTGTGTGCGGGGGACCCACAAGCTGATAACTGTGTGTGTGTGCGGGGGACCCACAAGCTGATAACTGTGTGTGTGCGGGGGGACCCACAAGCTGATAACTGTGTGTGTGCGGGGGGACCCACAAGCTGATAACTGTGTGTGTGCGGGGGACCCACAAGCTGATAACTGTGTGTGTGCGGGGGGACCCACAAGCTGATAACTGTGTGTGTGCGGGGGGACCCACAAGCTGATAACTGTGTGTGTGCGGGGGGACCCACAAGCTGATAACTGTGTGTGTGTGCGGGGGACCCACAAGCTGATAACTGTGTGTGTGTGCGGGGGACCCACAAGCTGATAACTGTGTGTGTGCGGGGGGACCCACAAGCTGATAACTGTGTGTGTGTGCGGGGGACCCACAAGCTGATAACTGTGTGTGTGTGCGGGGGGACCCACAAGCTGATAACTGTGTGTGTGTGCGGGGGGACCCACAAGCTGATAACTGTGTGTGTGCGGGGGGACCCACAAGCTGATAACTGTGTGTGTGTGCGGGGGACCCACAAGCTGATAACTGTGTGTGTGCGGGGGACCCACAAGCTGATAACTGTGTGTGTGCGGGGGGACCCACAAGCTGATAACTGTGTGTGTGCGGGGGGACCCACAAGCTGATAACTGTGTGTGTGCGGGGGACCCACAAGCTGATAACTGTGTGTGTGCGGGGGGACCCACAAGCTGATAACTGTGTGTGTGTGCGGGGGACCCACAAGCTGATAACTGTGTGTGTGTGCGGGGGGACCCACAAGCTGATAACTGTGTGTGTGTGCGGGGGGACCCACAAGCTGATAACTGTGTGTGTGTGCGGGGGACCCACAAGCTGATAACTGTGTGTGTGTGCGGGGACCCACAAGCTGATAACTGTGTGTGTGCGGGGGACCCACAAGCTGATAACTGTGTGTGTGCGGGGGGACCCACAAGCTGATAACTGTGTGTGTGCGGGGGGACCCACAAGCTGATAACTGTGTGTGTGCGGGGGACCCACAAGCTGATAACTGTGTGTGTGCGGGGGACCCACAAGCTGATAACTGTGTGTGTGCGGGGGACCCACAAGCTGATAACTGTGTGTGTGCGGGGGGACCCACAAGCTGATAACTGTGTGTGTGTGCGGGGGGACCCACAAGCTGATAACTGTGTGTGTGTGCGGGGGACCCACAAGCTGATAACTGTGTGTGTGCGGGGGGACCCACAAGCTGATAACTGTGTGTGTGCGGGGGGACCCACAAGCTGATAACTGTGTGTGTGTGCGGGGGACCCACAAGCTGATAACTGTGTGTGTGTGCGGGGGGACCCACAAGCTGATAACTGTGTGTGTGTGCGGGGGACCCACAAGCTGATAACTGTGTGTGTGCGGGGGACCCACAAGCTGATAACTGTGTGTGTGTGCGGGGGACCCACAAGCTGATAACTGTGTGTGTGCGGGGGACCCACAAGCTGATAACTGTGTGTGTGCGGGGGGACCCACAAGCTGATAACTGTGTGTGTGCGGGGGGACCCACAAGCTGATAACTGTGTGTGTGTGCGGGGGACCCACAAGCTGATAACTGTGTGTGTGCGGGGGGACCCACAAGCTGATAACTGTGTGTGTGTGCGGGGGACCCACAAGCTGATAACTGTGTGTGTGCGGGGGACCCACAAGCTGATAACTGTGTGTGTGTGCGGGGGGACCCACAAGCTGATAACTGTGTGTGTGTGCGGGGGACCCACAAGCTGATAACTGTGTGTGTGTGCGGGGGACCCACAAGCTGATAACTGTGTGTGTGTGCGGGGGACCCACAAGCTGATAACTGTGTGTGTGTGCGGGGGGACCCACAAGCTGATAACTGTGTGTGTGTGCGGGGGGACCCACAAGCTGATAACTGTGTGTGTGCGGGGGACCCACAAGCTGATAACTGTGTGTGTGCGGGGGGACCCACAAGCTGATAACTGTGTGTGTGTGCGGGGGGACCCACAAGCTGATAACTGTGTGTGTGTGCGGGGGGACCCACAAGCTGATAACTGTGTGTGTGCGGGGGGACCCACAAGCTGATAACTGTGTGTGTGTGCGGGGGACCCACAAGCTGATAACTGTGTGTGTGTGCGGGGGACCCACAAGCTGATAACTGTGTGTGTGTGCGGGGGACCCACAAGCTGATAACTGTGTGTGTGCGGGGGGACCCACAAGCTGATAACTGTGTGTGTGTGCGGGGGGACCCACAAGCTGATAACTGTGTGTGTGCGGGGGACCCACAAGCTGATAACTGTGTGTGTGCGGGGGGACCCACAAGCTGATAACTGTGTGTGTGTGCGGGGACCCACAAGCTGATAACTGTGTGTGTGCGTGGGGGGACCCACAAGCTGATAACTGTGTGTGTGTGCGGGGGACCCACAAGCTGATAACTGTGTGTGTGTGCGGGGGACCCACAAGCTGATAACTGTGTGTGTGCGGGGGGACCCACAAGCTGATAACTGTGTGTGTGTGCGGGGGACCCACAAGCTGATAACTGTGTGTGTGTGCGGGGACCCACAAGCTGATAACTGTGTGTGTGGGGGACCACAAGCTGATAACGTGTGTGCGGGGGGACCCACAAGCTGATAACTGTGTGTGTGTGCGTGGGGACCCACAAGCTGATAACTGTGTGTGTGCGGGGGGACCCACAAGCTGATAACTGTGTGTGTGCGGGGGGACCCACAAGCTGATAACTGTGTGTGTGTGCGGGGGGACCCACAAGCTGATAACTGTGTGTGTGCGGGGGGACCCACAAGCTGATAACTGTGTGTGTGTGCGGGGGACCCACAAGCTGATAACTGTGTGTGTGCGGGGGGACCCACAAGCTGATAACTGTGTGTGTGCGGGGGGACCCACAAGCTGATAACTGTGTGTGTGTGCGGGGGGACCCACAAGCTGATAACTGTGTGTGTGCGTGGGGGACCCACAAGCTGATAACTGTGTGTGTGTGCGGGGGACCCACAAGCTGATAACTGTGTGTGTGTGCGGGGGACCCACAAGCTGATAACTGTGTGTGTGTGCGGGGGACCCACAAGCTGATAACTGTGTGTGTGCGGGGGGACCCACAAGCTGATAACTGTGTGTGTGCGGGGGGACCCACAAGCTGATAACTGTGTGTGTGTGCGGGGGGACCCACAAGCTGATAACTGTGTGTGTGTGCGGGGGGACCCACAAGCTGATAACTGTGTGTGTGCTGGGGGACCCACAAGCTGATAACTGTGTGTGTGTGCGGGGGGACCCACAAGCTGATAACTGTGTGTGTGCGGGGGGACCCACAAGCTGATAACTGTGTGTGTGCGGGGGGACCCACAAGCTGATAACTGTGTGTGTGCGGGGGGACCCACAAGCTGATAACTGTGTGTGTGTGCGGGGGGACCCACAAGCTGATAACTGTGTGTGTGCGGGGGGACCCACAAGCTGATAACTGTGTGTGTGTGCGGGGGGACCCACAAGCTGATAACTGTGTGTGTGTGCGGGGGACCCACAAGCTGATAACTGTGTGTGTGCGGGGGACCCACAAGCTGATAACTGTGTGTGTGTGCGGGGGGACCCACAAGCTGATAACTGTGTGTGTGCGGGGGGACCCACAAGCTGATAACTGTGTGTGTGCGGGGGACCCACAAGCTGATAACTGTGTGTGTGTGCGGGGGACCCACAAGCTGATAACTGTGTGTGTGCGGGGGGACCCACAAGCTGATAACTGTGTGTGTGCGGGGGACCCACAAGCTGATAACTGTGTGTGTGTGCGGGGGGACCCACAAGCTGATAACTGTGTGTGTGCGGGGGACCCACAAGCTGATAACTGTGTGTGTGCGGGGGGACCCACAAGCTGATAACTGTGTGTGTGTGCGGGGGGACCCACAAGCTGATAACTGTGTGTGTGCGGGGGGACCCACAAGCTGATAACTGTGTGTGTGCGGGGGGACCCACAAGCTGATAACTGTGTGTGTGTGCGGGGGACCCACAAGCTGATAACTGTGTGTGTGCGGGGGACCCACAAGCTGATAACTGTGTGTGTGCGGGGGGACCCACAAGCTGATAACTGTGTGTGTGCGGGGGGACCCACAAGCTGATAACTGTGTGTGTGCGGGGGACCCACAAGCTGATAACTGTGTGTGTGCGGGGGGACCCACAAGCTGATAACTGTGTGTGTGTGTGCGGGGACCCACAAGCTGATAACTGTGTGTGTGCGGGGGACCCACAAGCTGATAACTGTGTGTGTGCGGGGGACCCACAAGCTGATAACTGTGTGTGTGTGCGGGGGACCCACAAGCTGATAACTGTGTGTGTGCGGGGGACCCACAAGCTGATAACTGTGTGTGTGCGGGGGGACCCACAAGCTGATAACTGTGTGTGTGTGCGGGGGACCCACAAGCTGATAACTGTGTGTGTGCGGGGGGACCCACAAGCTGATAACTGTGTGTGTGCGGGGGACCCACAAGCTGATAACTGTGTGTGTGGCGGGGGACCCACAAGCTGATAACTGTGTGTGTGCGGGGGACCCACAAGCTGATAACTGTGTGTGTGTGCGGGGGACCCACAAGCTGATAACTGTGTGTGTGTGCGGGGGGACCCACAAGCTGATAACTGTGTGTGTGTGCGGGGGACCCACAAGCTGATAACTGTGTGTGTGCGAGGGGACCCACAAGCTGATAACTGTGTGTGTGTGCGGGGGACCCACAAGCTGATAACTGTGTGTGTGCGGGGGGACCCACAAGCTGATAACTGTGTGTGTGCGTGGGGACCCACAAGCTGATAACTGTGTGTGTGCGAGGGGACCCACAAGCTGATAACTGTGTGTGTGTGCGGGGGACCCACAAGCTGATAACTGTGTGTGTGCGGGGGACCCACAAGCTGATAACTGTGTGTGTGTGCGGGGGACCCACAAGCTGATAACTGTGTGTGTGCGGAGGGACCCACAAGCTGATAACTGTGTGTGTGCGGGGGGACCCACAAGCTGATAACTGTGTGTGTGTGCGGGGGGACCCACAAGCTGATAACTGTGTGTGTGTGCGGGGGACCCACAAGCTGATAACTGTGTGTGTGTGCGGGGGGACCCACAAGCTGATAACTGTGTGTGTGTGCGGGGGACCCACAAGCTGATAACTGTGTGTGTGCGGGGGACCCACAAGCTGATAACTGTGTGTGTGTGCGGGGGACCCACAAGCTGATAACTGTGTGTGTGTGCGGGGGACCCACAAGCTGATAACTGTGTGTGTGCGGGGGACCCACAAGCTGATAACTGTGTGTGTGTGCGGGGGGACCCACAAGCTGATAACTGTGTGTGTGTGCGGGGGACCCACAAGCTGATAACTGTGTGTGTGTGCGAGGGACCCACAAGCTGATAACTGTGTGTGTGTGCGGGGGGACCCACAAGCTGATAACTGTGTGTGTGTGCGGGGGACCCACAAGCTGATAACTGTGTGTGTGTGCGGGGACCCACAAGCTGATAACTGTGTGTGTGCGGGGGACCCACAAGCTGATAACTGTGTGTGTGCGGGGGGACCCACAAGCTGATAACTGTGTGTGTGCGGGAGGACCCACAAGCTGATAACTGTGTGTGTGTGCGGGGACCCACAAGCTGATAACTGTGTGTGTGTGCGGGGGGACCCACAAGCTGATAACTGTGTGTGTGCGGGGGGACCCACAAGCTGATAACTGTGTGTGTGCGGGGGACCCACAAGCTGATAACTGTGTGTGTGCGGGGGACCCACAAGCTGATAACTGTGTGTGTGCGGGGGGACCCACAAGCTGATAACTGTGTGTGTGCGGGGGACCCACAAGCTGATAACTGTGTGTGTGCGGGGGGACCCACAAGCTGATAACTGTGTGTGTGTGCGGGGGGACCCACAAGCTGATAACTGTGTGTGTGTGCGGGGGACCCACAAGCTGATAACTGTGTGTGTGTGCGGGGGACCCACAAGCTGATAACTGTGTGTGTGTGCGGGGGGACCCACAAGCTGATAACTGTGTGTGTGCGGGGGGACCCACAAGCTGATAACTGTGTGTGTGCGGGGGGACCCACAAGCTGATAACTGTGTGTGTGTGCGGAGGACCCACAAGCTGATAACTGTGTGTGTGCGGGGGGACCCACAAGCTGATAACTGTGTGTGTGTGCGGGGGGACCCACAAGCTGATAACTGTGTGTGTGTGCGGGGGACCCACAAGCTGATAACTGTGTGTGTGCGGGGGGACCCACAAGCTGATAACTGTGTGTGTGCGGGGGACCCACAAGCTGATAACTGTGTGTGTGCGGGGGGACCCACAAGCTGATAACTGTGTGTGTGCGGGGGGACCCACAAGCTGATAACTGTGTGTGTGTGCGGGGGGACCCACAAGCTGATAACTGTGTGTGTGTGCGGGGGGACCCACAAGCTGATAACTGTGTGTGTGCGGGGGGACCCACAAGCTGATAACTGTGTGTGTGTGCGAGGGGACCCACAAGCTGATAACTGTGTGTGTGTGCGGGGGACCCACAAGCTGATAACTGTGTGTGTGCGGGGGACCCACAAGCTGATAACTGTGTGTGTGTGCGGGGGACCCACAAGCTGATAACTGTGTGTGTGTGCGAGGGACCCACAAGCTGATAACTGTGTGTGTGTGCGGGGGGACCCACAAGCTGATAACTGTGTGTGTGCGGGGGGACCCACAAGCTGATAACTGTGTGTGTGCGGGGGGACCCACAAGCTGATAACTGTGTGTGTGCGGGGACCCACAAGCTGATAACTGTGTGTGTGCGGGGACCCACAAGCTGATAACTGTGTGTGTGTGCGGGGGACCCACAAGCTGATAACTGTGTGTGTGCGGGGGGACCCACAAGCTGATAACTGTGTGTGTGTGCGGGGGGACCCACAAGCTGATAACTGTGTGTGTGCGGGGGACCCACAAGCTGATAACTGTGTGTGTGCGGGGGGACCCACAAGCTGATAACTGTGTGTGTGTGCGGGGGGACCCACAAGCTGATAACTGTGTGTGTGTGCGAGGGGACCCACAAGCTGATAACTGTGTGTGTGCGGGGGGACCCACAAGCTGATAACTGTGTGTGTGTGCGGGGGACCCACAAGCTGATAACTGTGTGTGTGTCAGGGGGGACCCACAAGCTGATAACTGTGTGTGTGCGGGGGACCCACAAGCTGATAACTGTGTGTGTGCGGGGGGACCCACAAGCTGATAACTGTGTGTGTGCGTGGGGGACCCACAAGCTGATAACTGTGTGTGTGTGCGGGGGGACCCACAAGCTGATAACTGTGTGTGTGCGGGGGGACCCACAAGCTGATAACTGTGTGTGTGCGCGGGGACCCACAAGCTGATAACTGTGTGTGTGTGCGGGGGGGGGACCCACAAGCTGATAACTGTGTGTGTGTGCGGGGGGGGGACCCACAAGCTGATAACTGTGTGTGTGTGTGTGCGGGGGGGGGACCCACAAGCTGATAACTGTGTGTGTGCGGGGGGACCCACAAGCTGATAACTGTGTGTGTGTGCGGGGGGACCCACAAGCTGATAACTGTGTGTGTGTGCGGGGGACCCACAAGCTGATAACTGTGTGTGTGCGGAGGGGACCCACAAGCTGATAACTGTGTGTGTGCGTGGGGGACCCACAAGCTGATAACTGTGTGTGTGTGCGGGGGGGGACCCACAAGCTGATAACTGTGTGTGTGTGCGGGGGACCCACAAGCTGATAACTGTGTGTGTGTGCGGGGGACCCACAAGCTGATAACTGTGTGTGTGTGCAGGGGGGACCCACAAGCTGATAACTGTGTGTGTGCGGGGGACCCACAAGCTGATAACTGTGTGTGTGTGCGGGGGGACCCACAAGCTGATAACTGTGTGTGTGCGGGGGGACCCACAAGCTGATAACTGTGTGTGTGCGGGGGGACCCACAAGCTGATAACTGTGTGTGTGTGCGGGGGGACCCACAAGCTGATAACTGTGTGTGTGTGTGGGGGGACCCACAAGCTGATAACTGTGTGTGTGCGAGGGGACCCACAAGCTGATAACTGTGTGTGTGCGGGGGACCCACAAGCTGATAACTGTGTGTGTGCGGGGGACCCACAAGCTGATAACTGTGTGTGTGCGGGGGGACCCACAAGCTGATAACTGTGTGTGTGTGCGGGGGGACCCACAAGCTGATAACTGTGTGTGTGTGCGGGGGACCCACAAGCTGATAACTGTGTGTGTGTGCGGGGGGACCCACAAGCTGATAACTGTGTGTGTGGCGGGGGGACCCACAAGCTGATAACTGTGTGTGTGTGCGGGGGACCCACAAGCTGATAACTGTGTGTGTGCGGGGACCCACAAGCTGATAACTGTGTGTGTGCGTGGGGGACCCACAAGCTGATAACTGTGTGTGTGCGGAGGGGACCCACAAGCTGATAACTGTGTGTGTGTGCGGGGGACCCACAAGCTGATAACTGTGTGTGTGCGTGGGGGACCCACAAGCTGATAACTGTGTGTGTGCGGGGGACCCACAAGCTGATAACCGTGTGTGTGTGTGCGGGACCACAGCTGATAACTGTGTGTGTGCGGGGACCCAAGCTGATAACTGTGTGTGCGTCGGGGACCCACGCTGATAACTGTGTGTGTACGGGGGACCCACAAGCTGATAACTGTGTGTGTGTGCGGGGGACCCACAAGCTGATAACTGTGTGTGTGTGCGGGGGACCCACAAGCTGATAACTGTGTGTGTGTGCGGGGGACCCACAAGCTGATAACTGTGTGTGTGCGGGGGACCCACAAGCTGATAACTGTGTGTGTGCGGGGACCCACAAGCTGATAACTGTGTGTGTGTGCGGGGGGACCCACAAGCTGATAACTGTGTGTGTGTGGGGGGACCCACAAGCTGATAACTGTGTGTGTGTGCGGGGGACCCACAAGCTGATAACTGTGTGTGTGCGTGGGGGACCTACAAGCTGATAACTGTGTGTGTGTGCGGGGGGACCCACAAGCTGATAACTGTGTGTGTAGCGGGGGGACCCACAAGCCGATAACTGTGTGTGTGTGTGCGGGGACCCACAAGCTGATAACTGTGTGTGTGCGGGGGGACCCACAAGCTGATAACTGTGTGTGTGCGGAGGGACCCACAAGCTGATAACTGTGTGTGTGCGGGGGACCCACAAGCTGATAACTGTGTGTGTGTGCGGGGGGACCCACAAGCTGATAACTGTGTGTGTGCGGAGGACCCCAAGCTGATAACTGTGTGTGTGCGGGGGACCCACAAGCTGATAACTGTGTGTGTGCGGGGGACCCACAAGCTGATAACCGTGTGTGTGCGGAGGGACCCACAAGCTGATAACTGTGTGTGTGCGGGGGACCCACAAGCTGATAACTGTGTGTGTGTGCGGGGACCCACAAGCTGATAACTGTGTGTGTGTGGGGGACCCACAAGCTGATAACTGTGTGTGCAGGGGACCTCAAGCTGATAACTGTGTGTGTGTGCGGGGGACCCACAAGCTGATAACTGTGTGTGTGTGCGGGGGGACCCACAAGCTGATAACTGTGTGTGTGGGGGACCACAAGCTGATAACTGTGTGTGTGCAGGGGGACCCACAAGCTGATAACTGTGGGCGGACCTAAAGCTGATAACTGTGTGTGCGGGGGACCCACAAGCTGATAACTGTGTGTGTGTGGGGGGACCCACAAGCTGATAACTGTGTGTGTTGTGGGGACCCACAAGCTGATAACTGTGTGTGTGCGGGGGACCCACAAGCTGATAACTGTGTGTGTGCGGGGGGACCTACAAGCTGATAACTGTGTGTGTGTGGGGGACCCACAAGCTGATAACTGTGTGTGTGTGCGGGGACCCACAAGCTGATAACTGTGTGTGTGTGCGGGGGGACCCACAAGCTGATAACTGTGTGTGTGCGGGGGGGACCCACAAGCTGATAACTGTGTGTGTGTGCGGGGGGACCCACAAGCTGATAACTGTGTGTGTGTGCGTGGGGACCCACAAGCTGATAACTGTGTGTGTACGTGTGAGGACCCAAGCTGATAACTATGTGTAATGTGCGTGGGGACCGTAAGCTGATAACTGTGTGTGTGCGGGGGACCCACAAGCTGATAACTGTGTGTGTGCGGGGGACCCACAAGCTGATAACTGTGTGTGTAAGCGGGGGGACCCACAAGCTGATAACTGTGTGTGTGTGCGGGGGACCCACAAGCTGATAACTGTGTGTGTGTGCGGGGGACCCACAAGCTGATAACTGTGTGTGTGTGTGCGAGGGACCCACAAGCTGATAACTGTGTGTGTGTGCGGGGGGACCCACAAGCTGATAACTGTGTGTGTGCGGGGGACCCACAAGCTGATAACGTGTGTGTGTGCGGGGGGACCCACAAGCTGATAACTGTGTGTGTGTCGGGGGGACCCACAAGCTGATAACTGTGTGTGAGCGGGGGGACCCACAAGCTGATAACTGTGTGTGTGCGGGGGACCCACAAGCTGATAACTGTGTGTGTGCGGGGGACCCACAGGCTGATAACTGTGTGTGTGCGAGGGGACCCACAAGCTGATAACTGTGTGTGTGTGTGGGGGACCCACAAGCTGATAACTGTGTGTGTGCGGGGGGACCCACAAGCTGATAACTGTGTGTGTGCGGGGGGGACCCACAAGCTGATAACTGTGTGTGTGTGCGAGGGGACCCACAAGCTGATAACTGTGTGTGTGTGCGGGGACCCACAAGCTGATAACTGTGTGTGTGCGGGGGACCCACAAGCTGATAACTGTGTGTGTGCGGGGGACCCACAAGCTGATAACTGTGTGTGTGCGGGGGGACCCACAAGCTGATAACTGTGTGTGTGTGTGTGCGGGGGGGACCCACAAGCTGATAACTGTGTGTGTGCGGGGGGACCCACAAGCTGATAACTGTGTGTGTGTGGGGGGGGGACCCACAAGCTGATAACTGTGTGTGTGCGGGGGGACCCACAAGCTGATAACTGTGTGTGTGCGGGGGGGACCCACAAGCTGATAACTGTGTGTGTGCGGGGGGACCCACAAGCTGATAACTGTGTGTGTGCGGGGGGACGACCCACAAGCTGATAACTGTGTGTGTGTGTGTGCGGGGGGGACCCACAAGCTGATAACTGTGTGTGTGCGGGGGGACACACAAGCTGATAACTGTGTGTGTGGGGGACCCACAAGCTGATAACTGTGTGTGTGTGCGGGGGGACCCACAAGCTGATAACTGTGTGTGTGCGGGGGGGACCCACAAGCTGATAACTGTGTGTGTGTGTGTGCGGGGGGGACCCACAAGCTGATAACTGTGTGTGTGCGGGGGGGGGACCCACAAGCTGATAACTGTGCTGTCCTACCCCCACAGCAGATGGGAGCGGACGACCAGATGACGATGCAGGTGCCAGTACTGCAGGTGCCCTCTGCTGTGCCCGTCCAGGTGCCTGCGGTTGCCCCCAATGGACTCCCAGCAGCTGTGTCCCTGCAGATGGCTTCTCTGACTCCCGCTGTACCGGTGGCCCTCCCTGTGACACCAGGTATGTATAAAGGCACCTGCCGTTCAGTGAGGTTCTTCCTGTATGACTTGGATCCTATTTTATTTGTGCCCCAGGAGCGCCCCCATGTCCCCTCTTAGTGCGCCTCGATATAAGGCTGAGGTGGAGGTGACCCGGGCTAGTGGACCATCTGCCACCATGTTACATATGTACAGTATACACCCGCTACGTGATTGGTCGCTGCCGGTGAGATGTGATTCCGAGTCAGACTTCCACTGCACTGAGCAAGCAGACAATTATCGGAAGGAAGCGTTTCTTCCCAATAACCGCCTGCTCATCAGTGGAGGGAAGAGCGCCATTTACACGGGGCGCGTTATGTCTGCTCGTACAGATCCA
The DNA here is from genome assembly GCA_033119425.1 of Bufotes viridis. Lineage (NCBI taxonomy): Eukaryota > Metazoa > Chordata > Amphibia > Anura > Bufonidae > Bufotes > Bufotes viridis. The sequence continues at coordinate 600,812,926 of CM065590.1, read as the reverse complement.
TGGTTTCTGAGCAGCAGGTCGCTGTTCACACAGGACGACTTGCTGGCCAAAAACGATGACTGAGGTGTCCGCATTAAAGGCCCTTCAGCGGGTGATCTGCGGCACCTTTACACGCCCGATTATCCAAAATGATTGTTCCTTTCACTAAACTGCTTGAATATCGATGCGTGTAAATCACTCTGGAGTCTTCTGATCGGCCTAGATTACCGCGGCGCCATCATATTCCCTTTCAAGATGTCTGCTTGCTGTGAGTGAATGCTAATGCCAATTAAAACATCTCCTGTAATCAGATTATTATTATTATTATTATTATTATTATTATTATTATTTTTTTTTTATTTTTTTTTAAACAAAACCTTTTCTGGTCACTAACAGCAAGCAGAGATCTTGAAGACACCTCAGTAGATGGTTACAGGTCATAAACCTGGACCTCTTTCAGAACTGTCTTGAATGCTCAGGGGTTGTCTCATGAAAACTTCTTGTATTTGCAGATATTCCCAGAACGTTATAATGGCGCCCCCTGCTGTGTCCACCTGAGGGGTGCTAGGTGGATGCACACGCTCAGTCTTGGGTATGTGGAGGGATCTCTGGTGTGGTGATGCTGAGGGAAAGATGAGGCCTCGTTGTGTAACTGAGCTGGCTCCGAGGACTCCGCAGCCGCCTCCGCCGGAGACTGAGCATGTGCGTCCACCTCGGCGCAGTTACTGACATGGACACACAGGCTGTTGAACAGAAGCCCCAGGGGGCGCTATCCTAACCTCATTCTGGGAGTATCTGCAGATAGAAGCATGTTCTGTTCATGAGGGCGGCATTACCTGTGGACACCGGTCTTCGTGCGACATCCCCTTTAAACATCTTCTGAGCATGTTCCATTGGTTGTGATGTCACTTTTTCTTCCCCCCAGTTATCACGCAGCCGCAGCCGCAGCCCCAACCAAAGGTTGTCCTAAATGTGCAGACGGCTCCGCAAGCATGTAACCCAATGGGTATGCCCTATGGACCTTGTGGAGGGCCCATGGGACCCATGGGTGGGCCGATGGCATTTGGACCCATATCTTGGAGCACCGGACTCTTTCAGTGTTGTGAAGACATCCCAATCTGTAAGTCTCCTCAATGCGTGCAATGTCCTCTTAAAGGGGTTGTCGGCTCTGATTGTTCCTCATTGTTAGAGGGTCCCCAAAAGATTGTCACATGACTCACTGCTAGGACCCTGAGCGATCAGTCAGGGTTCCTACAACGCCACCACAAGGAAGATGGAGCATTACGGAGCTACTGAAATGGACGCTAAGGGTACCGAAAACCCAGCACTGGTCTCTGCCGTGGGCTACAGCAGATTGTTAGTGTGAACACGGCCTGAGCACACCACCTGATCCACTTTGTGGTCTACAAAATACAGATACGTCCGTGTGCGTGCCGTAATCTTCTCGCCCCCTTCGCTAGAGCTGGCTGCACAATGGACACGTTCTATATTTTGTGGATGCGGACGCCACACACGACATCCGCGTGCAGCCTGTATTTATGGCGGACTCCTAGAAATGGATGGGTTCATGTGCCTGTAGCCTGATGCATGGATGTGCCTTCAGTATAAGAGCCTCTTCATTGCCAGCTAGTAGATGAAGCTCCCGAATAGGGGCCCTCAGAAATGGGGCCACACTGCAGTTCTGTACAGGGGAAGTCTCTGAACTAGAACTTCATTCTCGGGATCGTGGGGGGTCCGGAAGTGGCTCCCCAGTGGTAAAACCCCCATTCATCAGACGTCGTCACTGATCCTGTGGATAGTTGATAAATGTTAAAGGGGTATTCAAGCCTTTTGATATTGATGACCTTATCAATATAGGATTGAGGGTCCGACACCCGGCACCCCCACCGGTAAGCTGCAGACATGGAAGCTAAATGATGGACGGAGGCTCCCTCCACTGTGTAGTGGCCGTGATGGGTGGCCTCATTCAGACGGCAATAACATGGACGCATCTTATGTGAAGCTATTACACCGGCAACTCGGACTACGAATGCTAACGCACGCCTGCATTACTGCCGTCTGGGGCCTAAGAACTCTACCATGATGACTACTCCCTGCTGTGGGCGCCACCCACTGACCTGAAGACTAACGCAAATGGCGCACAACCTGCAAAATGTTGCGTTCAACATGTCATGTGCTGTTACATACAGTACAAGATGGCACCTGAACATATGAAGAGCAAACCAGCGCATGTGCTGCCACAGCCGAATACAGATGACCGAACATACAGGCGACTAAAAACAGGTCCTCCACTCAAACGTAACGCTGCTCCAATACACTGTGAATCTAGAGCCAAATCCTGGCCCCAGCAGAAGAGCGCTTGTCCTGCTCTGGTGCTGTCAGCAGGGTCACAGCTGTTGAGACCCCCTTTAAATTTTCATTTCTAAAGGGGCATTCTGGTTGTTATCCCCTATCCACAGAATATATAACTATCAGTGTGGGTCCTACCACTGGGATAACCCCGCACCCCTGAGAGCGCCCCTGACATGACCGTCGTGGGCCGCTCCTGCCTCTATATCTACAGTGGTTCCGGAGACGGCAGCGCTCGGATATATCCGGAAATCCCATAGAGGTGAATGGAGCGGCAATGACCATGGCAGAACCGTCGCTCCATTTTATTTTGGGGGGGCTCCAAGGAGTGTGGGGTACCAGTTCTTATGATTGGCGGGTAGGACCCCGACCGATCTAATGGCTATCCCCCAGAAGATGGCTAACCTCTGGCACGCCAGCTCCAGTGAAACTACAACTCCTAGCATGCTCTATTCATTTCTATGGAGTTCTAAGAACAGCCAAGCAAGTGTACATCTTGGGAGTTGTAGTGTTACCACAGCTGGAGGGTGGGAGGTTAGCCGGAATACCCCTGTAAATGTAAGGTCCGAGTACTGTGCTGCCGGCGGTGACCCTTCTCTCCTTGTCCTAGGCATCCTGGGCTGTCTCTGCCCCTTCTTTCTACCCTGTTACCTGTCGGCACTGTTTGGAGAGATGTGCTGCTTTGGCATGCTGCCGGGCGCCATGTTTGCGCTAAGAACCGGTGTACGTGAACGATACAAGATCCCGGTGAGTCTTCTGCAGGTTGGGGGATGTACGGCGCCATAAGAATCTAGAAGAATGTAATGACCAGAAATTACCGCTATTACTGCTGCCAGGACCTTACATATGCTGTGACACCAGCCAGTGCTAGTGCAGCGACCAGGCCAGTCGCTGCACTAGCAGGTTACGGTAGTCTTACTCACGGTTAGCAGCGCTCCCTGGGCCGGCGTGCAGTAATGGGAAGGACATCACCAGTTCCTTCAGGGCACACTCTGTTTATCCAGGGACTTCCGCCAGATGGTGTTTGAGGTGCCCTTGGTGGTGCGGGTTTAAGGTGCCATGGAGGCAAGGTCCCTGGTGTTCGTGACGCCAGCACCGTGAGGTGCAAATAGGTGATAAGTTTGCACAATAAGGAGACCAGTTCTCTTAACAAATTCCCAGTACTTTACTGAAGCTGATCCAAAGGTCAGTAATGTGCGCAAAAGTCATTTACAGCAAGGCGGCTTCTACAATTGCTCAGATTAGTTCCCAAAAGTTGCATAAGGAGTAGTTTTTCTCTGCCGACACTAATGGCAGAATGAAGTAGAGACCAGCGAGTTGATTTCAGCGGTCTTTCATTTATACGTTAAAAGTAAGTAGTTGCCGAGAACCAACATCACAATCATCGCAGACTGGGCCTGGAAAAGAGTCCCGGCCTCCTGAGAAGAGTCACGACCACCTGAGAAGAGTCCTGGTTATTCATGAATTCCTGCTCTCCAACCACGCCCCCCCCTCCCCCACCTGCTGATGACGGACAGGCTTCTGCCTCGTTTTCTCCCTTTTTCTCTAGGAGAGAACTGCCAATCATCAGCAGATGGCGGAGAGCAGGAGATTATAATAACAGGACTCTTCTCGGGTAGATGGGACTCTTTTCCAGGCCTGGGCTGCAATGATTATGATGCTGGTTCTCAGAAACCACTTACTGTACTTTTAGCCATGAGTGACACAGTGATGAGATCAGCATTTCTGTCACTATTTTATGCTGCCCCTAGTAAGGTCCGCATACAGTTGATGACAGGTTCCCTGTAAGCAGTGTGTTTCAGGACACTGCACTAGGACCTTAGATACACCGTCCAGCGCCAGAATCTTAGATATGCTGTGACGCCAGCCAGAGCTAGGACCTTAGATATGCGGCGACACCAGCGAGCGTCAGAACCTTAGATACGCTGTGGCACTGGCCAGCGCCAGGACCATGGATACGCTGTGACACCAGCCAGGACCTTGGATACGCTGTGACACCAGCCAGTGCCAGGGCCTTAGATATGCGGTGACACCAGCGAGTGTCAGGACCTTAGATACGCTGTGGCACCGGCCAGCGCCAGGACCTTGGATACGCTGTGGCACCGGCCAGCGCCAGGACCTTGGATACGCTGTGGCACCGGCCAGCGCCAGGACCATGGATACGCTGTGACACCAGCCAGCGCCAGGGCCTTAGATATGCGGTGACACCAGCGAGTGTCAGGACCTTAGATACGCTGTGACACCGGGCCAGAGCCAGGACCTTGGATACGCTGTGGCACCGGGCCAGCGCCAGGACCTTGGATACGCTGTGGCACCGGGCCAGCGCCAGGACCTTGGATACGCTGTGGCACCGGGCCAGCGCCAGGGCCTTAGATATGCGGTGACACCAGCGAGTGTCAGGACCTTAGATACGCTGTGACACCGGGCCAGAGCCAGGACCTTGGATACGCTGTGGCACCGGGCCAGCGCCAGGACCTTGGATACGCTGTGGCACCGGGCCAGCGCCAGGACCTTGGATACGCTGTGGCACCGGGCCAGCGCCAGGACCTGGATACGCTGTGGCACCGGGCCAGCGCCAGGACCTGGATACGCTGTGGCACCGGGCCAGCGCCAGGACCTTGGATGCGCTGTGGCACCGGGCCAGCGCCAGGACCTTGGATACGCTGTGGCACCGGGCCAGCGCCAGGACCTTGATACGCTGTGGCACCGGGCCAGCGCCAGGACCTTGGATACGCTGTGGCACCGGGCCAGCGCCAGGACCTTGGATACGCTGTGGCACCGGGCCAGCGCCAGGACCTTGGATACGCTGTGGCACCGGGCCAGCGCCAGGACCTTGGATACGCTGTGGCACCGGGCCAGCGCCAGGACCTTGGATACGCTGTGGCACCGGGCCAGCGCCAGGACCTTGATACGCTGTGGCACCGGGCCAGCGCCAGGACCTTGGATACGCTGTGGCACCGGGCCAGCGCCAGGACCTTGGATACGCTGTGGCACCGGGCCAGCGCCAGGACCTTGGATACGCTGTGGCACCGGGCCAGCGCCAGGACCTGGATACGCTGTGGCACCGGGCCAGCGCCAGGACCTGGATACGCTGTGGCACCGGGCCAGCGCCAGGACCTTGGATACGCTATGGCACCGGGCCAGCGCCAGGACCTTGGATACGCTGTGGCACCGGGCCAGCGCCAGGACCTTGGATACGCTGTGGCACCGGGCCAGCGCCAGGACCTTGGATACGCTGTGGCACAGGGCCAGCGCCAGGACCTTGGATACGCTGTGATACACATCTGATGCTGGCTAGCACCTTAGATACAGTGTGATACATCCACTGCCAGGACCTTGGCTACAGGCCCCTTTAGAAATCTCGCATTCACTTGCTCTTCTCTTCCCGCAGGGCGACCTTCTGAACGATTACTGCGCCATTTGTTGCTGCCTGGTGTGCGCTCTCTGTCAGATAGCGCGAGAAATAAAGGGACGAGAGTGGCACGGCACCAGAGTGCCTCTGCCCCAGCCTCACATGCACTTACATCTCGGACGCAGACAGCCAGGATGGTGATGTCACTGACCTGTATTTATTTATATATTTAATCTCTAATAAATTATTTTTCCAGAATCTCCTGTTATTTGTGGCTTCAGATACAACGGGGGGGATTTCAGCAACGATAAACTGCTCTTGCATATTTTTCGAAAGTGGGTGTGAAAGTGGATGTGGTTAGGCGAATAGTTGTAAGACAATATGGCGAAGCAGAAGTCAGACTCCCCTCATGATGAATCTCCCCCAGCGTGCTGAGCTGAGGGTCCTGGGCAGGGGGTCCCAGACTGCACAATAGATCGGCGTGGACCAGGTGACTTTTTTTGTACATGAAAGTTTCCTAAACTTTCGTTTTAACATGCTGCCGAAGCAAGCGAAGATCTTGATGGTAAAATCTTTACCAGAAACCCTCCTTAGGCTAGCTGCTCATGGAACAGATTTGTATGCAGAAAATCTGCACCGATCCTGCGTACGATAGTGTGTTCTCCGTTTCTGCGGTTTTTATGTGGCTTTTGTTGCCGATTTTCTAGTTAATAACCCTATTGAAGCCTATGACAAAACCACTAGATAGAAGGGGCGGCATTACACAACTGACGTGCTGCAGAGTTTAACCTCTTCCCGACCTCCACCGTACATGGACAGAAGTCGAGTCCTAAACTCCTTGGATACCAGAGCGTTTTTTCGTTCTTACAGTTTCATTTTTGTTCCCCATCTTCCTTCAGCCATAACATTTTCATTTTTCTGTTCACATATCCATATGAAGGCTTATTTGCGGGACAAGGTGTGCTTTCTAATGCCACCATTTATTATGGCATAAAATCTAGTGGGAAGCTGGAAAAAAATTTGAAATGGGGTGAAATTGGAGAAAAAACGCAGTTCCTCCACTGCTTTATGGGTTTTCTCCCTACGGCGTTCCCTTTGCGGCAAAACTGACCTGTGCCCTTCATTCTCTGGGTCAGAACGATTACAACAATACCACACATGTATAGGTTTTAGGTCTACTGTAAAAATTTATTAAAACTTTGATTACATTTTGTTGGGTAAGAAGCGATCAAAAAATGGCAAATCGGCGTATTTTTTCACCGTATGTTTCACCGTCTTTTTATATTTTAATAGTACGGGCATTTTCGGACAGTGATACTCATGTTTATATTTTTTGTTTATGTATTTTTTTTTTTTATTCTATGGAAAGGGTGATTAAAAAATGTTTATAGTTTAAAAAAATATACGGTATATAAAACATTTTTTTTTCTTGTGTTCTGTAGCTCGTGTTTGAAGTTACAAGACTCTCTGTAGCTGATTATGTTGGCCTGGCACCTGCTGGCCAAAATAAGAATTGCAGCTTCAATACTCTGGGTCTCAATACTCATTAGCTGCGGGTATTGCCACGTTATGAAAAATTTCATTCTGCTGTTCTTCTCCAGCTTCAGGGACAAGCGCCCTCTAGCGGAGCCACCGTGCGCTGCATCCCGGCCCGCCGCTCCTGAAGCAGCCCCCTCTCCCTGCTCTCAGTGGTTTTCTCATGCTCGGATCGTCTGTTTTCATTTTTATTTGTTCTGCGTTGGAAGAGGGGTCTTATACGGCGAGTATATCCCAAACCCCATATTTTAACAGGAAAAGTAGGGGGTTGTCTTATATGCCCAGTCGTCTTGTACGCCAGAAAATTCAAGTTTAATGGGTCTGGATCCGTCTGCGGCAGCCGCATGGTTGTTGCCCGAGCATTGGGGACCGCATGGAACGGCCGGCACAAGTTCGTGTGCATGAGCCCTTAGAGTCTCAGGATTTGGACGATTCCTCTGCGTCTGATACTGAATTGAAAAGTCATTTATTTATTTTTTTCTTCTGAAGATAATAAAGAATTAATTATTTAAATAAAAACGACTATGAACCTCTCGGCTGAGACGGTACAAAGATCGGTACAGGACGAAATGTTTAGGGGCCTTGAACAACGGAAAGAGTTTTTCCGGTTCATAAGAAGATGCATAAATTGATTAAACAGGAATGGAAGGCTCCGGACAGGAAGCCATTTACTCCCAGGACAGGAAGACGAAACACTTAACATCCTGTCCTGAGGTAGACATCTCCCTTTCTAACTTGAGTAAAGGAGCTAATGCCCTTCCCTTTGAGGATATGGGGTCCCTAAAATACCCCATGTATAAAAAAAGTAGATTTGTGTCTGAAAAAATCCTGGGAATCAGCAAAAATCCTGGGAATCAGCTGCAGCTCTTTTTAAGCCTTATTTGGCTGCCACATCTGTCGCCAGATCTCTTAAAAGGTGGTTGCAGCAGTTAGTCTCTTATGAAAGAAAACACTCCCTATGATTCCTTAACGCTGGGTTCAGACCTGAGCGTTTCTGAGACGTGCGTTTTCCTCGCGTTTTTGTGCGTGTTTTTGGCAACAGTAAACGCGCGTTTTACGCGCGTTTGTGTGAATGACTGCAGTGTTGTCCAATGACCAAATATCCCTGTCTATATGAAGTTTGGCCTTTTCCAGCATGTTGCAAATTCATAAACGCGCGTTTTCAGTGTCAAAAACGCGCAAAATACAAGTGTTGCGCGTTCCCATTGAAGTCTATGGGCCAAAACGCGCGACAAACCCCCCCCCCCCCAAAAAAAGCTCAAGTACTTGTTTATGCGTCAGGCGTTTTTCAGCGCGTTCGAACGCGCTGTAAAACGCGAAAATGTGAACCAGTCCCATAGGGAAGCATTGGTTTGCATCGGTTATGCGTTTTACAGCGCATTCGAACGCGCAAGTGTGAACTGAGGGTAAAGGACTCCTTCCCTCTTTTATTGAAGGCAGTAGATTGTTTCAGCCGCTACCACAGTCCATTAGGATGGCGGCAAGAACTCCAGCTTTTAACTAACGGAAAATTCCGTCTGATAATAAACTTGAAGAGCATGAACAGATTCATCAGAGTTTCCTTAGGATAGCAGTTTTCTTGGGAGAAGATTTTCAACATTTCCAGGTTCTCCCTTTGAGAATTGCTTCCGCTCCAATGGTATTTCCCAAGGTCTAAAAGCAGACTTTCTAAGCAGGGTTCCCCTAGATTTATCAGAATGGAGTTTAAAAAAGCATATTTTTCTCCAGATAGCGGACAGATGGCGAACTCCCCAAGTAGACCTGTTCGCGTCAGCAAAGAATACAAGGCTAAAAAGGGTTTTCTCCCTCAACCCCATCGACTGAAACATAGGGGTAGATGCACTGGCCCAAAGATGGAATTTTCATCTTGCATATGCATTTCCACCCTTTCCGCTGATTTCCAGGGTTCTAAAAAAGATTTGTCAGGAAAACGCTCATGTCATCTTCAAAGCCCCTTTATGGACAAAAAAAATCCCCCGTATCGGCGATCGCAGCAAACCGCAGGTCAATTCAGACCTGCGGTTTGCTGCGCTTTCTGCAATCTGCAGTCTCTGATATTATCAGAGACTTAAAATGTGCCCCAAATGTATAAATTTTCAACCCCCCTGAACACCGCAATATTACTGTCCCCGTGGGCGGTGCGGCGGGCGGGATCGCAATCACCACCCACCTCCTTTCTAATTCCCTGGTGTCTAGTGGTTATAGCAGAGGGTCGGCACGTTGCTGACATCTGTGCCGCACAGATGTCAGCAGTTTAACCCCTTCCATACTGCTGTATGGAAGGGGTTAACAGGGAGGGAGCTCCCTCCCTCTCTCATCGGGGGCTGCTGTGCCTTTGCAGCCCCCGATTCTTCATGGGATCGCAGAGGAAGGGGGCTCCCCTCCCTCCCCATCACCCGCTGCTGTTATAGCAGCGGGTGATGGTTAGCATGGCAGCAGGACACTTTCAGAAGCGTCCTGCTTGCCATGGTGATGTAAGTCTAATCAGACTTCTGCTAAAGGCAGAAGTCTGATTAGACTAAGTGTAAAGTAAAAAATACAGTACAGTACACTATATAGTGTACTGTATTATATAGACACCAGATCCACTGGATCTTCAAGAACCAAGTGGGTCTGGGTCAAAAAAATAAAAAAGCACATCGCTGAATAAAATAAAAAAAATAAAATACACTACACATATTATGTATCGCCGCATCCGTAAAAATCCCCAGACAAAACTAGCCATTATAACTAATGAACGATATTTGGGAATATATTTATAATAAAGTAATATTTAGGTATTTTCATTTTCTTAATTCCCGGAGAACCCCTTTAAGGTGAAATAGGGCAGAGTTATTAAGGGGTTAAGAAATAGGCTCAAGTCCAATCACTTCTACCACACGTTGCCGGTCAGCTTCTCCATAGACCTCCGTTCCCATCTGACTCGTTCTTCGACGTGCTCTGATGTCTGGCTGAGAGTCCAGAGGGGGTCTGTACGGGCGGGTGTGGGGAGATGGGGTCTTTAGCAGTGGCGTAACGGCGCTGAGGTTACGGGTCTGGATCATCACAGCAAGAGTGGTGCAGCATCGGATGGGTGGGGGGCAGGGCCGGGGGTGGCGGTTGTGTTACGTAACTAACTGGGCAGTGCTGTGCCATCGGTCAGATCCGACTGGCCATTAAACCATTAAAAGCACTTGCGCCGCGAAACTAATAATAGTACTGCAACTGTGCACAAGCACGGGCTGCATGACACTGCTTTGCGGGCCGGATGTGGTCTGCGGGCAGTAGGTTGGGTATCACTGCTTTAGAAAATCAAACTACCTGTTTGTGCAGTTTCTAGGGGCAAATAAAGGTCATAAAGCTCCAAAAAAAGCTCCCTGTCCAGGTAGATAAAAATTGCAATCTCCAAAGCCTACAAATTGTCAGGAGTGGTTCCACCAAAAACTCTGAGAGCCCACTCTACGAGGTCAGTGTCAACATCATGGGTTGAAAAAGCAAATGCATCTATAGAGCAGATCTGCAAACATGGCTACATGGATAAGCCCACATACATTTATCAAATATTAGAGTCGATACTAATGCCAATCAAGACCTGGCCTTTGGTAGGAAAGTTTTGCAGGCAAAAGTCCCTCCTTAAACGTTATAATCTGGTATATCTCATTTTAATGTCACCATGGAGGATGAAAGGGAAAAACCATATTACTTACCAGTAATTTCCTTTTCATGAGTCCGCCATGGCGGCTTGAGATTTCCCCACCCAAAAAAAATAAATAAATAACTTATTATTTATTAATATATATAATTTGTGTCCGCAGCTACGGTCCGTGACACGAAGGGAAGGGACCCTGACAATTCGCTGATGTGTGCCCGGAGCGACGTCACGTGGGCAGGCCTAAAAGAGGGCCAAAGAGACACTAAGTAGGTGAAATGACCAATTTAATAAACATTACAATGCCAAAAAACGGAAAACTCCACGGGTTTCAGATTGCGGATCTGGAATGTACCGGGAAAAACAGGCAGATCTCCACCTGCCCATATGACGTATGATATGCGGAGACGTCTTGTGTTTTGAGGCTGCGGATGCCGCCCCAATGCGGAATGAATGTCCGGTTATCGTTTTGGGGTCCTGACCCAACCCAGCGACCAGAGACCTGATGTGAGAAACGAACTGCAGCGTGGTTAGGGGTTTCCCCTGGAACGGAAGTAATGGCGAGTCAGGGTCTGGAGTTTGTATTGTGCACAAGAGATGCCTGAGCACATGAACTGGAAGTGAGGTCAGCCGGCGCTTGCCGATGATGCGGTGCTGCGGGAAGGAGCGTAGCTCCACGTAATAGTGATGAGAAATCCAGCACATAACTTGCAGTTAATCAATCGCTTATTTATTATTTTCTTCATATGGGTTTTGGTACGCGTTAGCGATCAGCCTTTGTCATCACCTGATGACAAAGGCTGATCGCCGAAACGCGTTACCAGAAACCATATGAAGGAAAATAATAAATAAGAAGCATTGATTGAAAAGCAAGTTTGTGTGCTGGGACCTTTTCATCACTGAGCACATGAACTGGACACCATGTGTTCTGGGTTTTAAAAAAGCGAATCTCTGTTGGAGGTCCGGTCTGAGACGTCTTCGTGGAAGGCAGACTTAATACGAAGTGATCCTGGTTCCAGGACAGTTGTCTTTTCTTCAGGAATGTACCCTTTTGAGAATTAACAGAGAACTCTCCCGGGCGCAGGAAGCCGTAGAAACTTAGATACATCGCGGCTTTGATGACCAGACTGAAGGAAGGGCCAAAAGGATTTCCGTCTAGGATCGCTGACAGTTGCCTGAAAAGTTTACCGGAGACCGGCCGTTGGCAAAGGGTCGTGTCCCTACCGCTTTTCTCAATGCCCCTGAGCGTGGCTTTGACAGCTTGAGACGTGAACGCGGAGCGATGTTCCGGATTTTGCAATGCTAAGAAATGCTGCGCCCCGGCAAGGTACAATCAGATGATGTTGGGAGCCAGCTTAAGATTGACATGACAATGGGCCATGAAAGCCATGATCTAGGATGTGAACGCTGTATCCCCCTGAGGATGATCCATGACAAATTTTGAAAAGAGATTCCAACCGGTGCGATAATTGCGGGCCGTGTTGACAGAGAGGGATCGATGCATGAGGTCCTTGGCTGTTGCCAACAGTGACCGTAATTCAACATTAGGTCGCTGAATCTGGGAATCCGTGCCCCGGTTTGGTCGGCTTCTGGATATTCCTGAAAAAATGTGTGAAAGTTGAAGCGGGACAATGCATCGGCCGCAGTGTTACTAGCACCAGGTATGTGTGAACATGAAAAGTGAAACTTATTTATAATGGACAGCCAGACGATAGGATATAATTCCAGAAACTGAGAAGAACTGAGGGCCTGATGGTCTGTACTGATCTGAGGCGGCCAAGGTCCAGCTAACCAGTGGCTCTCGAAGATTGCCGCGAACCCCCGGGAAGCCGCGGCATCGGAAAACACTCTGGCTGATGACTGAGTCCAGGTTGGAACGAACAGGCTTACCCCGTTCCATACTGAAAGGAAGTCGTTCCACATGCGTAAATCCGCCATGGCTGCCCTATCTAAGTGAACAATGCTGTCTGGCTCTGGGGCTGCTGGGAGGAGAGAGAGAAGACGCGAAATTAAGGCCCTACCCTGGGGCATTACCCTCATGGCGAAATTTAGTCTTCCCAGGACGGAGGGACTGTAGCTCTACCTTGGTCAACTGGGAAGATGCTAATGCCTCGGAAACGACCTTACGAATTTGTGCCAACTTATCTTCCGGTAGGCTAGCTTCCATCCTGCCGGAATCCAGGATTATGCCCAGAAAGGCGATGGAGGTGGCTGGACCTGTCGTCTTGCCCTGCGATATGGGAATGTGTAAGGAGGAGAAAAGTTGGAGGGAGTGAAGACCTGACGGATGGCATTGTGGTTGTTCTATGAGGAGAAAGTCGTCCAAGTAGTGGATGACTGACGGGGTACTGCCATATTGGATCAGAATCCAATGTAATGCCTGAGCCAGTTGGTCAAATAACCATGGACTGCTCTTTGAGCCGAACGTAAGACGATTGGCAAAGTAATATTTGCCCTCCCACTGGATGCAGTAGTATTTCCATAAATGTGGTGCGATTGGCAGAAGCTTTAATGCGTCTGTTTTGGATAACCAGGCGCATCTCCCAGCCCTGAGAATAAGTGCAATGGCCTCATCAATGGATGCATACCTTATGGAAAATTCTTCAGATGGAATTAATGAATTGATACTAGGGATGACGGAATCATGAGGGGTTGAGAGGTCATAAATCAAACGCTTTTTATTTGATTCTTTTTTAGATACAATTCCTATGGGAATGATCCGCCACCGAGAAAATGGAATCTGATCAAACGGGCCCAGAAGGAACCCTTTCATGACCTCTGAGTTCAGGAGCTCCTGAACGGCGGCTGGTTCGGACCTGGCAGACTGAAGATTGTTGCACTCCCAATTAGAGTGGGGGAGCGCCACCATCCCAGTGTCAAAGCCAAAGGAGAGCCCGGAAATCAAGGAATCCACAATACCCGGATCCGGATGTTCCCGCAACAAGAAAGCCAGGAGACAAACATTACAGTCGGCTAGTCACGCCTGTTTGGAAAATCTTTTAGGACAAGTGGACCTAGGGTGAGCCCTGAAGCAAATAGCGCAAATGTGCAGGGCCCTACAGCCACTAAAGAGACAAGTGCCAAAGTTGAAGTTATTACAGACTTGGCTGTTGCCAAGATAGACAGCACCAGAATACCTACCTGGGAAGACACCAAGGCCCAAGTGATCCACTTGATTGACTAACAGAGACACTTAGAAGAGCCTACGGGGAAAAATCGTTTTTTTTTTATTTTATTTTTTTTATTGACTATGTAATAGGCGTACAAATCCAATCCCAATACCTAAACATGAGCTGTATGAAGGTCTAGAACACGGCAGAAGCCACGAACGCTAAAAGGAACCTGCGGACAAGCAGAGTTATGAGATTTACACTTAACTGAGAATGGAGGCTCGCCAGGCCAGGTATGACATGGAGCCCAACAATGCCGGCTTAACATGAGGGGGGGGGGGAATATGCATATAAAACAATGCGAGTTACATAACGCTAAAAAGTGGCCAAGCGTGACAAATTGTACTGTACTAGAACCTCATAGCCACCAGATACGCTGGGATACAAAGTGGTTGGCAAGGCAGGGAACAGGAATGGCCTCATAAGGGACCAACATGCGTTAGGCTGTCTCATGGGTGCGAAGAAGCATGCGCCTGGGGAGATGCGATGTAGAGGGAGCGCGAGGCCCCTTACGCCGAGCCCAGGAGAAGGAGGTGATCACGTGACAGCCCTGTCGCAATGGAACGGACCTGCCGGAGTCGGCGGCAGAGGACGCGGTGGTGCCGTGGACGGGGCCCATGGGGAGCGCGAGCCCCGGGGGAATGAGGGAGAAGGGTGAGCTGGCGGGTAAGAACGAGGGGGAAGGGATGAACCCGTGGGCCGGGATGCCGCGCGCCTTGACTCACCTTGCCTGTGCGCTTACCGGACGTGACGTAGTCCGAAATGCACATGCAGATGACGCGTCAATGTTCAGCAGGCGGGCGGGTCTACGAAAATCAGGGGTAGAAACGGCGTACGTGCCGTGGGATGAAAGGAGAAGGGATTTTGAAGGGTGAGACCTCAGCCCCGCCCACAAATACAGGCTGCAAGCAGCCTTAACTATATATATAAAATTGTAAATATGTATAGGAAGTAGTTAGTGTGAATGTGTTTGGATGAAAAAGACTCTCTAGTCTGTCGGTCCACAAAGACACTGAGGAGGAGCCGGAGGAGGGTCAAATTTATTCTTCCTGTCCCAACCTGGTTAGAGGCGGGTCATCTCTCATGGTAATGCCCTCATGGAGGATTCATGAAAAGGAAATTATAAGTAATATGGTCTTTTGTATCACTGTAATCGTACTGACCCTCAATCATCACTAGAACACCCTGCTTATCACTGTGTATAGTATGAGGACAGGAGAGGTGAGAACTGATTATCTATCATCACTAGCACACTCTGCTTATCACTGTGTATAGTATAAGGACAGGAGAGGTGAGAACTGATTATCTATCATCACTAGAACACCCTGCTTATCACTGTGTATAGTATAAGGACAGGACAGAACACAGGAGAGGTGAGAACTGATTATCTATCATCACTAGAACACCCTGCTTATCACTGTGTATAGTATAAGGAAAGGACAGAACACAGGAGAGGTGAGAACTGATTATCTATCATCACTAGAACACCCTGCTTATCACTGTGTATAGTATAAGGACAGGAGAGGAGAGAACTGATTATCTATCATCACTAGAACACCCTGCTTATCACTGTGTATAGTATAAGGACTGGAGAGGTGAGAACTGATTATCTATCATCACTAGAACACCCTGCTTATCACTGTATATAGTATAAGGACAGGAGAGAACACAGGAGAGGTGAGAACTGATTATCTATCATCACTAGAACACCCTGCTTATCACTGTGTATAGTATAAGGACAGGAGAGGACACAGGAGAGGTGAGAACTGATTATCTATCATCACTAGAACACCCTGCTTATCACTGTGTATAGTATAAGGACAGGAGAGAACACAGGAGAGGGGAGAACTGATTATCTATCATCACTAGAACACCCTGCTTATCACTGTGTATAGTATAAGGACAGGAGAGAACACAGGAGAGGTGAGGACTGATTATCTATCATCACTAGAACACCCTGCTTATCACTGTGTATAGTATAAGGACAGGAGAGGGGAGAACTGATTATCTATCATCACTAGAACACCCTGCTTATCACTGCATATAGTATAAGGACAGGAGAGAACACAGGAGAGGTGAGAACTGATTATTTATCACTAGAACACCCTGCTTATCACTGTGTATAGTATAAGGACAGGAGAGAACACAGGAGAGGTGAGAACTGATTATCTATCATCACTAGAACACCCTACTTATCACTGTGTATAGTATAAGGACAGGAGAGAACACAGGAGAGGTGAGAACTGATTATCTATCATCACTAGAACACCCTGCTTATCACTGTGTATAGTATAAGGACTGGAGAGGTGAGAACTGATTATCTATCATCACTAGAACACCCTGCTTATCACTGTATATAGTATAAGGACAGGAGAGGTAAGAACTGATTATCTATCATCACTAGAACACCCTGCTTATCTCTGTGTATAGTATAAGGACAGGAGAGAACACAGGAGAGGTGAGAACTGATTATCTATCATCACTAGAACACCCTGCTTATCACTGTCTATAGTATGAGGACAGGAGAGAACACAGGAGAGGTGAGAACTGATTATCTATCATCACTAGAACACCCTGCTTATCACTGTGTATAGTATAAGGACAGGAGAGAACACAGGAGAGGTGAGAACTGATTATCTATCACCACTAGAACACCCTGCTTATCACTGTATATAGTATAAGGACAGGAGAGAACACAGGAGAGGTGAGAACTGATTATCTATCACCACTAGAACACCCTGCTTATCACTGTGTATAGTATAAGGACAGGAGAGAACACAGGAGAGGTGAGAACTGATTATCTATCATCACTAGAACACCCTGCTTATCACTGTGTATAGTATAAGGACAGGAGAGAACACAGGAGAGGTGAGAACTGATTATCTATCATCACTAGAACACCCTGCTTATCACTGTGTATAGTATAAGGACAGGAGAGAACACAGGAGAGGTGAGAACTGATTATCTATCATCACTAGAACACCCTGCTTATCACTGTATATAGTATAAGGACAGGAGAGGTAAGAACTGATTATCTATCATCACTAGAACACCCTGCTTATCACTGTCTATAGTATGAGGACAGGAGAGAACACAGGAGAGGTGAGAACTGATTATCTATCATCACTAGAACACCCTGCTTATCACTGTGTATAGTATAAGGATAGGAGAGGTGAGAACTGATTATCTATCATCACTAGAACACCCTGCTTATCACTGTGTATAGTATAAGAACAGGAAAGGCGAGAACTGAATATCTATCATCACTAGAACACCCTGCTTATCACTGTGTATAGTATAAGGACTGGAGAGGTGAGGACTGATTATCTATCATCACTAGAACACCCTGCTTATCACTGTGTATAGTATAAGGACAGGAAAGGCGAGAACTGAATATCTATCATCACTAGAACACCCTGCTTATTACTGTGTATAGTATAAGGACAGGGAAGAACACAGGAGAGGTGAGAACTGATTATCTATCATCACTAGAACACCCTGCTTATCACTGTATATAGTATAAGGACAGGAGAGAACACAGGAGAGGTGAGAACTGATTATCTATCACCACTAGAACACCCTGCTTATCACTGTATATAGTATAAGGACAGGAGAGAACACAGGAGAGGTGAGAACTGATTATTTATCACTAGAACACCCTGCTTATCACTGTGTATAGTATAAGGACAGGAGAGAACACAGGAGAGGTGAGGACTGATTATCTATTATCACTAGAACACCCTGCTTATCACTGTGTATAGTATAAGGACAGGAAAGGCGAGAACTGAATATCTATCATCACTAGAACACCCTGCTTATTACTGTGTATAGTATAAGGACAGGGAAGAACACAGGAGAGGTGAGAACTGATTATCATCACTAGAACACCCTGCTTATCACTGTGTATAGTATAAGGACAGGAGAGAGCACAGGAGAGGTGAGAACTGATTATCTATCATCACTAGAACACCCTGCTTATCACTGTGTATAGTATAAGGAAAGGACAGAACACAGGAGAGGTGAGAACTGATTATCTATCATCACTAGAACACCCTGCTTATCACTGTGTATAGTATAAGGACAGGAGAGGAGAGAACTGATTATCTATCATCACTAGAACACCCTGCTTATCACTGTGTATAGTATAAGGACTGGAGAGGTGAGAACTGATTATCTATCATCACTAGAACACCCTGCTTATCACTGTATATAGTATAAGGACAGGAGAGAACACAGGAGAGGTGAGAACTGATTATCTATCATCACTAGAACACCCTGCTTATCACTGTGTATAGTATAAGGACAGGAGAGGACACAGGAGAGGTGAGAACTGATTATCTATCATCACTAGAACACCCTGCTTATCACTGTGTATAGTATAAGGACAGGAGAGAACACAGGAGAGGGGAGAACTGATTATCTATCATCACTAGAACACCCTGCTTATCACTGTGTATAGTATAAGGACAGGAGAGAACACAGGAGAGGTGAGGACTGATTATCTATCATCACTAGAACACCCTGCTTATCACTGTGTATAGTATAAGGACAGGAGAGGGGAGAACTGATTATCTATCATCACTAGAACACCCTGCTTATCACTGTGTATAGTATAAGGACTGGAGAGGTGAGAACTGATTATCTATCATCACTAGAACACCCTGCTTATCACTGTATATAGTATAAGGACAGGAGAGAACACAGGAGAGGTGAGAACTGATTATCTATCATCACTAGAACACCCTGCTTATCACTGTGTATAGTATAAGGACAGGAGAGGACACAGGAGAGGTGAGAACTGATTATCTATCATCACTAGAACACCCTGCTTATCACTGTGTATAGTATAAGGACAGGAGAGAACACAGGAGAGGTGAGAACTGATTATCTATCATCACTAGAACACCCTGCTTATCTCTGTGTATAGTATAAGGACAGGAGAGAACACAGGAGAGGTGAGAACTGATTATCTATCATCACTAGAACACCCTGCTTATCACTGTCTATAGTATGAGGACAGGAGAGAACACAGGAGAGGTGAGAACTGATTATCTATCATCACTAGAACACCCTGCTTATCACTGTGTATAGTATAAGGAGAGGAGAGAACACAGGAGAGGTGAGGACTGATTATCTATCATCACTAGAACACCCTGCTTATCACTGTATATAGTATAAGGACAGGAGAGGTGAGAACTGATTATCTATCACCACTAGAACACCCTGCTTATCACTGTATATAGTATAAGGACAGGAGAGAACACAGGAGAGGTGAGAACTGATTATTTATCACTAGAACACCCTGCTTATCACTGTGTATAGTATAAGGACAGGAGAGAACACAGGAGAGGTGAGAACTGATTATCTATCATCACTAGAACACCCTACTTATCACTGTGTATAGTATAAGGACAGGAGAGAACACAGGAGAGGTGAGAACTGATTATCTATCATCACTAGAACACCCTGCTTATCACTGTGTATAGTATAAGGACTGGAGAGGTGAGAACTGATTATCTATCATCACTAGAACACCCTGCTTATCACTGTATATAGTATAAGGACAGGAGAGGTAAGAACTGATTATCTATCATCACTAGAACACCCTGCTTATCTCTATGTATAGTATAAGGACAGGAGAGACCACAGGAGAGGTGAGAACTGATTATCTATCATCACTAGAACACCCTGCTTATCACTGTGTATAGTATAAGGACAGGAGAGAACACAGGAGAGGTGAGAACTGATTATTTATCACTAGAACACCCTGCTTATCACTGTGTATAGTATAAGGATAGGAGAGGTGAGAACTGATTATCTATCATCACTAGAACACCCTGCTTATCTCTATGTATAGTATAAGGACAGGAGAGACCACAGGAGAGGTGAGAACTGATTATCTATCATCACTAGAACACCCTGCTTATCACTGTGTATAGTATAAGGACAGGAGAGGTGAGAACTGATTATCTATCATCACTAGAACACCCTGCTTATCACTGTGTATAGTATAAGGACAGGAGAGGTAAGAACTGATTATCTATCATCACTAGAACACCCTGCTTATCACTGTATATAGTATAAGGACAGGAGAGAACACAGGAGAGGTGAGAACTGATTATTTATCACTAGAACACCCTGCTTATCACTGTGTATAGTATAAGGACAGGAGAGAACACAGGAGAGGTGAGGACTGATTATCTATCATCACTAGAACACCCTGCTTATCACTGTGTATAGTATAAGGACAGGAAAGGCGAGAACTGAATATCTATCATCACTAGAACACCCTGCTTATTACTGTGTATAGTATAAGGATAGGAGAGGGGAGAACTGATTATCTATCATCACTAGAACACCCTGCTTATCACTGTGTATAGTATAAGGACAGGACAGAACACAGGAGAGGTGAGAACTGATTTATCTATCATCACTAGAACATCCTGCTTATCACTGTGTATAGTATAAGGACAGGAGAGAACACAGGAGAGGTGAGAACTGATTATCTATCATCACTAGAACACCCTGCTTATCACTGTGTATAGTATAAGGACAGGAGAGAACACAGGAGAGGTGAGAACTGATTATCTATCATCACTAGAACATTCTGCTTATCACTGTGTATAGTATAAGGACAGGAGAGGAGAGAACTGATTATCTATCATCACTAGAACATCCTGATTATCTCTGTGTATAGTATAAGGACAGGGAAGAACACAGGAGAGGTGAGAACTGATTATCATCACTAGAACACCCTGCTTATCACTGTGTATAGTATAAGGACAGGAGAGAGCACAGGAGAGGTGAGAACTGATTATCTATCATCACTAGAACACTCTGCTTATCACTGTGTATAGTATAAGGACAGGAGAGAGCACAGGAGAGGTGAGAACTGATTATCTATCATCACTAGAACACTCTGCTTATCACTGTATATAGTATAAGGACAGGAGAGAACACAGGAGAGGTGAGAACTGTTTTTTTTCAAGACATGGAGGCTCATATTGCTATATCTCTCATATCTCTCTTTACTGACAAACCACAGCAGCAAAGAAAAAACTTAAGAGATTAGCATATCTCCATGGCAACAATCCCTCCTACTTGCTCCCCTATATATAGTCTCTGCAATAGGAAGCCTTCCTCTTTCTTTGCTGCTGCCACAGTTAAGTACTTCACTGTGTCCCTTACATTATAGTGTTTTAGTTTATTTCTGCTATTTCCTTACAGGGCGCGGGATTTATTCCCATGGTACTTATTATAGTGTATTATATTACTGTTGGTCACCTTTTTCCTACAGGTTGCCTTTTTATTTCAGGTTGCGCCTAGGGCGCCTATAGCGCTTTTTTCCCCCATTCTCTAGTCGAGAGCGAGCGAGATTCTCGGCGGCCATTTTGGATTCCCTAGTCTCTCAAGCCACAGCTCCTTTCCTCCCACTTCCGGCTTCTGGGCGCACCATTCGCCTAGCCACGCCCCTCCTTCCTCCGGCGCCTTCCAGCATTCCTCACGCTGCTGCTGCGTCTCAGGGGGTAACTCACCCCGGTCAGGTTGTGTTTTTTCTCTACCCCTACTCCCCATTTTCCGCTCACTCCCCTGACAGTTAGAGCTCTGTTGGTGTCCATATTAGGTCAGCTGCCTGCATTTGCATATCCTGCTAGTTGTCAGCTTTCAGTGTCCCCTGTTTCTGTCTACATCATGTCCCAGCTGCCAACCAGGCATACACAGGCTGAGGAATCTGAGGTGGAGTCTCACTCCCCTCCTGCAGCACCTGTGCCTAGTGGAGCACCAATGGGGTCGATGTCCCATTCTCTATCAAAATCTTTTGCTGATGCCCTTAAGTCACAGCCCCCACCGCCTAGGGTCACTACTCAACCAGGTCCTGCTTCCCATCCAGCCTCCAGAACTGTCTTGACTGGTGTGTCTGTAACCACCCATGATAGCGCGCCAGGATCGCGCAAAAGAGCCTTGTCCCGCCAGGCAGAAAAGGCGAGGAGTTGGAAATGTGCCAAGCCCAAGCGGAATCTGATTCCGGATTCGACTTCGGTTCCGAGGATGAGGAGGCTAGGTTTGAGGATGTGGAATTTCCCGATGCAGACCTGTCTGACTCCCCATCCGACCGGCCCAATCTCATTCCCTCTGCTACTACCGCAGGGACTTCGGTGTCCGAGGCTATACAAGGCCCATCTGGCCCCTTGACCGACCCCATCTGGGGAGCCACTATTTGACCCTGAATGATTGCATCACCCGAGGTCGGCTGAGTGGAGTCTAGAGTCTGCTGCCCGCTTAGTAAAGAGGCGCAAAACAAATTGAAAGCCGAATGCCCTCGGCCCTTGGTGGCAAACAAAGTTTGCGATACGCCAGTTGTGGACCTTAAAATGGTCCAATTTCTATCCAAATCTGTCTGGAACCCCAGGAAGGGCCTAGAATCTGCCCTCAAGGCGTGCCAGGACAAACTTCTGGACGTCTTTGGCCTTCTAGCCAAAATTTTTGAGTTGGGTGAAACCGCTGGGGCGGCTAATGAGCCGGTTGACCCGGAGAAGCTCTGGGGTTGGGCCCAACAGGCCATCTGCATAGCTGGCAATGTTAACACCTCCCTCTCTATTGAGAGACGCAAGGCGATCTTATTTAAGATCGAACCTAAGTTGGCGAACTTAGCTCTGTCCTAGTCAGGTAGTGAGGCGCGGGGCCTCCTCTTTGGTGACTCAAGGATATGAGCAAGTTTGTGGGAGCATTCACGGCCCTTGACAAGGCCCAATCCTCGATAAAGAGGGTCTTCCAACCTCGTTTTTCCAACAGGGCCGGCAGTTCCAGGGGCTGCCTGTCCGTCCGCTCCTCTTTTCAGACCCGGGTCTCGGGTCGAGGCTCCTACAGTCACCGCTCCTTCGTCCAGAGGTCCTCCTTCCAGGATTCCAGGCAACCAACGGGTTTCTTTCCGTCGCGAGGTGCCCCCTGTCGTAGAGGTTTCAGAGGAAGTTCTGGCTCCCGTCGACCCTTCGGTAAGTGTCCCCCCCTCCTTTCTTCTCCACTCTGTGTAGGGGGCAGACTCCGACATTTTTCTCGTGCTTGATCCGCTATCACCACGGACGTTTGGGTGTTATCCACAATTTGGGGGTTCCAGATAGAATTGGTGGGTTTCCGAATCTCCTTCCACCACCCCATCCTATGGTTGCCTCCTCAGAGACCCTCCACTGCATAGACAGGGAACTGATAGATCTGTGCAGGAAGGAGGCGATAGAACGCGCGCCGGACTCCCCCACGGGTGTCGTAAGCAATATCTTTTTGGAACGCAAGAAGGGCGGTCAGATGCGCCCTGTCATCAACCTGCGTCCCCTGAACAGGTTTGTGCGATATCGGCACTTCAAGATGGAGGGCATTTACTTCCTCAGGGATCTTCTGCTACAAGGGGATTGGATGGTGAAGCTCGATCTCAAAGATGCGTACCTCACCGTCCCCGTGGAGGAGTCCTCCAGAGACCTGCTTCGCTTCCAGTGGAAGGGAGAGACCTGGCGCTTCACCTGCCTTCCCTTCGGCCTCTCCTCTGCCCCATGGTGCTTCACCAAACTCATGCGACCGGTGGTAGCATGGCTCCGCAGTCGAGGTGTTTGCCTAATTGTATATTTGGACGACATTCTCTTGTTGGCCCAGGACCGGCAGACTCTCCTATCACATCTGGACATCACCTCGGGCCTGTTATCCAGGCTGGGGTTTCTCATCAACTACAACAAATCCGTGTTGACTCCAGCGCGGATGATGGAGTTTCTAGGGTTTTCCGTGGATTCGGTAGCAGAGACCCTCAGTCTTCCGACGACGAAGATCAAGAAGATCCGCAAGGAATTACGCAGGACACTGGACACGCCGCAGATTTCTCTTCGGCATCTGGCTCGGATCATCGGCCTCCTGTCTTCATCCATCCAGGCCGTTTTTCCTGCTCCTCTACATTACCGGGCCTTACAATGCCTGAAGACGGCACACTTGCATGCGGGGGCCTTATGCGCAGATCTGATCTCCCTGGACGAGGAAACTCTGGACGAAATCCGCTGGTGGATCTGCAATTTTCAAGCCTGGAACGGGAAAGCGATCTGCGGCCCTCACCCGGATTTTACAGTGGACTCCGACGCCAGCCTGCTAGGCTGGGGGGCTCACTGTGAAGGCATATCGACGGGGGGTCGTTGGTCGGAGGGGGAATTCCCTTTGCATATCAACGCTTTCGAACTTCTGGCGGGCTCGTTCGCTATCTGCAGCTTCGCGAAGAACATCGCCAGGGCTTGCATTCGGCTACGCATGGACAGAGTGTCTGCGGTCTGTTATGTCAATGCCATGGGCGGTACCCATTCTCCCATGCTTTCGCATTTAGCCAAGGAGTTCTGGTCTTTTTGCCTGAGCCAGGAGCTTACAGTCGTGGCGGAATACTTACCGGGGTTGCACAACGTCCAGGCGGATTGGAGCTCTCGTTATCTCAGGGACGCCAGCGATTGGAGATTAGATTCGCGGGTGTTCTTTGCCATCTCTTCGCTCTGGGGTTCTGCTTGTATCGACCTCTTCGCTTCCCGCTTGAACAAGCAATTACCGCGATTCTTCAGTTGGCGCCCAGACCCTGAAGTGGAGGCTGTGGACGTGTTCCTTCAGGACTGGTCCGGTTTCCTTCACTACGCGTTTCCTCCGTTCTCAATGATCCCGAGGGTTCTGAGTCAGGTTCGTTTCCAATCAGCGGAGATCATCCTGATTGTCGGCATCTTCTCCTTCTGGATGGCTCTCTTCGCCTGCTGGCATGCAGGGTATCGGGCGTTCCCACGAGAGCGACGACTTTTCGGAGGCAACTAGGAGATTACTGGAGGAATCTTGGGCTCCCGGCACCAGACGGGCTTATAGAGCGGCCTGGAGATCTTGGGCTAGTTGGTGCCTGGACCGGGGTGTGGATCCCGTTTCAGCCTCTGTAGCAGACATTTTGCGTTTCCTTACGTCCCTATTTGAGGACGGGACCTCAGGTCCGCCATTTCTTCTCGTCACCAGGGCTTTGAGGGCTGTCCTGCAAGCCAACATCCTTTGGTGTGTCGCTTGCTCAGGGGCTCTAGGATGTCCCGTCCTCCCAGACCGCGGCTTTCTGCCACATGGGACGTTTCACTAGTTTTGAATCTTTTCTCTTCCTGGCCGTCCAATTTGGATCTCTCCTTACGTCAGCTGTCGGCTAAGCTTGTCACCTTATTTTGCCTCATCTCCTGTAAGAGAGTGTCTGATGTTAGAGCTCTGGACTATGATGCCAGATTCTTTTCCCCTGAGGGCGTCACCTTTGATATTTCTCGTCGGACTAAGACTCAGATTCGTTCTGTTTCTTATCCGTGTTTCCCGACGGTTCCAGCTCTTTGCCCTGTCTCTTGCCTGCGAGAATACGAGGCTAGGATGTTATCTCATCATTCCAGTGGGGTCCCTCAGTTGTTCCTTTCCTATTGCCGGACTTTTGCTTCGGTTTCCACCACGACCTTGGCCAGGTAGGTCAAGTGGATCATGTCTTTGGCGGGGGTGGATACTTCTATAATCACCGCCCACTCTACTCGGAGTGCATCTTCCACTTCTATGATGGTGGCTGGTGCTCGCCTGGAGGACGTCATGAAGATTGCGGACTGGTCCAGGTTCTCCACCTTTAGGGAATTTTATTTTCGTCCTACTCCACATGTGTTTGCATCGG
This sequence comes from Bufotes viridis, assembly GCA_033119425.1. Lineage (NCBI taxonomy): Eukaryota > Metazoa > Chordata > Amphibia > Anura > Bufonidae > Bufotes > Bufotes viridis. The sequence goes on along the minus strand of CM065590.1, from coordinate 600,787,232 downwards.
TTATTGGACAGCTTTAAACTCGCAATATGAGCCTCCATGTCTTGAAATAAAATTGTATGATTTTGCTAGTTTATGACGTAAAGTCATGATTTTATGAAAGACACGGAGGCGAGTATTGCCCTCCCTCACTTGTGTTGTTCCCCCCCCTTCTGTGTGTTATTCAAGTTATAGGTCTTATTTATTATTGGTATTCTTTATGCTGATTGCTTTATGATTGCAATTTATTATGTTGATTGCTGGTTCGCATGCCCATATTGCATTGGTGGATCTTAGTATCCTCTCTGTGATTTCATGTTTCTATTTCTTCCAGGGTGATTAGATACTCAGCCCCAGATGGATTTCGTCTAATCAATGTTCTTCGTTCCAGTTGCGTTGTTGCAGTTCCAGTTCTGCCAGTTCTCGGCTGCTGTTCCGGTCTTCATAATGAGTCGGTGTGGCATCCGCCAAGAAAGAGGAAGGCTTCCTATTGCAGAGACTATATATGGGGGAGCAAGTAGGAGGGATTGTTGCCATGGAGATATGCTAATCTCTTAAGTTTTTTCTTTGCTGCTGTGGTTTGTCAGTAAAGAGAGATATAGCAATACTCGCCTCCGTGATCATGACTTTACTTCATAAACTAGCAAAATCATACAATTATCATCACTAGAACACCCTGCTTATTACTATATATAGTATAAAGGCAGGAGAGGTGAGAACTGATTATCTATCACAGAAAGCAGATAATAAAGCACTAACACAATAGATGCAAGCATTATATATGGACTAAGCCCTCATTCTGATAGAATAAAATCCGAGACTCTCAGCCAATATATTTTGATCAAAACACATCTGTGCCAGCCTGCCCACGCCAAGGTGGTCTCAGTCAGGAAGGTCCTACTCTAAACCTACTTATGCCGTTGGGCATCTATGTTCAGGAGAGCAGACCCTGCACATAGTGTGCTGCTCCTACTTACCTCTATGTGCATCCAGCAACCGATGAGAGGAGGAGCCGCACAGCTATATGTACCACCTAATCATGGGATCCCGCACAGCTATATGTACCACCTTATCATGGGCGCCCGCACAGCTATATGTACCACCTAATCATGGGAGCCCACACAGCTATATGTACCACCTAATCACGGGCGCCCGCACAGCTATATGTACCACCTAATCATGGGAGCCCGCACAGCTATATGTAGCACCTAATCATGGGAGCCCGCACAGCTATATGTACCACCTTATCATGGGCGCCCGCACAGCAATATGTACCACCTAATCATGGGCGCCCGCAAAGCTATATGTACCACCTAATCATGGGGGCCCGCACAGCTATATGTACCCGCTAATCATGGGGGCCGGCACAGCTATGTGTACCACCTAATCATGGGGGCCGGCACAGCTATATGTACCACCTAATTATGGGGGCCCGCACAGCTATATGTACCCCCTAATCATGGGCGCCCGCACAGCTATATGTACCACCTAATCAAGGGCGCCCGCACAGCTATATGTACCCGCTAATCATGGGAGCCCGCACAGCTATATGTGCCACCTAATCATGGGGACCGCACAGCTATATGTATCAACTAATCATGGGAGCCCGCACAGCTATATGTGCCACCTAATCATGGGCGCCCGCACAGCTATATGTACCACCGGATTTTATCATATCAGAGTGAGGGCTTAGTTCATATATATTGCTTGAATGTATTGTGTTAGTGCATTATTATCTTTTCTATAAAAAAAAAAATCATGAATGTAGCCATGGACATCCGCAGATTTATCATATCGTGCAGGATTTTTTAATCTTTGTATTTTATCTTTTCTCTGTGCTTTTTGATTATCTATCACCACTAGAACACCCTACTTATCACTGTGTATAGTATAAGGACAGGAGAGAACACAGGAGAGGTGAGGACTGATTATCTATCATCACTAGAACATCCTGCTTATCACTGTGTATAGTATAAGGACAGGAGAGAACACAGGAGAGTTGAGAACTGATTATCTATCATCACTAGGACACCCTGCATATCACTGTGTATAGTATAAGGAAAGGAGAGAACACAGGAGAGGTGAGAACTGATTATCTATCATCACTAGAACACCCTGCTTATCACTGTGTATAGTATAAGGACAGGAGAGAACACAGGAGAGGTGAGAACTGATTATCTATCATCACTAGAACACCCTGCTTATCACTGTGTATAGTATAAGGACAGGAGAGAACACAGGAGAGGTGAGAACTGATTATCTATCATCACTAGAACACCCTGCTCATCACTGTGTATAGTATAAGGACAGGAGAGGGGAGAACTGATTATCTATCATCACTAGAACACCCTGCTTATCACTGTGTATAGTATAAGGACTGGGGAGAACACAGGAGAGGTGAGAACTGATTATATATCATCACTAGAACACTCTGCTTATCACTGTGTATAGTATAAGGACAGGAGAGAACACAGGAGAGGTGAGAACTAATTATCTATCATCACTAGAACACCCTGCTTATCACTGAGTATAGTATAAGGACAGGAGAGAACACAGGAGAAGTGAGGACTGATTATCATCACTAGAACACCCTGCTTATCACTGTGTATAGTATAAGGACAGGAGAGAACACAGGAGAGGTGAGAACTGATTATCTATCATCACTAGGACACCCTGCCTATCACTGTGTATAGTATAAGGACAGGAGAGAACACAGGAGAGGTGAGAACTGATTATCTATCATCACTAGGACACCCTGCCTATCACTGTGTATAGTATAAGGACAGGAGAGAACACAGGAGAGGTGAGAACTGATTATCTATCATCACTAGAACACCCTGCTTATCACTGTGTATAGTATAAGGACAGGAGAGAACACAGGAGAAGTGAGGACTGATTATCATCACTAGAACACCCTGCTTATCACTGTGTATAGTATAAGGACAGGAGAGAACACAGGAGAGGTGAGAACAGATTATCTATCATCACTAGGACACCCTGCCTATCACTGTGTATAGTATAAGGACAGGAGAGGTGAGAACTGATTATCTATCATCACTAGGACACCCTGCCTATCACTGTGTATAGTATAAGGACAGGAGAGAACACAGGAGAGGTGAGAACTGATTATCTATCATCACTAGAACACCCTGCTTATCACTGTGTATAGTATAAGGACTGGAGAGAACACAGGAGAGGTGAGAACTGATTATCTATCATCACTAGAACACCCTGCTTATCACTGTATATAGTATAAGGACAGGAGAGGTGAGAACTGATTATCTATCACCACTAGAACACCCTGCTTATCTCTGTGTATAGTATAAGGACAGGAGAGAACACAGGAGAGGTGAGAACTGATTATCTATCATCACTAGAGCACCCTGCTTATCACTGTGTATAGTATAAGGACAGGAGAGAACACAGGAGAGGTGAGGACTGATTATCTATCATCACTAGAACACCCTGCTTATCTCTGTGTATAGTATAAGGACAGGAGAGAACACAGGAGAGGTGAGGACTGATTATCTATCATCACTAGAACACTCTGCTTATCACTGTGTATAGTATAAGGACAGGAGAGAACACAGGAGAGGTGAGAACTAATTATCTATCATCACTAGAACACCCTGCTTATCTCTGTGTATAGTATAAGGACAGGAGAGAACACAGGAGAGGTGAGAACTGATTATCTATCATCACTAGAACACTCTGCTTATCACTGTGTATAGTATAAGGACAGGAGAGAACACAGGAGAGGTGAGAACTAATTATCTATCATCACTAGAACACCCTGCTTATCACTGAGTATAGTATAAGGACAGGAGAGAACACAGGAGAGGTGAGAACTGATTATCTATCATCACTAGAACACCCTGCTTATCACTGTGTATAGTATAAGGACAGGGGAGAACACAGGAGAGGTGAGAACTGATTATCTATCATCACTAGAACACCCTGCTTATCACTGTATATAGTATAAGGACAGGAGAGAACACAGGAGAGGTGAGAACTGATTATCTATCATCACTAGAACACCCTGCATATCACTGTGTATAGTATAAGGACAGGAGAGAACACAGGAGAAGTGAGGACTGATTATCATCACTAGAACACCCTGCTTATCACTGTGTATAGTATAAGGACAGGAGAGATCACAGGAGAGGTGAGAACTGATTATCTATCATCACTAGAACACCCTGCTTATCACTGTGTATAGTATAAGGACAGGAGAGAACACAGGAGAGGTGAGAACTGATTATCTATCATCACTAGAACACCCTGCTTATCACTGTGTATAGTATAAGGACAGGAGAGAACACAGGAGAGGTGAGAACTGATTATCTATCATCATTAGAACACCCTGCTTATCACTGTGTATAGTATAAGAACAGGAGAGAACACAGGAGAGGTGAGAACTGATTATCTATCATCACTAGAACACCCTGCTTATCACTGTGTATAGTATAAGGACAGGAGAGAACACAGGAGAGGTGAGAACTGATTATCTATCATCACTAGAACACCCTGCTCATCACTGTGTATAGTATAAGGACAGGAGAGGTGAGAACTGATTATCTATCACCACTAGAACACCCTGCTTATCTCTGTGTATAGTATAAGGACAGGAGAGAACACAGGAGAGGTGAGAACTGATTATCTATCACCACTAGAACACCCTGCTTATCACTGTGTATAATATAAGGACAGGGGAGAACACAGGAGAGGTGAGAACTGATTATCTATCATCACTAGAGCACCCTGCTTATCACTGTGTATAGTATAAGGACAGGAGAGAACACAGGAGAGGTGAGGACTGATTATCTATCATCACTAGAACACCCTGCTTATCTCTGTGTATAGTATAAGGACAGGAGAGAACACAGGAGAGGTGAGGACTGATTATCTATCATCACTAGAACACCCTGCTCATCACTGTGTATAGTATAAGGACAGGAGAGAACACAGGAGAGGTGAGAACTGATTATCTATCATCACTAGAACACCCTGCTTATCACTGTGTATAGTATAAGGACAGAACACAGGAGAGGTGAGAACTGATTATCTATCATCACTAGAACACCCTGCTTATCACTGTGTATAGTATAAGGACAGAAGAGAACACAGGAGAGGTGAGAACTGATTATTTTTCATCACTAGAACACCCTGCTTATCACTGTATATAGTATAAGGACAGGAGAGAACACAGGAGAGGTGAGAACTGATTATCTATCATCACTAGAACACCCTGCTTATCACTGTGTATAGTATAAGGACAGGAGAGGTGAGAACTGATTATCTATCACTAGAACACTCTGCTTATCACTGTGTATAGTATAAGGACAGGAGAGAACACAGGAGAGGTGAGGAATGATTATCTATCATCACTAGAACACCCTGCTTATCACTGTGTATAGTATAAGGACAGGAGAGAACACAGGAGAGGTGAGGAATGATTATCTATCATCACTAGAACACCCTGCTTATCACTGTGTATAGTATAAGGACAGGCGAGGAGAGAACTGATTATCTATCATCACTAGAACACCCTGCTTATCACTGTGTATAGTATGAGGACAGGAGAGAACACAGGAGAGGTGAGAACTGATTATCATCACTAGAACACCCTGCTTATTACTGTGTATAGTATAAGGACAGGAGAGAACACAGGAGAGGTGAGAACTGATTATCATCACTAGAACACCCTGCTTATCACTGTGTATAGTATAAGGACAGGAGAGAACACAGGGGAGGTGAGAACTGATTATCTATCATCACTAGAACACCCTGCTTATCACTGTGTATAGTATAAGGATAGGAGAGGTGAGGACTGATTATCTATCATCACTAGAACACCCTGCTTATCACTGTGTATAGTATAAGGACAGGAGAGAACACAGGAGAGGTGAGAACTGATTATCATCACTAGAACACCCTGCTTATCACTGTGTATAGTATAAGGACAGGAGAGAACACAGGAGAGGTGAGAACTGATTATCTATCATCACTAGAACACCCGGCTTATCACTGTGTATAGTATAAGGACAGGAGAGAACACAGGAGAGGTGAGAACTGATTATCTATCACCACTAGAACACCCTGCTTATCACTGTGTATAGTATAAGGACAGGAGAGAACACAGGAGAGGTGAGGACTGATTATCTATCATCACTAGAACACCCTGCTTATCACTGTGTATAGTATAAGGACAGGAGAGAACACAGGAGAGGTGAGAACTGATTATCTATCATCACTAGGACACCCTGCTTATCACTGTGTATAGTATAAGGATAGGAGAGGTGAGAACTGATTATCTATCATCACTAGAACAACCTGCTGATCACTGTGTATAATATAAGGACAGGATAGAACACAGGAGAGGTGAGAACTGATTATCTATCATAACTAGAACACCCTGCTTATCACTGAGTATAGTATAAGGACAGGAGAGAACACAGGAGAGGTGAGAACTGATTATCTATCATCACTAGAACACCCTGCTTATCACTGTGTATAGTATAAGGACAGGAGAGAACACAGGAGAGGTGAGGACTGATTATCTATCATCACTAGAACACCCTGCTTATTACTGTGTATAGTATAAGGACAGGAAAGGTGAGAACTGATTATCTATCACCACTAGAACACCCTGCTTATCACTGTGTATAGTATAAGGACAGGAGAGAACACAGGAGAGGTGAGAACTGATTATCTATCATCACTAGAACACCCTGCTTAACACTGTGTATAGTATAAGGACAGGAGAGAACACAGGAGAGGTGAGGACTGATTATCTATCATCACTAGAACACCCTGCTTATTACTGTGTATAGTATAAGGACAGGAGAGAACACAGGAGAGGTGAGAACTGATTATCTATCATCACTAGAACACCCTGCTTATCACTGTGTATAGTATAAGGACAGGAGAGAACACAGGAGAGGTGAGAACTGATTATCTATCATCACTAGAACACCCTGCTTATCACTGTGTATAGTATAAGGACAGGAGAGAACACAGGAGAGGTGAGAACTGATTATCTATCATCACTAGAACACCCTGCTTATCACTGTGTATAGTATAAGGACAGGAGAGGTGAGAACTGATTATCTATCACCACTAGAACACCCTGCTTATCACTGTGTATAGTATAAGGACAGGAGAGGTGAGAACTGATTATCTATCACCACTAGAACACCCTGCTTATCACTGTGTATAGTATAAGGACAGGAGAGAATACAGGAGAGGTGAGAACTGATTATCTATCATCACTAGAACATCCTGCTTATCACTGTGTATAGTATAAGGACAGGAGAGAACACAGGAGAGGTGAGAACTGATTATCTATCATCACTAGAACACCCTGCTTATCACTGTGTATAGTATAAGGACAGGAGAGAACACAGGAGAGGTGAGAACTGATTATCTATCACCACTAGAACATCCTGCTTATCACTGTGTATAGTATAAGGACAGGAGAGAACACAGGAGAGGTGAGAACTGATTATCTATCATTACTAGAACACCCTGCTTATCACTGTATATAGTATAAGGACAGGAGAGAACACAGGAGAGGTGAGAACTGATTATCTATCATCACTAGAACACCCTGCTTATCACTGTGTATAGTATAAGGACAGGAGAGAACACAGGAGAGGTGAGAACTGATTATCTATCATCACTAGAACACCCTGCTTATCACTGTGTATAGTATAAGGACAGGAGAGCACAGGAGGTGAGAACTGATTATCTATCATCACTAGAACACCCTGCTTATCACTGTGTATAATATAAGGACAGGATAGAACACAGGAGAGGTGAGAACTGATTATCTATCATCACTAGAACACCCTGCTTATCACTGTGTATAGTATAAGGACAGGAGAGAACACAGGAGAGGTGAGGACTGATTATCTATCACCACTAGAACATCCTGCTTATCACTGTGTATAGTATAAGGACAGGAGAGAACACAGGAGAGGTGAGGACTGATTATCTATCACCACTAGAACATCCTGCTTATCACTGTGTATAGTATAAGGACAGGAGAGGTGAGAACTGATTATCTATTATCACTAGAACACCCTGCTTATCACTGTGTATAGTATAAGGACAGGATAGAACACAGGAGAGGAGAGAACTGATTATCTATCATCACTAGAACACCCTGCTTATCACTGTGTATAGTATAAGGAGAGGAGAGAACACAGGAGAGGTGAGAACTGATTATCATCATTAGAACACCCTGCTTATCACTGTGTATAGTATAAGGACAGGAGAGGAGAGAACTGATTATCTATCATCACTAGAACACCCTGCTTATCACTGTGTATAGTATAAGGACAGGAGAGAACACAGGAGAGGTGAGAACTGATTATCTATCATCACTAGAACACCCTGCTTATCACTGTGTATAGTATAAGGACAGGAGAGAACACAGGAGAGGAGATAACCGATTATCTATCATCACTAGAACAACCTGCTTATCACTGTGTGTAGTATAAGGACAGGTGAGAACACAGGAGAGGTGAGAACTGATTATCTATCATCACTAGAACACCCTGCTCATCACTGTGTATAGTATAAGGACAGGAGAGAACACAGGAGAGGTGAGAACTGATTATCTATCACTAGAACACCCTGCTTATCACTGTGTATAGTATAAGGACAGGAGAGAACACAGGAGAGGTGAGAACTGATTATCTATCACTAGAACACCCTGCTTATCACTGTGTATAGTATAAGGACAGGAGAGAACACAGGAGAGGTGAGAACTGATTATCTATCATCACTAGAACACCCTGCTTATCACTGTGTATAGTATAAGGACAGGAGAGAACACAGGAGAGGTGAGAACTGATTATCTATCATCACTAAAACATCCTGCTTATCATTGTGTATAGTATAAGGACAGGAGAGAACACAGGACAGGTGAGAACTGATTATCTATCATCACTAGAACACCCTGCTTATCACTGTGTATAGTATAAGGACAGGAGAGAACACAGGAGAGGTGAGAACTGATTATCTATCATCACTAGAACACCCTGCTTATCACTGTGTATAGTATAAGGACAGGAGAGAACACAGGAGAGGTGAGAACTGATTATCTATCATCACTAGAACACCCTGCTTATCACTGTGTATAGTATAAGAACAGGAGAGGTGAGAACTGATTATCTATCATCACTAGAACACCCTGCTTATCACTGTGTATAGTATAAGGACAGGAGAGAACACAGGAGAGGTGAGAACTGATTATCTATCATCACTAGAACACCCTGCTTATCACTGTGTATAGTATAAGGACAGGAGAGGAGAGAACTGATTATCTATCATCACTAGAACATCCTGCTTATCACTGTGTATAGTATAAGGAGAGGAGAGAACACAGGAGAGGTGAGAACTGATTATCTATCATCACTAGAACACCCAGCTTATCACTGTGTATAGTATAAGGACAGGAGAGAACACAGGAGAGGTGAGAACTGATTATCTATCATCACTAGAACACCCTGCTTATCACTGTGTATAGTATAAGGACAGGAGAGAACACAGGAGAGGTGAGAACTGATTATCTATCATCACTAGAACACCCTGCTTATCACTGTGTATAGTATAAGGACAGGAGAGAACACAGGAGAGGTGAGAACTGATTATCTATCATCACTAGAACACCCTGCTTATCACTGTGTAAAGTATAAGGACAGGAGAGAACACAGGGGAGGTGAGAACTGATTATCTATCATCACTAGAACACCCTGCTTATCACTGTGTATAGTATAAGGACAGGAGAGAACACAGGAGAGGTGAGAACTGATTATCTATCACAGGGCTCGACAAATCCCAGGCGCCAGGTCGCCATGGCGACCAGGAATTTGGTCCTGGCGCCTGGGTAGTTGTCAGCCCGTTCTGTCAGGTGCCCGGGCGCAGGGTCCGGCGCGGACTAGGAGCGCCGGCCCCCTTCATGCTGCAGCCGTCCGAGCGCTCTGTATAGAGCCTCAGGCGGCTGCAGCACTGCCCGGGCTGGCGCGTCCATGAGGGCGCACCGCCCGGGCACAGCATGAAGAGAGGACTGACAGGAGGGAAGCGCTAGCGCTCCCTCCTGTCAGTTCCTCATTGCAGCGTGGCCGAGCCTACCAGTGGTCCGCGGTACAGGAGCATCTGTCTCCTGTACTCGGCCGGACTGACATGAAGTGCGCACACAGTGTGCACTTCCTGTCAGTCCGCCCGGGTACAGGAAACTAAAGCTCCTGTACCCATGGGACTATACAAAGCTCGGCCACGCTACACTAGAGGCAGGGAGGAAGAGGGAGAAAGTGAATGACAAGGGGTGGGGGGGTGAAAGTGAATGACAAGGGGGAGAAAGGAATGACAAGGGGTGGGGGTGAAAGTGAATGACAAGGGGGAGAAAGTGAATGACAAGGGGGGAGAAAGTGAATGACAAGGGGGAGAAAGTGAATGACAAGGGGGGAGAAAGTGAATGACAAGGGGGAGAAATTGAATGACAAGGGGGAGAAAGTGAATGACAAGGGGGGAGAAAGTGAATGACAAGGGGGGGAAAGTGAATGACAAGGGGTGGGGAGAAAGTGAATGACAAGGGGGAGAAAGTGAATGACAAGGGGGAGAAAGTGAATGACAAGGGGGGAGGAATGACAAGGGGGAGAAAGTGAATGACAAGGGGGTGAGAGAAAGTGAATGACAAGGGGGAAAGAGATTGATAAGACGGACCCTCTGCCCTCTCCTCCGGACCCTCTGCCCTCTCCTCCGGACCCCTCTGCCCTCCCCTCCGGACCCCTCTGCCCTCCCCTCCGGACCCCTCTGCCCTCCCTCCGGACCCCTCTGCCCTCCCCTCCGGACCCCTCTGCCCTGCCCTCCGGACCCTCTGCCCTGCCCTCCGGACCCCTCTGCCCTGCCCTCCGGACCCCTCTGCCCTCCCCTCCGGACCCCTCTGCCCTCCCTCCGGACCCTGTAATCCTTGTAAGGGTTTCCACATGTCATGGCGGATGCAAGTGGCGATCACTTGGACGCTGGCAGCATCTGACGTGTCATATAACCTATTGAAAAGGGGAAGCATTATGGGGGGCCCTATATACTCGCACATTATGGGGGGCACTATGGAAAACAGGGGTAGGAACACTATGGGGGCATCTACTGGGGGCCCTATGTACTGGCATGCATTATTGGGGGGCTCTATAGAGAAGTGGGGGGGGGGAGCAGCACTATGGGGGCATCTATTGGGAGCTTTATGACGCGGCTCCGCCTGGCTCCTAACTTTTTTAGCTGGCTCCTAGATTCCAAGGAAATTTGTCAAGCCCTGATCTATCATCACTAGAACACCCTGCTTATCACTGTGTATAGTATAAGGACAGGAGAGAACACAGGAGAGGTGAGAACTGATTATCTATCATCACTAGAACACTCTGCTTATCACTGTGTATAGTATAAGGACAGGAGAGAACACAGGAGAGGTGAGAACTGATTATCATCACTAGAACACCCTGCTTATCACTGTGTATAGTATAAGGACCGGAGAGAACACAGGAGAGGTGAGGACTGATTATTTATCATCACTAGAACACCCTGCTTATCACTGTGTATAGTATAAGGACAGGAGAGAACACAGGAGAGGTGAGAACTGATTATCTATCATCACTAGAACATCCTGCTTATCACTGTGTATAGTATAAGGACAGGAGAGAACACAGGAGAGGTGAGAACTGATTATCTATCATCACTAGAACACCTTACTTATCACTGTGTATAGTATAAGGACAGGAGAGGTGAGAACTGATTATCTATCATCACTAGAACACCCTGCTTATTACTGTGTATAGTATAAGGACAGGAGAGGTGAGGACTGATTATCTATCATCACTAGAACTCCCTGCTTATCACTGTATATAGTATAAGGACAGGAGAGAACACAGGAGAGGTGAGAACTGATTATCTATCATCACTAGAACACCCTGCTTATCACTGTGTATAGTATAAGGACAGGAGAGAACACAGGAGAAGTGAGAACTGATTATCTATCATCACTAGAACACCCTGCTTATCACTGTGTATAGTATAAGGACAGGAGAGGAGAGAACTGATTATCTATCATCACTAGAACACCCTGCTTATCACTGTGTATAGTATAAGGACAGGAGAGAACACAGGAGAGGTGAGAACTGATTATCTATCATCACTAGAACACCCTGCTTATTACTGTGTATAGTATAAGGACAGGAGAGAACACAGGAGAGGTGAGAACTGATTATCTATCATCACTAGAACACCCTGCTTATCACTGTGTATAGTATAAGGACAGGAGAGAACACAGGAGAGGTGAGAACTGATTATCTATCATCACTAGAACACCCTGCTTATTACTGTGTATAGTATAAGGACAGGAGAGAACACAGGACAGGTGAGAACTGATTATCTATCATCACTAGAACACCCTGCTTATCACTGTGTATAGTATAAGGACAGGAGAGAACACAGGAGAGGTGAGAACTGATTATCTATCATCACTAGAACACCCTGCTTATCACTGTGTATAGTATAAGGACAGGAGAGAACACAGGAGAGGTGAGAACTGATTATCTATCATCACTAGAACACCCTGCTTATCACTGTGTATAGTATAAGAACAGGAGAGGTGAGAACTGATTATCTATCATCACTAGAACACCCTGCTTATCACTGTGTATAGTATAAGGACAGGAGAGAACACAGGAGAGGTGAGAACTGATTATCTATCATCACTAGAACACCCTGCTTATCACTGTGTATAGTATAAGGACAGGAGAGGAGAGAACTGATTATCTATCATCACTAGAACATCCTGCTTATCACTGTGTATAGTATAAGGAGAGGAGAGAACACAGGAGAGGTGAGAACTGATTATCTATCATCACTAGAACACCCAGCTTATCACTGTGTATAGTATAAGGACAGGAGAGAACACAGGAGAGGTGAGAACTGATTATCTATCATCACTAGAACACCCTGCTTATCACTGTGTATAGTATAAGGACAGGAGAGAACACAGGAGAGGTGAGAACTGATTATCTATCATCACTAGAACACCCTGCTTATCACTGTGTATAGTATAAGGACAGGAGAGAACACAGGAGAGGTGAGAACTGATTATCTATCATCACTAGAACACCCTGCTTATCACTGTGTAAAGTATAAGGACAGGAGAGAACACAGGGGAGGTGAGAACTGATTATCTATCATCACTAGAACACCCTGCTTATCACTGTGTATAGTATAAGGACAGGAGAGAACACAGGAGAGGTGAGAACTGATTATCTATCATCACTAGAACACCCTGCTTATCACTGTGTATAGTATAAGGACAGGAGAGAACACAGGAGAGGTGAGAACTGATTATCTATCATCACTAGAACACTCTGCTTATCACTGTGTATAGTATAAGGACAGGAGAGAACACAGGAGAGGTGAGAACTGATTATCATCACTAGAACACCCTGCTTATCACTGTGTATAGTATAAGGACCGGAGAGAACACAGGAGAGGTGAGGACTGATTATTTATCATCACTAGAACACCCTGCTTATCACTGTGTATAGTATAAGGACAGGAGAGAACACAGGAGAGGTGAGAACTGATTATCTATCATCACTAGAACATCCTGCTTATCACTGTGTATAGTATAAGGACAGGAGAGAACACAGGAGAGGTGAGAACTGATTATCTATCATCACTAGAACACCTTACTTATCACTGTGTATAGTATAAGGACAGGAGAGGTGAGAACTGATTATCTATCATCACTAGAACACCCTGCTTATTACTGTGTATAGTATAAGGACAGGAGAGGTGAGGACTGATTATCTATCATCACTAGAACTCCCTGCTTATCACTGTATATAGTATAAGGACAGGAGAGAACACAGGAGAGGTGAGAACTGATTATCTATCATCACTAGAACACCCTGCTTATCACTGTGTATAGTATAAGGACAGGAGAGAACACAGGAGAAGTGAGAACTGATTATCTATCATCACTAGAACACCCTGCTTATCACTGTGTATAGTATAAGGACAGGAGAGGAGAGAACTGATTATCTATCATCACTAGAACACCCTGCTTATCACTGTGTATAGTATAAGGACAGGAGAGAACACAGGAGAGGTGAGAACTGATTATCTATCATCACTAGAACACCCTGCTTATTACTGTGTATAGTATAAGGACAGGAGAGAACACAGGAGAGGTGAGAACTGATTATCTATCATCACTAGAACACCCTGCTTATTACTGTGTATAGTATAAGGACAGGAGAGAACACAGGAGAGGTGAGAACTGATTATCTATCATCACTAGAACACCCTGCTTATCACTGTGTATAGTATAAGGACAGGAGAGAACACAGGAGAGGTGAGAACTGATTATCTATCATCACTAGAACACCCTGCTTATTACTGTGTATAGTATAAGGACAGGAGAGAACACAGGAGAGGTGAGAACTGATTATCTATCATCACTAGAACACCCTGCTTATCACTGTGTATAGTATAAGGACAGGAGAGAACACAGGAGAGGTGAGAACTGATTATCTATCATCACTAGAACACCCTGCTTATCATTGTGTATAGTATAAGGACAGGAGAGAACACAGGAGAGTTGAGAACTGATTATCTATCATCACTAGAACACCCTGCTTATCACTGTGTATAGTATAAGGACAGGAGAGAACACAGGAGAGGTGAGGACTGATTATCTATCATCACTAGAACACCCTGCTTATCACTGTGTATAGTATAAGGACAGGAGAGGTGAGAACTGATTATCTATCATCACTAGAACACCCTGCTTATCACTGTGTATAGTATAAGGAACAGACTGGGTGGATCATGTGATATTTTTATACAGCCGGTCATTAACCCCTTGAGGACAGCCATTTTTCACCTTAAGGACCAGGCCGTTTTTTGCAAATCCGACATGTCACTTTATGTGGTAATAACTTAGAAACGATTTTTACTTATCCAAGCCATTCTGAAATTGTTTTCTTGTGACACATTGTGCTTCATGATTTTTTACCTTTATTTATTAAATAAACTAAAAATTAGAAAAAAATTGAAAAATTCACATTTTTCTAAATTTTAATTTCTCTGCCTTTAAGGCAGATGTTGATAACTCATAAAATAGTTATTACTTTATATTTGCATCATTTTGTAAATGTAATTTTTTTTATTTTTAGGACGATAAAAGGCCGAGAATTTTAGAAGCAAATTTTAAAATGTTTAAGAAAATTTCCAAAACCCACTTATTTAAGGACTAGTGTTGGGCAGCAAGCTTGGCCGAACACCTTTTTCACTCGAGCATCACGATGCTCGGCACATCGCTGTGTTTGGCCGGACACCGCTTGTGCTCAAACGCGATGCTAGAATCTCCTCCCCGCACGTTTGTTGGCTGCTAATAAACGTGCGGGGAAGTACTGCCACTTGCTGTAATGCCTTAGCCATGCTGGTTGCTGGCATTACAGTGATTGGCTGGCCGGAACGCGTCATCGGGTGCTATATAGCACCGATGACACGTGGTTCGGCTCAGACTTAGTCAGGGCGAGCTGCAGCAGAAAGGACAGATAATGTAGGGACAGGAATTTATTTTTTAGGGAGTTTTGAGTGTTGAATGGTGTTAGAGACCCAACAGTCCTTTTAAGGACTATTGTTTTATCTGGCTGCAAAATATATTAGCTAAATTGCGTGCAATTGATTGTTGGTGACAGCAGCGACCTTTCCTGCGCTACATCTCCTATATAACGTTAGCCGCTGGTGACAGCAGCGACTTTACCTGTGCTACATCTCCTGTATAACGTTTGTGCATCCCAAATAGCTGTGACATTCCCTGTAATTTTTTATTAGCCGCTGGTGACAGAAGCGACATTACCAGCGCTACATCTCCTGTATAATGTTTCCGTATCCCAAATATCTGTGACACTCTGTGTACTTTATTTGCGCATACACTTACAAAACCTGCGCTACTGTACGTGTTATACTTGCAAGCATATATACCATTTAATATGATTAAGGCGAGCAGTAAGGGACGGGGAAGTGGCCGTCCAGCTGATGGTGCACGCAGAGGCCGTGGACCTGGGCGCGGTGAAACTGTGCCTGCTGCCAGAGCACAAGAAAAACTCTCATCCATGATACCTAGCTTCATGTCCCAGTTTGCAGGGCGGCACAAGACACCACTCTTGAAGTCGGATCAGTGCAAGCAGGTGGTCGGTTGGATTGCAGCAGATAATGCTTCCAGTCGGTTAAGCACCACCCTGTCTTCCACAAAGTCCAGTCTCTGTAGCCAAGAGTCTGGTCAACTCAACAGAATCCTCACTCTGATCCTCCTTCCTCCCACCATGGAGAGTCTTGGCAAACAAGTGATCCAACACTCGGATATTCCGAGGAGCTCTTTTCATCGCCATTCCTTGATTTGGCTCTCTCGCCAAGCACGCTTGAAGAGGGACATAAGTAGATCTTGTGCCCTGATTCCCAAACTTTTGAGCATCCACAGTCAGAAAAAGATGATGTGGGGAACGGCAATTAGTGTTTCACGAGGTGGATGATGATGATGAGACACAGTAGCCAATAAGTCAACGGCAATTAGTGTTTCAAGAGGTTCGCGATGAGGATGAGACACAGTTGTCAATAAGTTAGGTTCTTGTTAGGTCAACAAGCCAGGAGGATGACCAGAGTGAGGAAGTGGAAGAGGAGGTGGTGGATGATGAAATCACTGACCCAACCTGGGAAGGTGGCAAGCCAAGCGAGGACTGCAGTACAGAGGGGGAGGGATCCGCAGCACACAACAGGCTGGAAGAGGCAGTGGGGTGGCAAAAGGGAGAAGGAGGGCCACACCAAACAGGCCCGCAATTGTTCCCCGCAGCACCCCATTGCGGCAATCTCCCTTGCCAAGGGGTAGGTGTTCCGCAGTCTGGCGCTTTTTTGAGGAAAGTGCGGATGATAAAATAATTGTCATTTGCAACCTGTGCCGTACCGAAATGAGCAGGTGCATGAACACTACCAACCTCACCACCACCAGCATGATCCGCCACATGGCATCAAAGCACCCTAATAGGTGGGCCGAACGCCTGGGTCCACAATCAGTGTCTGCGGGTCACACCACTGCCTCCTCTTTAGTTGGAATAATTTAGACAAGGTGGGGTAAGATTTTTAGAAAATATAAATTCTCACTGGGCAACAGGAAAGGATAAAAAGGGTTTCCTGAAAGTAAAAGTATAAAATTATACATCAAAAGTATTACCTTTCATACAAACACCAAGTTTTGATGGACGTTTCACATTGATAGCTGGTTTACAATTTTTGTAACCCACATGGCAACGTTAGTGCCTTTCTCTTTTTTGCAGTGTCAGACATTTCACTGGGAAAGAGCTGTCCTGGCACTATCCTTGCTGCCTCACATGTAGACGTGGTACTGGGGCCTCCTCCTGGTCCCCACATATCAAGGCCTTTATTACATTTTCTTGAAGTTCAAGAAAAGTGCCCTTAGGGCCAGCAGTTCTGTAAAGCACAAATGCATGATATAATGCAACCTGTGTAAGGTGCACCACAAGTTTTTTATACCGTTTCCTGGATTTTCGCATGGCACTGTAGGGTTTGAGTACCTGCTCTCACAGGTCTACCCCTCCCATAAATGTATTATATTCTTGAATGCACACTGGTTTAGAGGTTTCAGTGCCACTACCTCTAACAGGTACCAGGGTGCTGATGTCACTATGTATCGTGGTCGACATAAGTACATCTCTTTTGTTTTTTATTTAACGCACAATACGTTTTTGCTACAAAGTGCTCCGCCCTCTCCCACCCTAAGACTTTGCCCCAGCAGCCTTGTTGGGTCTTTCTTATTGTGCCACATGCCACCGTACTTCTGCTAACAAGGTACTTAAAAAGTGTTATATTGGAATAATAGTTGTCACGGTAACAATGGGTGAACCAAATCCCATACAATTTTTCCGCTTATTCCAAGGGTGGGGGCATTCTGGGGGTTCTAGTTTAGAATCCTTCCCCTCGTAGATTATAAAGCGATGCGTGTAGCCAGTTTCACTTTCACACAGTTTATACAGTTTGACGCCGTATCTTACCCTCTTGTTAGGCGAGTATTGTCGAAAATGCAGCCTTCCTTTAAAGTTCACTAGGGATTTGTCGACAACGATGTGTTTTTACCATTGAAATGGGTGATTATGGGCCTTAATTTATACAATCTATCAAAATTGGGATCATCTTGGGGTGGGAATCTGGCATTATCATTGTAGTGCAGGCATGTCCAAACTGCGGCCCTCCAGCTGTTGCAAAACTACAACTCCCAGCATGCCTGGATAGCCTACAGCTAGTATGGCATGATGGGAGTTGTAGTTTTGCAACAGCTGGAGGGCCGCAGTTTGGACATGCCTGTTGTAGTGTATAAATTTCATGATGGCGTCTAGACATGGCTGCACGGTACATTGGGGAGTAGTAAAGAACGTCTGTACCCCAGTATGCTCTTATAGATATACCTAATACAATGCCCCAAAATGTACGCATCTCCCCAGCGTCGGTAGGGGTCCATTTCTGGGCATGAAATGTAGGATTCTCAGCGATAAATTAGTTTCACCTTCACTTGCAGACTCCGTGTCTGAACAAATAATGGCGTACGCCTGCTCGGCAGTAAACCGCCTGCGACCTTCCATATTTGAATTTAGTAAATGAGGTAACAGTCCAGTAACCGTAGAAGATGGTACCAACTGAAATATTTAGCACTGGGTCAGTGACTGGTGGCACTGGTCGGTGTCGATGGCAGATAATAAGCCCACTAAGAATATATATTGCTTGGTGCAGCTCTGGCAATAGTTCTGAGTGCACCCAAGAAAATAACAGAAAAACTGTAACTAAAATATTTTTTCTACAGCTATATAAAAAAATTGCTCCGAAAAAATATAGGCGTGGGATATGGCTCACTGGGTCAGTGACTGGTGGCCGTTAGTCAATGTAGATGTCAGTGGGAAGGGGGGTGAGGGGGGGGGCCTCTAGAAAATATGTAGTTCTTGGTGCGACACTGACAGGAACGCTGGGCGTAACAACTAAAATAACGGTAAAATGGTATGAACCAATATATATATAAATAAAAAAAATTGATCAGAAAAAATAAAGGAGGGGAATATGGCTCAATGGCTCTGACTGGCAGCCGTTGGCCTGTGCGGATGTGGATGGGGGATGTAGGGCTCTGTGGCAGGAGCACTGGGTTTACTGGGGCTCACTGGGTCAGGGACTGGTGGACGCTAACCAGTGAAGATGATGATTGTGGGAAAAAAGGGCCTCAAACTAAATAATAAAACTAAATAAAACTAAATATAAATTTAAAATGGGAAAAAAATATGGGAGCAGGATGGGGTTAATGGAGATCACTAGATGGGAACAGAAAGGATGGATGGGGTGTTTATATACTGATTGGTGCGACTGTGACAGGCGCTCTCTGACAGAGCGGGTGATGTCACCTACCCACACTCCTCTGCCCTGATTGGCCAACCTAGGACCATCTTGATTGGCCCTGGGTGGCCGAGCTGTGATTGGTAGCTGTCTGTGGTGACAGGTAGGTATCGGCATCTGGTAGTCAGAGCGCCCTGACAGCAGTGATCCCGGATGCCCTCCTGCGCTGATCGGTCCACTGGCGGGACCATCAGAGCTTTCCTAACAGTATGTGGTTGTCGGAGCGCCGCTGCAGACTCGGTTACAGCCCACCTCCGTGAAGGCGCACTCCTCAGTGGAAGCTAGCGCTGAATCGGCAGTGACACTTCATCGCTGAGCTGGGTGCGCGCTCACAGGTCTCAGGCCGGCTAGCTGTGATAATCAGCTGTGACAGGTGACATCACAGCTCTGCCACCATGTAGTGAAACAGGGTGACAGTTCTGTGCCAAAACAGTCATCTTTCTGGTCACCATTACTGAGCGCTGAAAAAACATTTTGGGCGTTTCCACTGTGGGGGTGCCTCAAGATTTCTTCAAATGTGACATGGTGCTCGAAAACCATTCCAGCCAAATCTGCCCTCCAAAAACCATATGGCGCTCCTTCCCTTCTGCACCCTGCTGTGTGCCCATACAGAAGTATACGACCACAAATGGGGGGGTTTCTGCAAACCACAGAATCGGGGTCATAAATACTGAGCTTTGTTTGGCTGTTAACCCTTGATGCGTTACATGAAAAATTGATTAAAATGAAAAATCTGAAAAAATGAATAAATAATTTAATTTCAAAATTTTTATCTCCATTTTCCTTTACTACTTGCGGAACAGCTAAAGAGTTAACAAAGTTAGTAAAATCAGAATACCTTGAGGGGTGCAGTTTCCTAAATGAGGTCTTTTAGGAGTGGTTTCTACAAGGTGAGCCCCACACAGGGACTTCAGAACTGAACTGGATTTAGGAAACTTTCTTCATTTAAAAAATGCTTTCTAAAATTCTATGCCTTTTAACAGCTTAAATAAAATAAAATGACGCCGACATAAAGTAGACGTACGGCGAATGTTAACCCCTTAAGGACTCGGGGTTTTTTCATTTTTGCATTTTCGTTTTGCGCTCCCTGCCTTCCGAGAGCCATAACTTTTTTATTTTTACGTTCACATAGCCGTATGAGGGCTTTTTTTTTTTGCGGGACAAGTTGTACTTTCCAACGCCACCATTTAACATTGCATACGATGTAGCGGGAAGCGGTAAAAAAATTCCAAATGGGGTGAAATTGCAAAAAAAAACAATTCCACCACAATTTTACGGGTTTTTAAATTATGACGTTTGATATGCGATAAAACTGACCATTTAGGGTCCTTTCACACTTGCGCTGTGAGGATCCGGCAGGCACTTCTATCCCGCCGGATCCGTCAGAACGCAAGTCGCCTGAAGCATTAGAAGACTGATCAGGATCCTGATCAGTCTTCTAATGCTTTCAGGTTACTATGGCAGCCAGGACGCTATTAAAGTCCTGGTTGTCATAGTAGTAGTGGGGAGCGGGGGAGCGGTATACTTACAGTCCGTGCGGCTCCCGGGGCGCTCCAGAATGACGTCAGAGCGCCCCATGCCCATGGATCACGTGATCCATGCGATCACATGATCCATGCGTGTAGGGCGCCCTGACGTCACTGTGGAGCGCCTCAGGAGCCGCACGGATGGTAAGTATACTGCTCCCCCGCTCCCCACTACACTTTACCATGGCAACCAGGACTTTAGCGTCCTGGCTGCCATGGTAACCATTGAGAAAAAGCTAAACGTCGGATCCGGCGATGCGCCGAAACAACGTTTAGCTTAAGGCCGGATCCGGATAAATGCCTGTCAATGAGCATTAATTCCGGATCCGGCGTTACGGCAAGTGTTCCGGATTTTTGGACGGAACAAAAAGCGCAGCATGCTGCGGTATTTGCTGCGTCTAAAAAACGTTCCGGTCCTGAACTGAAGACATCCTGATGCATCCTGAACGGATTTCTCTCCATTCAGAATGCATGGGGATGATCCTGATCAGGATTTTTCCGGCATAGAGACCCGACGACGGATCTCTATGCCGGAAAAGAAAAACGCCAGTGTGAAAGGACCCTTAGTTTTACTCTACAGGTCAGTACGAATCCGGCGATACCCAATATGTATAGTTTTTCTTGCGTTTTGATAGTGAAAAAAAATTCAAAAGTGGGAAATTTATTTATTTATTTTGTCGCCATATTTTGACCCCTGTAACTTTTTTGTAATTAAGTGTATGGCGTTGTATGGGGGCTTATTTTTTGCGGGGCGATCTGAACTTTTAGTTGATACCATTATGGGGTGTGTAGGACTTTTTGATCACTTTTTATTTAATTTTTTTTGAGGAAATGAAGCGTCCAAAAACGGCGAATCGGCCATTTGGGCGATTTTTTCCGTTTTTCTGTTTACCGTATGGGGAATATATTTTTATACTACGGGCGTTTTCGCACATTGCGACACCCATGATGTGTATTTTTTTTATTATTTTTTTTATTTTGGGGAAAGGGGGGGTGATTAGAATTTTTATTTATTATTTTTCTTTTACACTTTTATATAGGTTCCATAGGGACCTATATAAATCAGTCACCTGATTGCTTCTATCATAAACTCCAGTGCACTTGTATTGGAGTTTATGAGGGTTTTACTACTTTCCAATGAAGCCCTATTACTAACATTGGCTGCAGAGGAAATAGTAAGTGGTAGCCTGGAATCATTCTTTGAGTTCGAGGCTATTACATCCAGCGCTGCGATTCCCCCGATCACCACTAGGGGGAGCCAAAAAGCTGCCGAAAGTTTTACTTTCGGTTTTAGCGCGCGCAGATGCCGTGGTCAGGATTGACCACGGCATCTGTGGGGTTAAATGATTGCGATCGGCATCGCTGCAGACTGCAATCATTATCTGCGGGGGTCAGCTACAGGAAACAGCAGGACCCCCGCAGCGGCCAGGAGCGGGCGCCATGGTTAGGGACTGGATCCATGACATACCCATACATAATGGGTCCTTAAGGGGTTAAAGAGGTTGTCCCACGACGAATACTCTACATTTTCCACGTCAGCAGCTGGATCTGAATACTTTGTAATTGCATTTCATTAAAAATGTAGCCACGGATTTATTCAGTAAAATCTATCTGCACAGCGCCACCTGCTGTTTGTTTTCTGATTTCTTTGACCGTCTCACTCAGATGGCCGCACACGCTCAGTTTCATCCTTCAACTGCCTCCTGAGTTGTGATAGGGAGAGCATTGTCACGCCCCTGAGCTGCAGCAGTAAGACACGCCCCGGAGCTGCAGCAGTAAGACACACCCCTGAGCTGCAGCAGTAAGACACACCCCTGAGCTGCAGCAGTAAGACACGCCCCCGATCTGCAGCAGTAAGACACGCCCCTGAGCTGCAGCAGTAAGACATGCCCCTGAGCTGCAGCAGTAAGACACGCCCCTGAGCTGCAGCAGTAAGACACACCCCTGAGCTGCAGCAGTAAGACACGCCCCTGAGCTGCAGCAGTAAGACACACCCCTGAGCTGCAGCAGTAAGACACACCCCTGAGCTGCAGCAGTAAGACACGCCCCTGAGCTGCAGCAGTAAGACACGCCCCTGAGCTGCAGCAGTAAGACATGCCCCTGAGCTGCAGCAGTAAGACACGCCCCTGAGCTGCAGCAGTAAGACACACCCCTGAGCTGCAGCAGTAAGACACACCCCTGAGCTGCAGCAGTAAGACATGCCCCTGAGCTGCAGCAGTAAGACACGCCCCCGAGCTGCAGCAGTAAGACACACTCCTGAGCTGCAGCAGTAAGACACGCCCCTGAGCTGCAGCAGTAAGACACGCCCCGAGCTGCAGCAGTAAGACATGCCCCTGAGCTGCAGCAGTAAGACATGCCCCTGAGCTGCAGCAGTAAGACACGCCCTGAGCTGCAGCAGTAAGACATGCCCCTGAGCTGCAGCAGTAAGACACGCCCTGAGCTGCAGCAGTAAGACACGCCCTGAGCTGCAGCAGTAAGACACGCCCCTGAGCTGCAGCAGTAAGACACGCCTCTGAGCTGCAGCAGTAAGACACGCCCCTGATCGGCAGCAGTAAGACACGCCCCTGAGCTGCAGCAGTAAGACACGCCCCTGAGCTGCAGCAGTAAGACACGCCCCTGAGCTGCAGCAGTAAGACACGCCCCTGAGCTGCAGCAGTAAGACACGCCCCTGAGCTGCAGCAGTGAGACACGCCCCTGAGCTGCAGCAGTAAGACACGCCCCTGAGCTCTCAGCTTGATATAAATCTAGCAGAGCAATGAATGAGGAGATCTCTGGATCCATGTGAGGTCCGGGGCTGGTCTTGGTGTTGTCAGAAGAGGTTGTCATGTCCTGTATGTCGGATTTTCATATCTTACATTAGTCATGGGACCACCCCTTAATTAATCACTATTTTCTGAGGTATCACTGACCGTCCTAAAAGCACAGAAATTCTGAATTTGAAAATTGCTCATTTTTCCAGTTTTCTGTACATCTGAGTTTTTTTTTAAATTATAAATAAAGGTGACGCAAATCAACTGAACTTTGCCGCTAAGGCCTCTTTCACACTTGCGTTGTCCGGATCCGTCGTGTACTCCATTTGCCGGAAGTGCCCGCCGGATCCGTCAGAACGCAAGTCGCCTGAAAGCATTAGAAGACTCAGGATCCTGATCAGTCTTCGAAATGCTTTGAGGTTACCATGGCAGCCAGGCCGCTATTAAAGACCTGGTTGCCATAGTAGTAGTGGGGAGCGGTATACTTACAGTCCGTGCAGCTCCCGGGGGGGATCCATGCGATCACGTGATCCATGCGTGTGGGGCGCCCTGACGTCACTCTGGAGCGCCCCGGGAGCCGCACGGATGGTAAGTATACTGCTCCCCCGCTCCCCACTACACTTTACTATGGCAACCAGGACTTTAGCGTCCTGGCTGCCATGGTAACCATTGAGAAAAAGCTAAATGTCGGATCCGGCGATGCGCCGAAACGACGTTTAGCTTAAGGCCAGATCCGGATTAATGTCTTTTAATGGGCATTAATTCCGGATCCGGCCTTGCGGCAAGTGTTCCGGATTATTGGCCGGAGCAAAAAGCGCAGCGTGCTGCGGTATTTACTCCAGCCAAAAAACATTCCTGTCCTGAACTGAAGACGTCCTGATGCATCCTGAACGGATTTCTCTCCATTCAGAATGCATGGGGATCATCCTGATCAGGATTTTTCCGGCATAGAGAGCCGACGATGGATCTCTATACCGGAAAACCAAAACGCCAGTGTGAAAGAGCCCTAACATGAAGTGCGATGTGTCACGAGAAAACATCTCGGAATCGCCTGATGAGAAGAAGCGTTAGACATCACCACACACAGCGAGACATCAGGTTTATAGAAATCAGCCTGAAAAAGAGCGTGTCCTGAAGGGGTTAACCAGGAAACGCGTGCCCGCTTCATATTTCCCGTTGACTTTCCCTAACACGTACCGCATCGGTGAGGCCACGCGTATGACACTGGCGGGCGAGGTTTTATTCAAAACTTCAAAAACACCTGAAAACAAAGAGAAAAAATACTAAAAACAAGTATTAGATGTAGTTTTTCTTCACTGATATAAACACTGTGTAAAAAGGGCCTTACAAAAAAAACCGCAGGCCGCCTCACGTGATCCGTCAGTCACAGCTCAAGCCCCCAACTGCATCTGACAGAAACGTCTCTCATGAATCTTTCCTGAACTGGCGCCACAGCACACTGCGCTCCTCCAGCCAATCAGAGCGCGTGTGTGCACATTGTCCCACGCTTATTGGCTGAAAGCCATGAAACTGCGGCTGACTTCAGCCAATCACAGCGCTGCACATTTTGATTGACGGGGCTTCCTCATCCACAAAGCAAATAATATTCTAATTACACGGAAATCACTGTCAGAACTACCGTTCCCAGAATGCAGTTCTGGGTGACGTCATCTCTTTTGCCGTCGTGGCTCTAGTTGCTATGGCAGCAGCCTTTCGGGAGTTGTTTTCCTCGTATTTTTTCCGGCCTGTGCCAAATCAGTTCCGGTCGCGGACGGGAGAGGAGGTGAGTGTGTGCGGAGCGCTGGCTGAGACTTGTAGTTCTAGGCAGCAGGTGCATCCTCTGGGGTGTGCGCTGCGGCTGTGCTTGGGCTTTGTTCACATTACTGTTACCTCAAAGAAAATAACGGCAGCGCCATTTGTATGAAATCGGGGAGATAGGTGGGGCCTGACAGACTGGACCAGGGAGCCCCCAGTTTACAGGGTAGTGCGGCACGATTCATGTAGTATGGTAGAAACGCGGTGGATACAATGACAGCGAATGTGCGGGATCTCCTTAAAACGGAAATCTATGTCTCTGCGAGACTCACCTTAGAGCGGTTTATGACAGAGCTGCCGAGACCCCCCCCCCCCAGTCTGATGCCACGGAGCGGCCGAGCCCTCCGGTCTGATGCGACGGAGCCGCCGAGCCCTCCGGTCTGATGCGACGGAGCCGCCGAGCCCTCCGGTCTGATGCGACGGAGCCGCCGAGCCCTCCGGTCTGATGCGGCGGAGCCGCCGAGCCCTCCGGTCTGATGCGGCCAGAGCCGCCGAGCCCTCCGGTCTGATGCGGCGGAGCCGCGAGCCCTCCGGTCTGATGCGGCAGACCGCCGAGCCCTCCGGTCTGATGCGGCCGGAGCCGCCGAGCCCTCCGGTCTGATGCGACGGAGCCGCCGAGCCCTCCGGTCTGATGCGACGGAGCCGCCGAGCCCTCCGGTCTGATGCGACGGAGCCGCCGAGCCCTCCGGTCTGATGCGACGGAGCCGCCGAGCCCTCCGGTCTGATGCGACGGAGCCGCCGAGCCCTCCGGTCTGATGCGGCGGAGCCGCCGAGCCCTCCGGTCTGATGCGGCAGAGCCGCCGAGCCCTCCGGTCTGATGCGGCGGAGCCGCCGAGCCCTCCGGTCTGATGCGACGGAGCCGCCGAGCCCTCCGGTCTGATGCGACGGAGCCGCCGAGCCCTCCGGTCTGATGCGACGGAGCCGCCGACCATTCGGGTCTGATGCGACGGAGCCGCCGACCCCTCCGGTCTGATGCGACGGAGCCGCCGACCCCTCCGGTCTGATGCGACGGAGCCGCCGACCCCTCCGGTCTGATGCGACGGAGCCGCCGACCCCTCCGGTCTGATGCGACGGAGCCGCCGACCACTCCGGTCTGATGCGGCGGAGCCGCCCGACCCCTCCGGTCTGATGCGGCGGAGCCGCCGACCCTCCGGTCTGATGCGGCGGAGCCGCCGACCCCTCGGTCTGATGCGGCGGAGCCGCCGACCCTCCGGTCTGATGCGGCGGAGCCGCCGACCCTCCGGTCTGATGCGACGGAGCCGCCGACCCCTCCGGTCTGATGCGACGGAGCCGCCGACCCCTCCGGTCTGATGCGACGGAGCCGCCGACCCCTCCGGTCTGATGCGACGGAGCCGCCGACCACTCCGGTCTGATGCGACGGAGCCGCCGACCACTCCGGTCTGATGCGACGCATGCGATGAAAACCGCAGCATGGTAAAGACCAGTGGACTGGGGACAGCTGGAATCTAGGATGTTTCCATTCACTGACAGCCAACAGCTCTTGATTATGGTGAAGAACCTAGACCCAAGTCTATTGGAAAGTTCTGGAAGTTTAATTCTAGAGCGATGACCTGTAATAACTCTGACCTCACCCGGCAGGGATATTATAGGGTTAACCCGTGCAGATCCGGCACTGATGCCTGTCACTGACTGGATCCGGGAAAGCGTGGTGACATCACTGGTGACTACGATGTGAGGAAGCCTCCCCAACAGGTTCCTCAGACGGATCTTCTAGATATTTCCGTAGGAAATCTTCCCCGGCGTCCTGTCTTATGAAGGCGTCTATTAGGTATCGGCTCCTCCGTCCTCAGTATGGCGGCGGTCCTCCTCTTCTGCAGTCACGCAGATTTATCATCCTGTTTATAGCCGTTATAACCGACCTCCAGACGTACAATGTACTCGGATATTTCTTGAATCCGCTTATAACCATCCAGAAAGTCTGCACCGTCCGTAATTGTTCGTAGGACGTAGGTTTATAATCCAGAACCTTCAGATCTCATGGATCCCAGATTACAGGAAATCTACTGCACATTCCTCTCGGGGGATCCTCCGGCCTGACTTCTGTTTCTCTCTCTGTCACAGGCTCTGTTACCAGTGACCATGGCCGCGAAAAACGGAAATGGAAGCGCAGAAGAAGGACCCGCCGGTCTCATCAACAAGTAGGTGCAGCTTCATATATTCTCATGTGCGGCGCCAATCAGAGGGCAAACCATAAATTATAAAAGATTAAAACAAGTTCTGCTTCATTCACTTGGAATCGTTATAAAAGTGGAAATTTAACCAACAACGTATTACTGTATAACTACTATAATACTGCCCCTATGTACAAGAATATAACTACTATAATACTGCCCCCTATGTACAGGAATATAACTACTATAATACTGCCCCCTATGTACAGGAATATAACTACTATAATACTGCCCCCTATGTACAGGAATATAACTACTATAATACTGCCCCCTATGTACAGGAATATAACTACTATAATACTGCCCCCTATGTACAGGAATATAACTACTATAATACTGCCCCCTATGTAAAAGAATATAACTACTATAATACTGCCCCCTATGTACAGGAATATAACTACTATAATACTGCCCCCTATGTACAGGAATATAACTACTATAATACTGCCCCCTGTGTACAGGAATATAACTACTATAATACTGCCCCCTATGTACAAGAATATAACTACTATAATACTGCCCCCTGTGTACAAGAATATAACTACTATAATACTGCTCCTATGTACAAGAATATAACTACTATAATACTGCCCCTATGTACAAGAATATAACTACTATAATACTGCCCCCTATGTACAGGAATATAACTACTATAATACTGCCCCCTATGTACAGGAATATAACTACTATAATACTGCCCCCTATGTACAGGAATATAACTACTATAATACTGCCCCCTATGTACAGGAATATAACTACTATAATACTGCCCCCTATGTAAAAGAATATAACTACTATAATACTGCCCCCTATGTACAGGAATATAACTACTATAATACTGCTCCCTATGTACAGGAATATAACTACTATAATACTGCCCCTATGTACAGGAATATAACTACTATAATACTGCTCCTTTGTACAAGAATATAACTACTATAATACTGCTCCTTTGTACAAGAATATAACTACTATAATACTGCCCCCTGTGTACAGGAATATAACTACTATAATACTGCCCCCTATGTACAAGAATATAACTACTATAATACTGCCCCCTGTGTACAAGAATATAACTACTATAATACTGCTCCTATGTACAAGAATATAACTACTATAATACTGCTCCTATGTACAAGAATATAACTACTATAATACTGCTCCTATGTACAAGAATATAACTACTATAATACTGCTTCTATGTACAACAATATAACTACTATAATACTGCTCCTATGTACAATAATATAACTACTATAATACTGCTCCTATGTACAAGAATATAACTACTATAATACTGCTCCTATGTACAAGAATATAACTACTATAATACTGCCTCCTATGTACAAGAATATAACTACTATAATACTGCTCCTATGTACAGGAATATAACTACTATAATACTGCTGCTAAGTATAAGAATATAACTACTATAATACTGCTCCTATATACAGGAATATAACTACTATAATACTGCTCCTTTGTACAAGAATATAACTACTATAATACTGCTCCTATGTACAGGGATATATCTACTATAATACTGCTCCTATGTACAAGAATATAACTACTATAATACTGCTCCTATGTACAAGAATATAACTTCTATAATACTGCTCCTATGTACAAGAATATAACTATAATACTGCTCCTATGTACAAGAATATAACTACTATAATACTGCCTCCCATGTACAAGAATATAACTACTATAATACTGCTCCTATGTACAAGAATATAACTACTATAATACTGCTGCTATGTACAAGAATATAACTACTATAATACTGCTCCTATGTACAGGAATATAACTACTATAATACTGCTCCTATGTACAAGAATATAACTACTATAATACTGCCACTATGTACAGGGATATATCTACTATAATACTGCCTCCTATGTATAAGAATATAACTACTATAATACTGCTCCTATGTACAAGAATATAACTACTATAATACTGCTCCTATGTACAAGAATATAACTTCTATAATACTGCTCCTATGTACAAGAATATAACTATAATACTGCTCCTATGTACAAGAATATAACTACTATAATACTGCCTCCCATGTACAAGAATATAACTACTATAATACTGCTCCTATGTACAAGAATATAACTACTATAATACTGCTGCTATGTACAAGAATATAACTACTATAATACTGCTCCTATGTACAGGAATATAACTACTATAATACTGCTCCTATGTACAAGAATATAACTACTATAATACTGCTCCTATGTATAAGAATATAACTACTATAATACTGCCTCCTATGTACAAGAATATAACTACTATAATACTGCCTCCTATGTACAAGAATATAACTACTATAATACTGCCTCCTATGTACAAGACTATAACTACTATAATACTGCCTCCTATGTACAAGACTATAACTACTATAATACTGCCTCCTATGTACAAGAATATAACTAATATAATACTGCTCCTATGTACAGGAATATAACTACTATAATACTGCTCCTATGTACAAAAATATGACTACTATAATACTGCCACTATGTACAGGGATATAACTACTATAATACTGCTGCTATGTACAAGAATATAACTACTATAATACTGCCTCCTATGTACAGGAATATAACTACTATAATACTGCCTCCTATATACAAGAATATAACTACTATAATACTGCCCCCTATGTACAAGAATATAACTACTATAATACTGCCCCCTATGTACAAGAATATAACTACTATAATACTGCCCCTATGTACCAGAATATAACTACTATAATACTGCCCCCTATGTACAAGAATATAACTACTATAATACTGCCTCCCATGTACAAGAATATAACTACTATAATACTGCTCCTATGTACCAGAATATAACTACTATAATACTGCCTCCTATGTACAAGAATATAACTACTATAATACTGCTCCTATGTACAAGAATATAATTACTATAATACTGCTCCTATGTACAAGAATATAACTACTATAATACTGCTCCTATGTACAAGAATATAACTACTATAATACTGCTCCTATGTACAAGAATATAACTACTATAATACTGCTCCTATATACAAGAATATAACTACTATAATACTGCTCCTATGTACAAGAATATAACTACTATAATACTGCTCCTATGTACAGGAATATAACTACTATAATACTGCTCCTATGTACAAGAATATAACTACTATAATACTGCTCCTATGTACAAGAATATAACTACTATAATACTGCTCCTATGTACAAGAATATAACTACTATAATACTGCCTCCTATGTACAAGAATATAACTACTATAATACTGCTCCTATGTACAGGAATATAACTACTATAATACTGCTCCTATGTACAAGAATATAACTACTATAATACTGCCTCCTATGTACAAGAATATAACTACTATAATACTGCCTCCTATGTACAAGAATATAACTACTATAATACTGCTCCTATGTACAGGAATATAACTACTATAATACTGCTCCTATGTACAGGAATATAACTACTATAATACTGCTCCTGTGTTCCTTATTGAGCGGAGATTCGGGTTCTCTGTCTTCTGTGTTCCTCTGCTCGCTCTCTACACTCGGAACGTTCTGTACGATACGTTCTTGATGTATTATCCATGGACCTGCCCCCCCTTACCCCCTGAGATGCTGATTTTGGGAGGTGAGTATTGGGGCGGCCGCGCTTCTCCTCTGTTTCTCTCATTTGTCTCTGTGACGAGACCAATCTCGCCACATTGCATTGGAGAAACCTGGTTGCTCGCCTGCTGCCTTTGGACTATGGCCCCCTGTTAAAAGACATCTTTTTTTACCTGCAGAAAAGCTTAATTCGTGCTTTTCTGCCTGGGGTTCGGTAGTTTTGGTTGAATGTGTTATACCCCAGATAGGAATCCCATGGAGCCCATTCGTATGAAACTGACTGTAAAGACTTTGGCTCCATGGCGATTAAACTGTATTCGTGTGGTCTGAGCGCCATTCACTTAATAATGTGCGCTCAGACCTGAGCTATCTGGGGATATGTTAAATGTATAGTTTTAATGTAATGTGTCTTACCTGGTGTATTTTAACAGTAATGCTTGTTCTGTGTCCCCATGTGCATAATGGAGTCTTGTCTCTGAAATGTCTGTGTATTGTAAAGGGTGGGACATTGTATGTTGAATAGTGATGTCTGTCCTATTGTCCCCACGTGTGTATTGGCGATTTCCCTTTGTCCTGAGAGATAATTGAATGACTCCTCAATTGTCTCCAGGACAGAAGACATTGTGTATTCGTCTGCCTGTGATGATTGCATTACCCATGTAGGGTGATGGTATCACAGGCAGAGGGAAGAGATATGCTGGGGGTGTCTGTATTGTCCCAATGTGTGTGATTGGCTGCTGTATCCCGTGTCGCAGTCTTCCTTCTGGTCCTCTAGGGGAGTGTCCACCAGGTGGGAGACCTGGATAAATACCAGGCAGGTAGCCGTTAATAAGAGTTAGAATTCCTGTTTACCCTCAATACGGAGCCTCGTCTCGTTCTTGGGGGGATTCACTGTATGCTGTTAGAGACTGATTGCCAGGAGTGTAAGCTGATTGTCTGCTTTTCCTGTTCGTCTGCTAGCAGCTATTTGGGAGGTTCCAGTACGGGAGTTGGAGTGCTATTTTGTATCCAGTTCGGGAGTTTGGTGTTCTGCAGTAGCTGTGCCTATATCTCTGTAAAGGGGGCCGATCGCCTAAACGGTTTTTACCCCTTGTCTGCAGCAGCGGTCCGTTACAATTGGTGGCGAGCGGCGGGATCGTTCCTACAGCCAGAAGGACAGCTACAGGAGACACCATTTCCTTGGATTTACAAGTGGGGGCAACGCATGTCCCAGTACAGCGACCCTAAAAGCACCAGAATGGAACCAGCAGTGTCATACGAGGAGGAGGACCTGGATGGCCGGGATGCATTAAGGAAAGGCATCTGGTACCAGGCCCTGGACAATGTACAATACCAGCGGGGTGAGAGTCTCCCCAGTGAAGAGCAGCGGTGGCAGAAGCAAGTGGCCCTGCGGATGCCCTTTCTGGGAGAGCAGCCCCTGGATGAATGGGTGAAGGAACTAGAGCACCGGGTATGGCAGGAGCTATGGCTGGAGAATGCCTACCAGGCGCTCTGGTGGTATATGGCACAGTATATACCCTGGACAGCCGAGCATGACAAGCCAGAGGGAGAGGAGTTTGATGGTTCTGGCTTGTTATGGGAGTCCTTTGCAGAGCCTGACTTGGGAGTCCTGCGCAGAACAGACTTCAGGACATTTTCTACGAGAGGGAGGCTAGGCATGACGGGGATGACCCCCATGAGGTAGAGCAAGACCTGGCTCACCTAGCAACCCTGGAGTGGGAACTGGAGCAGGACTACCGAGATCTCTTCCACTCCATTGGGAAGGCTCAGCAGGACAGCAAGGTGACAGATCCAGTTCCAGACCCATTCCGCTGGGAAGACATTATTGAAATTTACTGGGAGGAACCCCAGGCGGCAGGTGGAGATGGGACCGAGGTCTCTCCACCGGTATTGCAGGGAATTGGGAGCCTGAGCTCCATTCCCCAGCGGGAGATATTGCAGGGAATTGGGAGCCTGAGCTCCATTCCCCAGCGGGAGATATTGCAGGGAATTGGGAGCCTGAGCTCCATTCCCCAGCGGGAGATATTGCAGGGAATTGGGAGCCTGAGCTCCATTCCCCAGCGGCAGGCTGAGCTACAGGGGGCAGAGGTAGTTGTTCCTGCCCCACAGCAGCAGCAAGATTTTTCGGGAATTGGGAGCCCGGTCTCCATTCCCCAGTGGCAGTATTATTTGTTGGGAATTGGGAGCCCGGTCTCCAGTCCCCAGCGGCAGAGTAACCAGCAGGGAATAGAGAGCCCAGTCTCCTTTCCCCAGCAGCAGGACTCTGTATTGGGAGGAGAGACAGTCGGTCTCCCTCCACTGAGGAGGAAGGTATGTATGGGAGAAGAGCTTACTACCACCTCTCCCCAGCGGCGGATCATTAATGGGCAGGGAATAGAGAGCTCAGTCTCCTTTCCCCAGCAGCAGAGCTGTGTAACCAAAGGGGAGACAGTCGGTCTCCAGCAGCAGGACTGTATATCTAAAGGGGAGACAGTCGGTCTCCCCCTCCAACAACCAGGCTTCAACCAGGCTACCCTCCCAGTAGCGCTGGCAACAGGGCAGAGTGACGCGGGTCTCTGCCCATGCAGCACCCCACCAAGTCAGCGTACCCGTACCCAGCACAGCCGTGGTGAGGCACCTGGACATGGACAAGCTTCTCCTCTACCCAGTTGCAGTAACTATTTATTGTGGGTGGGCTGTGCTGTTGATTGTGTTTTGTGGGTGGGCTGCTGGACTAACAAGGGCACTGACCGGCAGGAGGTCAGATACCCTGTTAGTCTGTTTGGAAAAGGGGAGAGATGTGACGAGACCAATCTCGCCACATTGCATTGGAGAAACCTGGTTGCTCGCCTGCTGCCTTTGGACTATGGCCCCCTGTTAAAAGACATCTTTTTTTACCTGCAGAAAAGCTTAATTCGTGCTTTTCTGCCTGGGGTTCGGTAGTTTTGGTTGAATGTGTTATACCCCAGATAGGAAAACAATGGAGCCCATTCGTATGAAACTGACTGTAAAGACTTTGGCTCCATGGCGATTAAACTGTATTCGTGTGGTCTGAGCGCCATTCACTTAATAATGTGCGCTCAGACCTGAGCTATCTGGGGATATGTTAAATGTATAGTTTTAATGTAATGTGTCTTACCTGGTGTATTTTATCAGTAATGCTTGTTCTGTGTCCCCATGTGCATAATGGAGTCTTGTCTCTGAAATGTCTGTGTGTATTGTAAAGGGTGGGACATTGTGTATTGAATAGTGATGTCTGTCCTATTGTCCCCACATGTGTATTGGCGATTTCCCTTTGTCCTGAGAGATAATTGAATGACTCCTCAATTGTCTCCAGGACAGAAGACATTGTGTATTCGTCTGCCTGTGATGATTGCATTACCCATGTAGGGTGATGGTATCACAGGCAGAGGGGAGGGATATGCTGGGGGTGTCTGTATTGTCCCAATGTGTGTGATTGGCTGCTGTATCCCGTGTCGCAGTCTTCCTTCTGGTCCTCTAGGGGAGTGTCCACCAGGTGGGAGACCTGGATAAATACCGGGCAGGTAGCCGTTAATAAGAGTTAGAATTCCTGTTTACCATCAATACGGAGCCTCGTCTCGTTCTTGGGGGGATTCACTGTATGCTGTTAGAGACTGATTGCCAGGAGTGTAAGCTGATTGTCTGCTTTTCCTGTTCGTCTGCTAGCAGCTATTTGGGAGGTTCCAGTACGGGAGTTGGAGTGCTATTTTGTATCCAGTTCGGGAGTTTGGTGTTCTGCAGTAGCTGTGCCTATATCTCTGTAAAGGGGGCCGATCGCCTAAACGGTTTTTACCCCTTGTCTGCAGCAACGGTCTGTTACAGTCTCCTACCTGTTTTGTCTCCTCAGGATCTTTCCCAAGGTGATAACTCAAGCTACAGCCAAGGACTGGTTTGACCGCCGCCGGGCCCACATCCGCCCTTGGAATAACTTTATTGATCAGAAACGCTTCTCCCGGCCACAGAACTTTGGAGACTTGTGTAAGCGAGTGACACGAAATGTGGAGCATTTTCAGAGCAACTACATCTTCATTTTCCTGGGACTTATCCTGTACTGCATGTGAGTACTGCCTGAGCCACCTTCTGTCTACTCGGGTCATGGGCCTCATTTCTAGCGTTAGAATGGGCTTCATCCAAGTTACAGCATATGTTCACCTTTATAAAATCCATCCTGAATTATACTCCAGAGCTGCACTCACTATTCTGCTGGTGCAGTCACTGTGTACATATATTACTTATCCTGTACTGATCCTGAGTTACATCCTGTATTATACTCCAGAGCTGCACTCACTATTCTGCTGGTGCAGTCACTGTGTATATACATTACTTATCCTGTACCGATCCTGAGTTACATCCTGTATTATACTCCAGAGCTGCACTCACTATTCTGCTGGTGCAGTCACTGTGTACATACATGACTTATCCTGTACTGATCCTCAGTTACATCCTGTTATACTCCAGAGCTGCACTCACTATTCTGCTGGTGGAGTCACTGTGTACACACATTACTTATCCTGTACTGATCCTGAGTTACATCCTGTATTATACCCCAGAGCTGCACTCACT
The DNA here is from genome assembly GCA_033119425.1 of Bufotes viridis. Taxonomy (NCBI): domain Eukaryota; kingdom Metazoa; phylum Chordata; class Amphibia; order Anura; family Bufonidae; genus Bufotes; species Bufotes viridis. The sequence goes on along the minus strand of CM065590.1, from coordinate 600,751,264 downwards.
ATTCTGCTGGTGCAGTCACTGTGTACATACATTACTTATCCTGTACTGATCCTGAGTTACATCCTGTATTATACTCCAGAGCTGCACTCACTATTCTGCTGGTGCAGTCACTGTGTACATACATTACTTATCCTGTACTGATCCTGAGTTACATCCTGTATTATACTCCAGAGCTGCACTCACTATTCTGCTGGTGCAGTCACTGTGTACATACATTACTTATCCTGTACTGATCCTGAGTTACATCCTGTATTATACTCCAGAGCTGCACTCACTATTCTGCTGGTGGAGTCACTGTGTACATACATTACTTATCCTGTACTGATCCTGAATTAGATCCTGTATTATACTCCAGAGCTGCACTCACTATTCTGCTGGTGGAGTCACTGTGTACATACATTACTTATCCTGTACTGATCCTGAGTTACATTCTGTATTATACTCCAGAGCTGCACTCACTATTCTGCTGGTGCAGTCACTGCGTACATATATTACTTATCCTGTACTGATCCTGAGTTACATCCTGTATTATACTCCAGAGCTGCACTCACTATTCTGCTGGTGCAGTCACTGTGTACATACATTACTTATCCTGTACTGATCCTCAGTTACATCCTGTTATACTCCAGAGCTGGCTTCAGAATCCGATGAGATTTCTCGCTCTTCCTGTTCCATATGTAGTAGGAGCGGAGGTTGTGACTTGCCGGTAGATGGCTCCTGGGGCATAACTGATAGTTTGGTGTCTGTAGTGGAGCTATCCTCCCCTTAGGTTAGCGATTTAGATGATCAACAACCCCAAATCAAAACTAGGTGCACACCCAAATATACAATATCTGCTCAGGGAGGCGGCTTACTGGGCTGAGGGCCCCAGAGGATCGGCAGTAGACAGAGACATCCCCAGAAGAGCGTGGCGCAGTGAACACCGATCGGCAACAAGTATCCGCTTCAAGCAGACGCTGAACTCCCTCCACATCTACAGTTGTGGCCAATAGTTTTGAGAATGACATAAATATTGGAAATTAGAAAAGTTGCTGCTTAAGTTTTTATAATAGTAATTTGCATATCCTCCAGAATGTTATGGAGAGCGATCAGATGAATCGCATAGTCCTTCTCTGCCAGGAAAATTAACTTAATCCCCAAATAAACCTTCCCACTGCATTTCATTGCTGTCAGTAAAGGACCTGCTGAGATCATTTCAGTAATCGTCTTGGTAACTCAGGTGAGAATGTTGACAAGCACAAGGCTGGAGATCATTATGTCAGGCTGATTGGGGTAAAATGGCCGACTTGAGATGGTAAAAGGAGGGTGATGCTTGAAATCATTGTTCTTCCATTGTTAACCATGGTGACCTGCAAAGAAACGCGTGCAGCCATCATTGCGTTACATAAAAATGGCTTCACAGGCAAGGATATTGTGGCTACTAAGATTGCACCTCAATCAACAATTTAGAAGATCATCAAGAACTTCCAGGAAAGAGGTTCAATTCTTGTTAAGAAGGCTTCAGGGCGTCCGAGAAAGTCCAGCAAGCGCCAGGATCGTCTCCTAAAGAGGATTCAGCTGCGGGATCGGAGTGGCACCAGTGCAGAGCTTGCTCAGGAAAGGCAGCAGGCAGGTGTGAGCGCATCTGCACGGACAGTGAGGTGAAGACTTTTGGAAGATGGCCTGGTGTCAAGAAGGGCAGCAAAGAAGCCACTTCTCTCCAAAAATAACATCAGGGACAGATTGATCTTCTGCAGAAAGTCTGGTGAATGGACTTCTGAGGACTGGGGCAAAGTCCTACAGTTGTGTTCAAAATGATTCAGCCCCCACTGAAATTGAGTGTTTTGGCCAGTTTGACCAGTTTGACATTGATTTTGATCATTTCCGTCGTCTTGTTTACAATAAATCACAGAGGCCCTTGTAAGTCAGAGAAATATAACATAACATTTTTAATGAAATCACCACAAATGTCTTTTCTCACATCATTATCAGTTTTATTCACCCCCCAAGTGACATTCACTCTTAGTACTTAGTACAACATCCTTCTCCAGGTATAACAGCTTTTACACGTGGAGCATAGCCTGACACAAGTGTCTTGCAGCGATCTACGGGTATCTTCGCCCATTCTTCATGGTAAAAGCCTCCAGTTCAGTCCCATTCTTAGGCCGTGCGCTGCAGCTGCTTTCTTTAAGTCCCACCAGAGGTTCTCAATCGGATTTAAGTCTGGTGCCTGCGATGGCCACTTCACAATGTTCCAGCCTTTAATCTGCAGCCATGCTCTACTGGACTTGGAGGTATGCTTGGGATCATTGTCCTGGTGAAAGGTCCAACGTCTCCCAAGCCTCAGGTTTGTGACGGACTGCATCACATTCTCATCCAATATCTCCTGGTACTGAAGAGAATTCATGGTACCTTGCACACGCTGAAGCTTCCCTGTACCTGTAGAAGCAGAACAGCCCCAAAGCATGATTGACCCCCCGCCATGCTTCACAGTAGGCAAGGTGTTCTTTTCTTCATAGGCCTTGTTCTTCCTCCTCCAAACATAGCGTTGATCCATGGGCCCAAACAGTTCTAATTCTGTTTCATCAGTCCACAGAACACTTTGTGGTCTGTCCACATGACTTTTGGCATACTGCAGTCGACTCTTCTTATTCTTTGGAGACAGCAGGGGGTGCGCCTGGGAGTTCTGGCATGGAGGCCTTCATTACGCAGTGTGCGCCTTATTGTCTGAGCTGAAACTTCAGTACCCGCATCTGACAAATCTTTTTTCAGTTCCTCAGCAGTCACACGGGGACTTTTCTCCACTTTGCGCTTCAGGTAGCGCACAGCAGTCGGAGTCAGCATCTTCTTTCTGCCACGACCAGGTAGCGTTTCAACAGTGCCCTTTGCCTTGAATTTGCGAATGATGCTTCCTATGGTGTCTCTTGGTCTGTGTAACATCTCTGCAATCTTCTTATAGCCATTGCCCTTCCTGTGAAGAGAAATCACCTCTTCTCTTGTCTTCCTGGACCATTCTCCTGACTTCACCATGTCTGTAAACCCACCAGTAAATATCTAGAAGGAGCCGAGTATCACAGTCATTTTACATCGGCCTAATTGGGGCTTATTCTGCTTGATTGCTGCTCCTTGACCTCCACAGGGGTTTTCAATACCTGATGGAAAACACGTGAATGAACCTCTGTTCTTAAGAGCGGTCGTCTTTAAGGGGTTGAATAATTGTGTCAATGAAGAAATCACAAAAAAACCATTTAATGCTGTATTACAAAAACAATTGATGTCATTTTAGTTGCATTTGGTTCTTTAAAAAGTCCTTGTAAGATTTAATTCTGAGCACAATTACAAATGTGCACAAAATTCCCTAAAACCCTTCACAGCATCGGGGGCTGAATAATTTTGAACACAACTGTATTCTCCGATGAAGCATCATTCCAATTGTTTGGGGCATCAGGAAGAAGGCTTGTCCGGAGAAGAAAAGGTGAGCGCTCCCATCAGTCCTGTGTCATGCCAACAGTAAAGCATCCTGAGACCATTCATGTGGGGGGTTGCTTCTCATCCAAGGGAGTGGGCTCACTCACAATTTTGCCCAAAAACACAGCCATGAATAAAGAATGGAACCAAAACCCCCTCCGACAGCAACTTCTTCCAGCAATCCAACAACAGTTTGGTGAAGAACAATGCATTTTCCAGCAGGATGGAGCGCCGTGCCATAAGGCAAAAGTGATAACTAAGTGGCTCGGAAACTCCCCCGATCTTAATCCCATTGAGAACTTGTGGTCGATCCTCAAGAGGCGGGTGGATCTAACTCAGGATCAGCAATGTATGTACACAGTGACTGCACCAGCAGAATAGTGAGTGCAGCTCTGGAGTATAATACAGGATGTAACTCAGGATCAGTACAGGATAAGTAATGTATGTACACAGTGACTGCACCAGCAGAATAGTGAGTGCAGCTCTGGAGTATAACACAGGATGTAACTCAGGATCAGTACAGGATAAGTAATGTATGTACACAGTGACTGCACCAGCAGAATAGTGAGTGCAGCTCTTGAGTATAATACAGGATGTAACTGTTGTTCCTGGGATCCCTCCATGTGCCCAGATGTTCAGTCAATTCTGGATTTTCTCCAAGAAGGTCTAGATAAGAGTTTAAGAGTAGAGTTGAGCAAACTTCTGTTTTAAGTTCGGCTTCCAAAGTTTGGAATCCATAAGGGGATTCTTCAATGAACTCGAACCTTGGACAACACGGAGGACCTGGGGTGACGTCACCGTCATGTGATCAGTGCAGGGGGCGTGGCTCAGTACTGGATTAGATAAGAGGTGGTAGCCTACGACCTCTTATTCAATCCAGTATTGATCCACGCCCCCTGCACTGATCACATGACGGTGACGTCGCCCCAGGTCCTTCACCCCGGATTCCAAATGCCGTTATGGTCCGTGGTAGCGGAATCCATTACGGGATGCTTGGATAACCCGAAGCCGAACTTAAAACAGAAGTTCGCTCAACTCTATTTAAGAGTCAGTACTAGAGTTGAGCGAACACCTGTCTGTTCAGGTTCGAGAAGTTGGGCCAAACTTCCCGAAAATGTTCGGGTTCGGAATCCAAACTCGACCCGAACTTCACCCTGAACCCGAACCCGAACCCCATTGAAGTCAATGGGGACCCGAACTTTTGGGCACTAAAAAGGCTGTAAAATTGTCCAGGAAAGGGCTAGAGGGCTGCAAAAGGCAGCAAAGTGTAGGTAAATGCCCTGCAAACAAATGTAGATAGAGAAATGAATTAAAATAAAATAAAATAAATAAAAATTAGGCAATATCAATTGGAGAGACGTCCCACAGCAAGGAATCATGCGTCATATCACCCACCACCGGAGAAGGCCACTTTTAGATAATTAGGCCCCAGCACCCAGACAGAGGAGAGGTTTATTAAACTTTGGGTTGCACCGCAATAGAATAGTAAAATTAATAAATGAGGATTCAATAAAGAAGTGCCCCGGAGTACAAGAATACATGGTTGAGGGGGAGGCAGTTATAAATGTCTATTCTGCACAAGGGAGGGACAGGTCCTGTGGGATCCATGCCTGGTTCATTTTTATAAACGTCAGCTTGTCCACGTTGGCTGCGGACAGGCGGCTGCGTTTGTCAGTAATGACGCCCCCTGCCGTGCTGAATACACGTTCAGACAAAACGCTGGCCGCCAGGAAGGCCAGCACCTCCAAGGCATAACATGCTAACTCTGTCCACGTGGACAATTTGGAGACCCAGAAGTTGAATGGGGCCGAACCATCCGTCAGTACGTGGACTTGTGTGCAGACGTACTGTTCAACCATGTTAATGAAATGCTGCCTCCTGCTAACACGTTCCGTATCAGGTGGTGGGGCAGTTAGCTGTGGCGTGGAGACAAAACTTTTCCACATTTCTGCCATGCTAACCCTGCCCTCAGAGGAGCTGGCCGTGACACTGCTGCGTTGGCGATCTCTTGCTCCTCCTCTGCCTTCGCCTTGGGCTTCCACCTGTTCCCCTGTGACATTTGGGAATGCTCTCAGGAGCGCCTCTACCAGCGTGCGTTTGTACTCGCGCATCTTCCTATCACGCTCCAGTGCAGGAAGTAAGGTGGGCACATTGTCTTTGTACCGGGGATCCAGCAGGGTGGCCCAGTAGTCCGCACATGTTAAAATGTGGGCAACTCTGCTGTCGTTGCGCAGGCACTGCAGCATGTAATCGCTCATGTGTGCCAGGCTCCCCAGAGGTAAGGACAAGCTGTCCTCTGTGGGAGGCGTATCGTCATCGTCCTCCCTATCCCCCCAGCCACGCACCAGTGATGGGCCTGAGCTGTGCTGGGTGCCACCCCGCTGTGAACCTGCTTCATCCTCATCCTCCTCCACCTCCTCCACCTCATCCTCCTCGTCCTCCAGTAGTGGGCCCTGGCTGGCCACATTTGTACCTTGCCTCTGCTGCTGCAAAAAACCTCCCTCTCAGCCACTTCTAGCAGACTGGCCTGAAAGTGCTAAAAATGACCCCTCATCCTCCTCCTCCTCCTGGGCCTCCTCCTCTTCCATCATCGCGTTTTCTCAAGGAGACATAGAAGTGGTATTGTAACGCTGATAACGGTGTCATCGCCACTGGCCATGTTGGTGGAGTACTCGAAACAGCGCAACAGGGCACACAGGTCTCGCATGGAGGCCCAATCATTGGTGGTGAAGTGGTGCTGTTCCGCAGTGCGACTGACGTGTGCATGCTGCAGCTGAGACTCCACTATGGCCTGTTGCTGCTCGCACAGTCTCTCCAGCATGTGCAAGGCGGAGTTCCACCTGGTGGGCACGTCGCATATGAGCGGGAAGGCCGAAGTTCCGCTGTAGCGCAGACAGGCGAGCAGCGGCAGGATGTGAACGCCGGAAGCGCGCACAGACGGCCCGCACTTTATGCAGCAGCTCTGACATGTTGGGGTAGTTGTGAATGAACCTCTGCACCACCAAATTCAGCACACGCGCCAGGCAAGGGATGTGCGTCAAACCGGCTATTTCCAGAGCTGTGACGAGATTTCGCCCATTATCGCACACCACCAGGCCGGGCTTGAGGACCACCGGCAGAAACCACTCGTCGGTCTGTTGTTCAATACCCCGCCACAGCTCCTGTGCGGTGTGGGGCCTGTCCCCCAAACATATGAGTTTCAGAATGGCCTGCTGACGTTTACCCCGGGCTGTGCTGAAGTTGGTGGTGAAAGTGTGTGGCTGACTGGATGAGCTGGTGGAAGCAGAGGAGGAGGAAGCCGAGTAGGAGGAGGAGGCTACAGGAGGCAAAGAATGATGCCCTGCGATCCTTGGCGGCGGAAGGACGTGCGCCAAGGAACTCTCCGCGTGGGGCCCAGCCGCCACTACATTTACCCCGTGTGCAGTTAGGGGGATATAGCGTCCCTGGCCATGCTTACTGGTCCACGTATCTGTGGTTAGGTGGACCTTGCCACAAATGGCGTTGCGCAGTGCACACTTGATTTTATCGGATACTTGTGCAGGGAAGGCACGGCTGTCTTGGAGAAGTAGTGGCGGCTGGGAACAACATACTGTGGGACAGCCATGGACATCAGCTGTTTGAAGCTGTCTGTGTCCACCAGCCGGAATGACAGCATTTCAAAGGCCAGGAGTTTAGAAATGCTGGCATTCAGGCCCAGGGCTCGAGGGTGGCTAGGTGGGAATTTACGCTTTCTCTCCAAGGTTTGTGAGATGGAGAGCTGAACGCTGCCGTGTGACATGGTGGAGATGCTTGGTGACGCAGGTGGTGGTGTCGGTGGCACATCCTCTGTTTGGTGGGCGGCAGGTGCCAACGTTCCTCCCGAGGCAGAGGCAGAGGCCGAGGCAGCAGCAGAAGAGGGAGCAAGGGGAGCCTGAGTGAGTTCCTTGCTTTTAAGGTGTTTACTCCACTGCAGTCCATGCTTTGCATGTAGATGCCTGGTCATGCAGGTGGTGCTAAGGTTCAGAACGTTAATGCCTCGCTTCAGGATCTGATGGCACAGCGTGCAAACCACTCGGGTCTTGTCGTCAGCACATTGTATAAAGAAGTGCCATGCCAGGGAACCCCTTGAAGCTCCCTTTGGGGTGCTCGGTCCCTGGTGGCGGTGGCCAGTAGTAGGCGAACTCTCTTGGCGGCGGCTGGTCTGCTTTTGCCCCCTGCTCCCTCTTTTGCTACGCTGTTGGCTCGGTCTCTCCACTGCCTCTTCCTCTGAACTATGAAAGTCAGTGGCACGACCTTCATTCCATGTGGGGTCTAGGACCTCATCGTCCCCTGCATCGTCTTCCACACAGTCTTCCTCCCTGACCTCCTGTTCGGTCTGCACACTGCAGAAAGACGCAGCAGTTGGCACCTGTGTTTCGTCATCATCAGAGACGTGCGGACTCCGATGAGGTGGTATTCCCATGTCCTCATCATCAGGAAACATCAGTGCATTCTATGTCTTCCACCACTGGGGAAAGCCTAGGTGGATGCCCTTGGGAAACCCTGCCAGCAGAGTCTTCAAACAGCATAAGAGACTGCTGCATAACTTGAGGCTCAGACAGTTTCCCTGATATGCTGCATGGGGGTGATGTGACAGACTGATGGGCTTGGTTTTCAGGTGCCACCTGTGCGCTTTCTGCAGAAGACTGGGTGGGAGATAATGTTGTGAACATGCTGGATCCACTGTCGGCCACCCAATTGACTAGCACCTGTACCTGCTCAGGCCTTACCATCCTTAGAATGGCATTGGGCCCCACCAAATATCGCTGTAAATTCTGGCGGGTGCTGGAACCTGAGGTAGTTGGTTCACTAGGACGTGTGGCTGTGGCAGAATGGCCACGTCCTCTCCCAGCACCAGAGGGTACACTAATACCACCACGACCGCGTCCCTTACTAGATGTTTTCCTCATTGTTACCGTTCACCAAGCACCACAATAAGGAAAAAAAAAATATTTGGCCCAATGTATTGATTTCAAATTCAGGCCTTTTTTTTACAAGCACCTAACACTATCTGCCTATTTATTTATGTAGCGTATTACACTAATCCAGGCACAGCAGTAACCACTGATTTAGTGGAATATCTCTTTTAGGGCTAGCATTTAGGCCTTGGATGAAAGGTATCTTTTTATGGACAGATTTACACTTGGAGATGCACAGGAGCGTGAGAAAAAATATGTAGGATTATGCCTTCAGCAATTGTTTAACACTTTGTGTAATATACCCTTTAACGGACAGAAGTACACTTAGAGATGCACGGTAGCGTGTGAAGTTATTGAGGATAACCCTCTCAGCACTTGTATATACACCTTGAGTGTAATATACCCTTTTACGGACAGAAATACACTATGAGATGCACAATAGTGCGTGCAGATTTACATGATTATGCTTTCAGCAATTGTAATGTAACACTTTTTGTCATATACACTTTTACGGAAAGAAATCTACTTGGAGATGCACGCTGAGTGTAATATACCCTTTTACGGACAAATTAACACTTGGCGTGCAACAGCTGGGACACCAGATTCAGGGTATTGCTATATTGGCAAGTGAATTTCACCCCAGAACAAAATCTTTCCTTTGACGGATACTATTAAACTTGACCAGTCACAGCTGGGACACCAGATTTACTGTATTTCTATTTTGGCAACTGAATTTCAACGCAGAAAATAATATATCTTATGACGGACACTAGGGAAATTGTCCAGTCACAGCTGGAACACCAGATTCAGGGTATTGCTATTTTGGCAATTAAATTTCACCCCAGAAAAAAAATATACCCTTTTACGGACAGATTTCAACTAGGCCTGCAACTGCTGGAACACCAGATTTACTGTGTGTCTATTTTTGCTACTGTATTTCACCCCAGAAAATAATATATCCTTTGACGGACACTAGGGAAATTGTCCAGTCACAGCTGGAACACCAGATTCAGGGTATTGCTATTTTGGCAATTAAATTTCACCCCAGAACAAAATCTATCCTGTGACGGACACTAACAAACTTGGCCAGCCACAGCTGAAACCACAGATTTATGGTATTGCTATTTTAGCAATTGAATTTCACCCCAGAAAATTATCTATCCTTTGCCAGACACTATTAAACTTGGCCAGCCACTGCTGGGACACCAGATTTACGGTATTGCTATTTTGGCAATTGAATTTCACCACAGAAAAAAATCTATCCTTTGCCAGACAGCAGACAGTATTACACTTGGCTAGCCACAGCCGGAACACCAGATTTAGGGGATTGCTATTTTGGCAATTGAATTTAACCCCTCAATAAAATATAGAAATTTCTATCCTGAGTTTCTAGGGGTGACAATAAGCACAGCCAAGCCCCTGATGTAGGATATAGCAAAAAAAAAAAATAGTATTGATGGACTAGTGCACCACAAGACACAAAATGGCCGCCGATCAAAGTGACAGAAAAACGCTCTGTGCAGCCTAAAAACCAGTGAGCAAGTAACTAGCAGAAGTTCAATCATTCACAGCTGTAGATCGATCCGTTCATTAGGTGCTGTTGCTGACTTTTCCCTGCCTAATCTCGCCCTCACAGCAGCTGCATCCTTTCCCTACACTAATCAGAGCAGTGTGACGTGCGGCGCTACGTGACTCCAGCTTAAATAGAGGCTGGGTCACATGCTGCACTTGGCCAATCACAGCCATGCCATTAGTAGGCATGGCTGTGATGGCTTCTTAAGGCAAGAAGTAAAACACTAGCTGATTGGCTGCTGTGCAGCCCTTCAGAAAGCGTGAAGAAATCTCCGAACAACGGACCCGAACCCGAACTTTTTTGAGAATGTCCGGGTCCGCGTCCCGAACACCCCAAAATTCGGTATGAACCCGAACTATCCAGTTCGGGTTCGCTCATCCCTAGTTAGTACCCTAAAAATCCAGATTTCTGCCCTCAGTGCTTTCTTTGGTATAAAAATGTCAGATGTAGATTGCCAGATGTTTCATTAAGGGAGCAAGCAGAATCCGGCCATCCTCCTGTTCCACTGCATCTCCATGGGATTTAAACCTAGTCCTATCGGTACTCGCGGAACATCCTTTTGAACCCATTGGGGAAATATCAGATTACTTTCCCTAAAAACAGCCTTCCTAATGGCGATTACAACAGCTGGGAGGGTGGGAGAGATCCAAGCCTTCTCCTACAAGCCTCCTTATCCAACGATATTTGAAGATAAAATTTTCCTGAAACCTGCGCCCTCCTTCCTTCCGAAAGTATTTTCGAAATTTCATTGTCAGCAGGAAATATCTCTTCCTTCTTTCTGCCCTCAGGCCATCTCAACAGAGGAAGCCAAATATAATTTGGATGTCTTCAGATGCCAACAATTGCCAATGGATCAAAATGGCTATTACCCTTGCCTATAGCACAAGAGGGGTCACTCCTCCCTCAGGTCTGAAGGCGCCCTCGACCAGAGCAATAACAAATGTGTCGCACCGCAACATGGTCTAGCACATCTACTTTTTCTCAAGCACTACAAATTGGATGTAGTGTCCAACAGGGACTTGTCGTTCGGTGGAAAGTCTTAGCCGGTGCCGTCCCTCCCTAAAATAAGTTGTTTCCTCTGAAAATCCTCCAGCTCGTCCCCTCGGGGAGGTGTATGAAAAACATGAAAAGACCCGTAACTTCTGGTATTGGATTTTCCTTTTAGCCTCCACAACGGCACGAAGAATTCCCGCCCTTTGTAGCTCCCTGAATTATTCTTGCGGTGATATATTTCTTTTACAAACTGTTTTATTTTATGCATTTATATAAATTTCTATAAATGTATTTTTCTTCTGCATCAGACTTGTGTCCCAGGTCTCTAACTGGAGCAGGTAAAGGGCTTTTACATTACGTTGTGGAGGCTAAATGGAAAATTCAATTACCGGTAAAAGTAACGTTCATCTTCGAAGTTGTCCAACATTCAAATATTGCAATTTAGTAGCAGTGGACGTGGGTCAACATGTAAAGAAAAAGTTAATTACCTCAGGACTGAACATAGAGCGCCCTCTATTGGAATTACAGACCTCTTCGCCGACAACGATCTGCTGCTAAGAACGAGTCTGTACTTCCAGTCGAGGGCGCTCTGCTTCTGCACATCTCGGTTCCCTTACTTGGTGCGTGCGGCGCCGTCCCTGCCACCACCTAGACCATCGCTCCGCCACCACCCAGGCCGCTCATCACTTACTAAGGTCGGGACATAGATTTTTTAATTCTCTTATTTATGCCAAAATTCTCATCTCCCGTTCATTCTGTCAGTATTGTATAGAATAGTATATTTACAGTCCTGACAGAATGAACGGGAGGCGAGTCCCATGTGACTGCTGGCCCTGCCCTCCTCTGCCTCCTAAACCTCATTGGTGCGTTTCTTTCCCGTGGTGTGAATAACCCAATGATCGGGCCACATCCTTTCCAGTAAGTGTGCGTCAGACTGATGGAGCCCCTGCACAGGCGCTTTGTTGATTTTTATTTTTCTTGATGAAAGGCCTGTGGCCTTAGTCCTGCAGCTTTTTCATGAAGCTCTGTTTTCATATTAATCAGTTGAGGACATTTATCAAGAATGGCCTCATAACACATCTCTCCAGTCTGTTCCTATAGCATAGTATATCTCCAGGGTACTGTCTGTTAGTAAAAAGTGAATCTAAATAAAGACGCAGAACTATTATCAATCAGCAAACAGAGGATCGAACCTTTAAAGCTCAGTTTCCAAATGCGCTTTGTATAATGGCGGTGCTTCTCTCTAAAATCAGAACTGTGAAGGGACTGGTGTTTTTGGGGCTTCCCTAAAGTCTCTTTCTGCCATATTATTCCCTGCACAGATAGATGAATTTCACTCAGAAGCCGGGGGCGTCTTCCTTTTGCTACTACTGCATGCAGTAACCTCTCTTCCTTTAGGGAGCTCAGGAAGCTGATAAGGAGAGAGAAATCACAGAAAGGTAGGAGGCTCCTGTGAATTCGGAAGCAGTGTGTAAAAGTAGTTGTTTTATCAGCCTCGGGGTCTCAGCTAGCACTGACACGCCCCCACTTCCTCTCAAATGTCTTCAGAGTCTCTGTAGACTGCATACTAGGTGAGGTGAGACCCCTTGAGGCCATGACTTTTTTTTTTTAAATAAAGTGATTTTAGAAATTTTCAGTTTACACCGTGGAAATTGTGTGAAAGGAGAGTAGAGAATAGTATGGGAAGATCCAGATCTGTGATGATCCTCACTGGACAATAACTACTCCCATCATCTTCTATCCTTTCCTCCTCACAGTATCACCAGTCCCATGCTACTCATTGCCATCGCCGTCTTCTTTGGTGCCTGTTACATCATTTACCTGAAAACGCTGCAGTCCAAGATGGTCCTATTTGGTAAGATATAATGTCTGTACGGGGGGAGGGGGGTATATAGTGATGTATATAATATCTGTACAGGACGGGGGGTGGTATATAGTGATATATAATATCTGTACAGGACGGGGGGTGGTATATAGTGATATATAATATCTGTACAGGACGGGGGGTATATAGTGATGTATAATATCTGTACTGGACGGGGGTATATAGTGATGTATAATATCTGTACTGGACGGGGGGGTATATAGTGATGTATAATATCTGTACTGGACGGGGGTATATAGTGATATATAATATCTGTACAGGACGGGGGGTGGTATATAGTGATATATAATATCTGTACAGGACGGGGGGTGGTATATAGTGATGTATAATATCTGTACTGGACGGGGGTATATAGTGATATATAATATCTGTACTGGACGGGGGTATATAGTGATGTATAATATCTGTACTGGACGGGGGTATATAGTGATGTATAATATCTGTACTGGACGGGGGTATATAGTGATATATAATATCTGTACTGGACGGGGGTATATAGTGATGTATAATATCTGTACTGGACGGGGGGGGGGGTATATAGTGATATATATAATATCTGTACAGGACGGGGGGTAAATAGTAATAGATAATATCTGTACAGGCCGGGGGGGGGGGGTATAGTGATATATATAATATCTGTACAGGACAGTATATAGTGTTATATAATATCTGTACAGGACGGGGGGGGGGGTATATAGTGATATAGATCTAGACTATTGTAGATATATAATATATGTAGAGGGGGAGTATGTAGTGGTATATAGTATCCGTACGGGGTGGTATATAGTGATATATAATATCTGTACAGGACGGGGGGATATATAGTGATATATATTATATGTACAGGATGGGGGGTGTATAGTGATATATAATATCTGTACAGGACTGGCGGGGGTATATAGTGATATATATAATATCTGTACAGGACGGGGGTGGTATATAGTGATATATAATATCTGTACAGGACGGGGGTATATAGTGATATATAATATCTGTACAGGACGGGGGGGGGGGGATATATAGTGATATATAATATCTGTACAGGACGGGGGGTATATAGTGATATATAATATCTGTACAGGACGGCGGGGGGGTATATAGTGATATATATAATATATGTACAGGACGGCGGGGGGGTATATAGTGATATATATAATATCTGTACAGGACGGGGGTGGTATATAGTGATATATAATATCTGTACAGGACGGGGGGTATATAGTGATATATATAATATCTGTACAGGACGGGGGGGTATATAGTGATATAGATCCAGACTATTGTAGATATATAATATCTGTACAGGGGGTGCAGTGCTGGGAGTTGTAGTCCTGGTTCTGGGCTGTAGTTTTCTCCAGTCTCGTCGCTGCCTCCTCAGATTTTCCCTCTTCGCCCCCCCCACCGCCGCCATGTTCTCCACTTATGTTGTGGTAATTATGTATTTCCGGTTGCAGGTCGTGAGGTCAGCACTGCTCATCAGTATGGATTGGCCGGCGCTGTCTCCTTTCCGTTTTTCTGGCTCGCCGGAGCTGGTGCTGCCGTGTTCTGGGTTCTAGGTAAGACTCTGCGTCCAGTGGGTTTGTCACCTCGTCCTGTGGTTTCCTGGCGTAGAGAACCCTGAAGGAGCGTCCATCTGAACGTGTGACTCTCGAGACCTCCCAGAGCAGGGAGCTCCCATAGTCCTCTGCTTCACTATGGGTAGCACTCTGTTCTGAATGCCGGGATCCTGGTAGTATTTCAGTTGGGAGTTGTAGTTTAGCAGCTGTTGGAGACCACATCTTAGATGGTAATTTTGGGGGCCCGATCTACACCCGATCCTCTGTACAGAGGACTATGCGCAGCTGTGTTTGGTTTATCCAATATATTTTTCAGCTATTATAGTTTGGTAACTCAGCTCTGCTACATCTGTTCTATCTTGTATGTCTCTTCTGTGCGTCTGTAGTGTGAGATCTCTCATCATTTCCTCCCTTTCTCCCAGGTGCCACCCTCGTAGTCATCGGCTCCCATGCCTCCTTCCATGAGATTGAGGGGGACTTCGAGGAGCTGCAAATGGAACCAGTGTAAGGCGTCTCGGCTGCGGTCTCCTCGCATGGTACCAGCGATGGAACCTGTTGGACTGTGTATTTTAACCTGTCGTTTTCGCTCTCCCTCATTAAATCCCATTGTCAGTGAGCACTTTACTGCAACCTTTGCACAGTGTGTGATCGGTCAGTGACTGCCGGTCGGTATAGTTCGGCGTTCCGGAAGGTGGCGGCTGCTTACACCCGGTGAATTAGTCATCATGGGATATTGCCGGGGGATAAGTGTCTGCAGTAAGAGGTCGGGTGTTTTCTATATATGTGACCATGTAATAAACTTGTAATATACACCGTGCGTCTGTCGTGTGTGTGTGACACCATGCAGAGGTAGCCTCCTGTCACCTGTCTGCATCAGGGCCCCACTGTTCCAGCTCCTATCCCCGCAGTGCTGTCTCTTCCCTGCTCATGTCCGTCTCTGCTATTCCTGCTCCATTAATCTTGTCGACATTTCATCGCTGGAGTCTAGTAGCGGGGCCGAGGAGGAATAAGGTGGGTGCAACATCTTCTGTTACTTCTCAAATATACAACCAATATACACTCATGGACCAAAAATATCCGCCCCAAGAAGAAGTGGTTGGGATGAAGCATTCTCCGCTGTCTGACCGAAATGATGATCTATGTAGGCCTCTGGCCTGGATACAAGATAAGATACGGCCTCTGGCCTGGATACAAGATAAGATACGGCCTCTGGCCTGGATACAAGATAAGATACGGCCTCTGGCCTGGATACAAGATAAGATAACGGCCTCTAGCCTGTATACAAGATGAGGTATGGCCTCTAGCCCGGATACAAGATGAGATACGGCTTCTAGCCTGGATACAAGATAAGATACGGCCTCTAGCCTGGATACAAGATGAGATACGGCCTCTAGCCTGGATACAAGATGAGATACGGCCTCTAGCCTGGATAAAAGATGAAATACAGCCGCTAGCCTGGATACAACATGAGATGCAGTCTCCAGCCTTGATACAATATAAGATACTGTCTGTAGTCTGAATACAAGATGAGATACGGCCTCTAGCCTGGATTCAAGATTAGATATGGCCTGTAGCCTGGATACAAGATGAGATACAGCCTCCAGCCTGGATACAACATGAGATACAGTCTCCAGCCTTGATACAACATAAGATACTGTCTGTAGTCTGGATACAAGATAAGATACGGCCTCTAGCCTGGATTCAAGATTAGATATGGCCTGTAGCCTGGATACAAGATGAGATACAGCCTCCAGCCTGTATACAACATGAGATACAGTCTCCAGCCTTGATACAACATAAGATACTGTCTGTACTCTGGATACAAGATAAGATACGGCCTCTAGCCTGGATACAATATGAGATACGGCCTCTAGCCTGGATTCAAGATTAGATATGGCCTCCAGCCTGGATGCAACATGAGATACTGTCTCCAGCCTTGATACAACATAAGATACTGTCTGTAGTCTGGATACAAGATAAGATACGGCTTCTAGCCTGGATACAAGATGAGATCCGGCCTCTAGCCTGGATACAAGATAAGATACGGCCTCTAGCCTGGATACAACATGAGATACAGCCTGTAACCTGGATACAAGATGAGATACCGCCTCTAGCCTGGATACAAGATAAGATACGGCCTCTAGCCTGGATACAAGATAAGATACAGCCTCTAGCCTGGATACAACATAAGATACACCTTCTAGCCTGGATACAAGATAAGATACGGCCTCTTGCCTGTATACAAGATGAGGTATGGCCTCTAGCCCGGATACAAGATGAGATACGGCCTCTAGCCTGGATACAAGATAAGATACAGCCTCTAGCCTGGATACAAGATAAGATACACCTTCTAGCCTGGATACAAGATAAGATACGGCCTCTAGCCTGTATACAAGATGAGGTATGGCCTCTAGCCCGGATACAAGATGAGATACGGCCTCTAGCCTGGATACAAGATAAGATACGGCCTCTAGCCTGGATACAAGATGAGATATGGCCTCTAGCCTGGATACAAGATTAGATACGACCTCTAGCCTGGATAAAAGATGAAATGCAGCCTCCAGCCTTGATACAATATAAGATACTGTCTGTAGTCTGAATACAAGATGAGATACAACCTCCAGTCTGGATACAAGATAAGATACAGTCTCCATCCTGGATACAAAATGGATACAGTCTCCATCCTGGATACAAGATGGATACAGCCTCTAGCCTGGATTCAAGATTAGATATGGCCTGTAGCCTGGATACAAGATGAGATACAGCCTCCAGCCTGGATACAACATGAGATACAGTCTCCAGCCTTGATACAACATAAGATACTGTCTGTAGTCTGGATACAAGATAAGACACGGCCTCTAGCCTGGATACAAGATGAGATACGGCCTCTAGCCTGGATTCAAGATTAGATATGGCCTGTAGCCTGGATACAAGATGAGATACAGCCTCCAACCTGCATACAACATGAGATACAGTCTCCAGCCTTGATACAACATAAGATACTGTCTGTAGTCTGGATACAAGATGAGATACGGCCTCTAGCCTGGATACAAGATGGATACAGCCTCTAGCCTGCATACAAGATGGATACAGCCTCTAGCCTGGATACAAGATGAGATACGGCCTATAGCCTGGATACAAAATTAGATACTGTCTGTAGTCTGGATACAAGATGAGATGCGGCCTCCGGCCTGGATACAAGATGAGATGCGGCCTCCGGCCTGGATACAAGATGAGATGCGGCCTCTGGCCTGGATACAAGATGAGATGCGGCCTCCGGCCTGGATACAAGATGAGATGCGGCCTCCGGCCTGGATACAAGATGAGATGCGGCCTCCGGCCTGGATACAAGATGAGATGCGGCCTGTTGCCTGGATGCAGGATGAGATGCGGCCTCTGGCCTAGATACCAGGTGCTTTTTCTCGTCAGTGTCTGCGGACAAGGATAGGACATGTTCTATTTTTTTGCGGAACGTAATTAATGGGTACGCACCCATTTTGCAAAATTGCGGAACGGATCCGGACTCATTTTGCGGACGTGTGAATGGACCCTTAGAGTGTGGAAATGGTCCAGGCAGAGACAAGGGTGTAATGAAGGGGCCAACTGTGTCTGGATGGTGGACAATGGACCTGTGAGAGCTGCTTGTCGACGGGTCAAACAATCCTCTTTACTGGTCGTCTGTCTGGACCGCCCAGAGCCTGTTCACCGTGTGTGCATGTCCTCACATAACCACTGCCCCCAAAGCTTCCTAACAATGAGGTCAGAACAGCCTAGATGGTGTCAATTAATCAAAACTACCATCCTGCTTCTCTCCAGTGATGCCCCCCTCCCCATGTCTGTTAACTGGAAAAATGTCTTCAGGTGCATTGTAGAGGCATGTCTAGCAGACAGTGATCTCCAACCAAGGGGTACACTACCCAAAAGTAGCCTCTGAGAGCCTTTTTATTGGTCAGCTGGGAAGAACTTTTACCCGTTTTGTGACAAAACCCAGTGTCTAATCAGACCACACCTCTGATCATTTACGTACCTGCTTAGACATACCTGCAGATGTTTCTATTTGGGAGCGATAATTTTTTGGCAATGAGTGTATTTTACACACTGCCCACTAGGGTGAGTGTCACCTGTGCCCCATGGCCTTCATTTAATACTACTCCATAATACTGCAGGCATAGCTTACGGCTGTCCATGTCTTCTCCCTATTGTTGGCGGATGTTTCTGAGGTAACGTGTGTTATTAGAGGGATGGGACAACCAGTGTAATGCGCACTCCAACAGAAGTGCTAGAGATCCTTTCCAGGAAAGATCCTGACTCTTCAGAGATTATCTGCACCATCTGAATGGTGTCTTACAGCCTGACGGGGCTTCGGGGACAGTGGTGGATCATTTGTAAATCTGTGCTGCCTGCCGGGATGGCGTTAATGGGCATCCATCGCCACTTCTCTCCCAGTGGAGCCCAGCAAGGGGTGAGAGAGAGAGTGATTATGTATAGAATCCGTAGAGGCTCTGGCTACACCTGGATTTTTGTGTTAAGCCTTTTTCTTTACAAAATACCAAGCCTTAAAGGGGTTGTCAAGATTTTTTTTTTTTTTTATTCCCTCCCCAAGGCAGTGGTCCCTTTGGAGAGATCCATACTTACCTTTTTCCTGCTCCAAGGCTGTCTGCACTATACTGCCGGTCCACATGGACTACCGCAGCCAATAACTGGACGCATGTGGGGACACGGTACTGCTGAAGACAGTCATTAACCTGTTCATTTCTCCAGTGCTGTCTGCTAGGGCTGGGGAGTTAACAGGGTGCCGGGGTGGCAGCGTGCTGCAGTGTTTTCAGACACAGTCCCCCTTAGTCCAGGCAGCCCCGGGCTTGGCAGTGCTTCCGATGGAGAGTTAAGCCATAGGATTGGGCACTGTCATTGTGGACAGGAACACTATGTGGGCTAGAGTTCCTTCCCTTCTGGTGTGCCACATCCCCTGGGCAGTGAATGGTCACATCACTACCTGGAGCCGCAGCAGTGACGAGAGGCCAGTGTAAGAAAATATTTTACCAGGTTCTACGTCTCGTATCATGCCACTGCAGGTGCAGTGCTACTGCTATGGTTCTGGAGCTTCAGAGATCTCTGTGACTCTGAGTTGGCCAGCTAGTCTGTGGATCCTCCTAAAGCCCCTTTCCTGATGAGCCTCCACCTCTGAAGTTGGTGCACATATGCTCTTACCCTGCCCTTGTGTTTGGCTCCTGGAGGTGGTCTCCTGCTGCTTAACTTTTTTCCTAACTGGCAAATTTTACTTGTGACTCTTGTTTTTTTTTTTGAGGGCAGAGGTACGTTTAAGTCTAGCAGAGAGTGCAGGAAGACTATCCATCTAATAAAATGAGGGCAGAGGTACGTTTAAGTCTAGCAGAGAGTGCAGGAAGACTATCCATCTAATAAAATGAGGGCAGAGGTACGTTTAAGTCTAGCAGAGAGTGCAGGAAGACTATCCATCTAATAAAATATAGTTATGTGCCAAGTGTATGAAGAAGATGGCCTCTGAGGAGTAACCCTCCCTACTGAAGAGTATGAGATCTCTTAGCAAGCCAGAAGTCAACTGGGCTATCAACTTAAGGTTGGCCCCTCTCTCTCTCTCTCTCTCCCTTCACAGACCCCAAACACCTTTTGCTGTGGATACTGAGGGAGAAGTGTTGTCCGAAGTAGACTTAGCCTCTTCTGCTAGTGGTTCTGGTCGTCTCCTTTGGCGGAAAACATGGATTCCCTACTTAAAACCGTTATGAATCTGCAGGGCATCCAGATGTTCCAAGGACTGGGGGGAAGAGAGTTTTTCCTGTCTACAAGAACATTAGTAAACTACTTACCTCACTACCAAACGCACTGCAATTTCTTTTGGACATTTTTGAGGTTTCAAGTGGTTTTATGCTTGGTATAATGGGGCCTTTTGCAGTTTTTAGGGTTGAGGTGTTACGTGCCGTCATACACAGTGTAATGGGGCTATTTTCATTTTTTTTTGAGTCTTTGAGGTGTTTCATTTCATACACGGTATAATGGAGCTCTTTGCAGATTCTTTGAAGCGTTGTGTGATTTCATACACGGTATAATGGAGCTCTTTGCAGATTCTTTGAAGCAGTGTGTGATTTCATACACGGTATAATGGAGCTCTTTGCAGATTCTTTGAAGCAGTGTGTGATTTCATACACGGTATAATGGAGCTCTTTGCAGATTCTTTGAAGCGTTGTGTGATTTCATACACGGTATAATGGAGCTCTTTGCAGATTCTTTGAAGCGTTGTGTGATTTCATACACGGTATAATAGGGCTGTTTGCAGTTTTTTGTGGTAGGGCTGAGGTGCCACATGACAATACACAGTATAACAGAGCTGTTTGCAGATTCTTTGAGGCGTTGTGTGATTTCATACACGGTATAATGGTGCTGTTTGCATTTTTTTGGGGTATTTTTTATTATTTATTTTTGTAAATCACAGAAAATGGCAGGAAAACACAAGATAAAAAAAATGTCGACAACCTGACAAAAACTAATGCAAGAGGAGGGTGGAGACACAGAACAGATACATATGCCACCGAGTAGAGGTACCAGGGGCCCTCTTGTCGCATTGCTGCCTGATTGAGGACCTCCCACCCACCGCCATATTCCTGGCTGACCTCCACCTCTTATTGCTTACCTGACCTTTGATGTTCCGGCTTCTGTCATTGCTATTCCTCATATCCCTCCAGAAGGAAGCCCTTTCCCTTTCGTGGTTCTGCCGTCCAGCCCTTCCCGGTACTACAGCAACTCCCATTATCTCCTCCCCGATACAATAACCATTGGTGCTGTAATGTGTGTGTCACTTTTTCCCCCAGCGCCCCGGTCCTCTCGTCTGTAGAGATATTACACGTGAAGAATATATACTGCATCTCACAGCCTGCAAATACAAGAACGTCAGGACACAGACATCACCCCCTCCTAATACGCGGACGTAAGGACATGTACCAATCACCCCTTCCTAATACACGGACATAGGATATGTACCAATCACCCCCTTCTAATACACGGACATAGGATATGTACCAATCACCCCCTTCTAATACACGGACATGTACCAATCACCCCCTCCTAATACACGGACATGTACCAATCACCCCTCCGAATACGTGGATGTCAGGACATGTAGCAATCACCCCCTCCTAATACACGGACATGTACCAATCACCCCCTCCTAATACACGGACATGTACCAATCACCCCCTCCTAATACGTTGACGTCAGGACACACTCCTCTCACCCCCTCCCAATACACGGACAACTACACGCTCCTCTTAGCCCCTCCCAATACACGGACAACTACACGCTCCTCTTAGCCCCTCCCAATACACGGACAACTACACGCTCCTCTTAGCCCCTCCCAATACACGGACAACTACACGCTCCTCTCAGCCCCTCCCAATACACGGACGGCTACACGCACCTGTCACTCGCATATAGACGAAGCATATCAGATATGAGGAATAGTAGGTGGGTGGATGAGTGAAGGGGGAATTATTACACAAATGAGACTTCAGTAAGAGCGATGCTCTGCAGGTCTCTTTGAAAGTCTAGGGGTTAACAGGGACCTACTGATGCCCCTTAAAACCCTACGGCTCCTAACCAGACACCAGTCCTGGTGCCCTAATAAATCCCTGGATTAACCCCCGAGCTGATGAACCAGCACCTTACGGGCAGAGCTGTGTTCATACGCATTCGGCAGCACTGAGGTTAATAGGGTTTCTATTGCAGCCCCCCCCCCCCATAAATGTGATATCGCTCCACCTTCCCTTCCCAAGTCCCACTTTGTGCTCCTCCAGTACCAGAGTGGCCAGCAGTGAAGGGGTTAATCCCATCCCTTCCCCTCACTGTTAAAATCCTCTGTCCCCCTCCTTATAATAGTACAGTAAATAATAGAAAGGAAAGAAACAAAAAAAAAACTAAACCAGAAACCTAAAGCTGAACGTAAAGCGCCGCTATTTATAACTATATATAAGATATATATATATTTATAATTGTACAGAAATGGGGGAGAAATGAGCGGAACAGAACCAAAGTGGAGTCTGGAACAGAAGGCTGGGAGCTCACAGCGGACGTTGCGTTTCTTGATTCTGGTGGGGGTGGTTGTTGCTGGTTTTGTTTTCGGGGTTCATGTAGTTTTTTCTGTTGCTTTTCTTTGTTGGGGTAGGGGGGGGGTTCACGGGTTGGAGAGGATCCAGGTCTTGGGGATTTAATAATACGACTCTTTCTCTACCCATCCTGTAAGGAAGCGAATGAAGACGTGTAAGAATTACTGAGGTCACCGACATTAAAGGGGTTTGCTGAGATTTTCTTAGCTGACGACCTATCCTCTGGTGTCCTATCCGCTTTATAAAACAGGAGCGTTGTGGCCTTCTCCAGATTTTCCTAGGCCATGTGAGCTCACGTTTATTGGTCACATGGACTAGGTGCAGCTCAGTGACCAGGACTGAGCGCGATGTCAAGCATGGCCACTATACAATGTACAGCGCTGTGCTTGGTCAGCTGAGAGAAGGTTGCAGCGCTACTACAAGCGCTGGCGCCTTCTCTAACAGCGGATCAGCAGGGGTCCTGGGTATCGGACCCCCACCGAACAGATACTGATGACCTATTCAGAGGATAGGTTATCGGTTAAAAAATCTTGTAGAACCCCTTTAAAGGGCTCCCCACTGTTACATGAGTTGGGGGCCAGGAGATAGAACCCTGATCAGTTCCCATTACCAGGTGCCATGGATTCCATTAGTATCACATTGTGCTCTGGGACCCTCCTAATGTCACTGCACTGGTCGTATTTGTGACATGACTTAATGTGTAGACCCATCGGGAGGGGCCTGGCGTTATATCTCATTCTAGATTTTTCCCAGATCTAGCACCTCCCTCGGGCTAAGCTTCATTCACTTGAATGGGAATGAGTTGCAATACCAGCAGCAGCCCATAGGAGACGCTATTTCTGGAGAAAAATGTTTTTTCTTAGCCTAGAGAACCTCTTTGTACATCCATTATGCGTTCCTGTATAGACGCGGTCCGTGCAGCCTCCTTTATGGACCAGTCACATTGATGACACAGGCGTGCTGTGGGCATAGAATTCACTCTACCTGCCTCGTCCATGTAGCATATGCTGAGCACTTACCTCCTGGGTGTCTTCTAAGGATAAGTTTCCGGATCTCATCATATATAAAGATGAGGAAGCTGTATGGGAAGGCACAGAACCACCAGCTGGGCCTATGGATAAAGCAGAGATCCGGATCAGTGCGCTCTTCGGCCTGTGGGGGTTGTACACGGCTGGTAGAATGGCATGGCCCACCCTTCGGGAATCATCAATCAGACTTTTATGACGCATCCAGTCTATATGTTATACAAGTGTCTGGTGGACAGAGCGCTTTAAGCCGCCCTCACCTTGGGGGTCTTTGCATTGATTACTATGACTGTCCTGTTGTAGTGCTACAAGCAAAGCCAAATCCACCCCAAGAATATTCTACAGGACTGACAGTACACGCAGAGCCACCGTCTTCTCCTATTAGATGAGGCCCATGGACTTACTTTAACGGGTACATTCTCAGTGCGATATCCATCCCGGGGCAGTAAGACAAGAACGCTGCAAGGGCGGTTTCTTCAAACAGGCCAAAAATGAGGATCTTATTCCTGTACAAAGAATGAAGGAGACGGTTACCGGCAGATCTCTGACAGTAATCCAGACATAGGAGTAGATACCGGCCGGAGCCTACACAGACGCCCGTCATTATGGACCTCTGCTGATTCCATACTTGGAGGTCTTTATAAAGCCCCCAGACTGATTTTCCTGGACCTCATGTCACATTTCAGTATGACTACCCACACACGTTCGGCTTAACGTCCATCAAAATAGACGGTTTCAGCCAAAATGATCGCTTATCAGATGGAAGGAGCCCGTCATGTTTGCCCGATAGTCGGATGAAAGAACTTTCTTTGAATCATTCCAGAAAGGTTGTTGGATCATCGATGAACTTACAGCCAGTCTGGACTACAACGTGTACACCCGTGAAACAAGTGTTTAGTGGTTGTTAATCCGTCAACCTGATTCTATCTAATGTGTGTGGCCCCCTCAGCAGAACCCCGGGTGCCCCCCGAGAGAAGCAGAAGAACGTGCCGCGGTGTTTTCCATGTTATGTTTGAAAGTATTCGCACTGTATTTGCACAGTACTGTATATGGTGTAAATAAATGTCCAGCCTCCTGAGGCCTGCACCACGCTATATTTATGGTGCAGGCTGTAGCTGGCCACCAAAGCGATCGGAGCAGCCATATGTGGGGTCTCCTGCAGTGACAGACTGACACAGACCATGGACAGAAGGCAGGAGCTGTCACAACTCCTCCTCTGGTATACACTGCCGCTGGCTCTAGTGGTCTCAGGGGTCATGTCACACGATCACCCCGCTGTCACTTGTACAGGTCACTGGGGCTGCAGTGCACCGCCATATACAGTGAAATGATAAAGTCCATTCACAAAAAAACCTTAGATAAGTCCCCGCTCAGGCTTGTAATGTATTAACATTTGCAGAAGAGAATGACAAACGCAAATAAGAAATCTATTTCAGTGGGACTTACATTGACAGGAACAGCTTACTATTTTTAGTAATGTACCAAACTATAAAAAGCTTAAAAAAGTATAAACTGTGAATAAAGTTGACACTAAAGATGATACTGCCATTTGATCACTTACTTCATGCCCTGCTGGAACACCGAGTTCCTTCTGGTTTTGCAGATGATGACGTCGGCCCACTGGACGACCACAATACTGACGAAAAAGGCCGTGTGACATGTGAACTCCACAATCTTGCGCTGCTCGTATGTCTGAAGGAGAGCATAGATATGAGGTCAATGAAGGTGGGAACAAATCTCCACCAGCCCGCTGATCCTCTGCTATAAATGAATCGAAGGCTACGGGTAAGTTACATTTCATGCGTCGTGAACCAAACCAAAGTGCTCAGAGTAACTAGTGGATATTTGCACAAAACAAATTTGTGCCCCATGGACAGCAGTATCAAAAGGGGGAATGAAGACCATGAGCAGTAACTGACGATGACCTCAGCGCGACTTTAGTAAGGGTCTCGAATGATGCTTGGATTTGAGTCTCCACCATGAAGATGCTCGACACTCACCCATTGTTGGCCATAGCTGTCTTCCAAATCATTAACCGTTCTGTCATCCCAGTTTAAACGAATACCAATCAAGTGTGATGGCAAGAACCCATTCTCTGCCAGGATGACTAAGTAGGAGAAGAAGCCGCCGAGAGCCTGGATCATACCTGAGGAGAAACACGAGAAGCAGAAGACGAATGATGGAAAATTGGAAGCTTTATGCTATGTCATCCGTGCCTTTATGTTCTTTGTTAGGGCGTGTTCATCAGTGATTGCGTGAGATATAGAATGATCCCCATCAATCAGCTGTGATCTGTGGTGGGAACTGGCAGTGAGGCCTTGGTTACGTGTGACCTCCGCTTTCAGAACAATGACTGTCTATGGAGTTAGTCTCACATCCACGTCTTAAATGGACCATGAATACCGGACCTGTCCTATTTTGTCTGTTTTTACACCCTGACAGCATCTATACAAGGGGCTGTTTAATGGCCCCTCTTCAGAAAGGCATCCGTGAAAAAAAAAAGGCCATAGAGAGAGGATTGTTTTTTTTTTTCAGTCATGTTAATATAACCTAAGGGGTAAATTTTCCTGCAACACCAGTGACATGGAAGTATTATACACTCTACGAGATAATGGTCCTGAGCAGAGGCCCCTCTATTACCTCAGAATTGGAGGGATTTCCCAAATGAACTCATTTCCAATTACGATATTAGAGACGTTAATGAAGAGGACCTTCATCTAAACGCCAGAGAGAACAGCTACAAAGCGTGTCTTATTCTGGAGAACCCGGCATGTCCTGCACACACAGTCCATTGATATTAGTGGGCATTGTGTGATGCTTCATTTCCCCTGTGATGGCGCTGCAGCAATTTAACACGTGTTGATCGGTGGGGGTCTGATCAGATGTAAATGCTGTACATTAATGATGAGTAAGGTTTACAGTAGTGAATAATATAATGGGAGAACCTGCCAAAATCCAGACCACTGCTTGCCATCACATATACTCACCAATCTGCCCGTAGGCCATGCTGATCAGTCGTTCATTCACCAGTTTGTCTGTACGGGGATTTCTTGGCTGCCTCTTCATGATGTCGCTCTCAGCAGCTTCATAGGCCAGGGAGATGGCGGGAACCTAAAAGACAGGTTTTCATGAAGTTCTAGCCATAATGAAGGATATCGGCCTCCCCTGTGGGACCACGTGCGTGGAGCATTGGACACATTGTCATCGTCTGCCCTCCTGAACTCACCATGTCAGTGCCCAGATCAATGCACAGGATGGTGATGGTGCCCAAAGGCAGAGGGATGTTGGCCATAATGAAGAGCAGGAAGGGGGTGATCTCAGGAATGTTACTGGTCAGGGTGTAGGCGATGGACTTCTTCAGGTTATCAAAGATCAGGCGACCTGTGGAAGGAAAACATTTTCATTTCTCTATGGAGGGGACTTGGGTTCAAAGCTTTGTCTGCCACACATCGTCCATCCCTTCTTACCTTCCTCCACACCGGTGACGATGGAAGCGAAATTATCATCCAGCAAGATCATATCAGCGGCTTGTTTAGAGACATCAGAACCTGCAATTCCCATCGCCACCCCGATGTCGGCTTTCTTCAGAGCCGGGGAGTCATTGACACCATCACCAGTGACGGCCACTATCGCCCCCTGAGAAAGATCAGAAGTTAGATAAGACAAGGTCCCAATTGTTGTCCCAGTGTGACTATGACTGTCATTTCCTGTGAACTGTCTGGGCCTCGTGAGTCACTGGTGGGCCACGTATGTAGGGTTCTCACAGGGATCTACAAAGAGGATCCCAGAAAAAAGCAAAAAAGGGCCCTTGATTTGCATCCTCTCCCCTCCTCCTGCTGAACTTGAAGGACATAGGTCTTCTTTTATCCCAGGTTGTGCATTTGGGGTAAGGGGCTGTGGCTAATCTGAATTGATCCCTATGTCAGCTATATGGGCTCCTTCCGTAGTACGCACACCATTGGTTTCTATCATTCTGAGCCATAAATTACCACCACATTATCCATAGCCTGCAATGTTTCACATCCATGCATTCCGGGGCAGTGTGCCATGCTGTGCCCTCACCTGGCGCTGGCATCCTTCCACAATGATGAGTTTCTGCTGTGGCGATGTGCGGGCAAAGACAATCTCTGTGTGGTTCTGCAGGATCTCGTCCATATGCTCAGTGCTCATGTCCTTCAGGTCTGTACCATGGATCACACAAGCCTTGGCATCCCTGGTGAGACCACATCCACAGAACATTAGTCAGTTTCCTACATCCTCATTACTCTTTATATTAGTTTCTTCACTGTGTCTCCCTCCCCACTTAAGGGATCCAGGAAGCTGAGGTCCAAACTGCTGTCTGTAGGATTATCCCAGGTCTATGGCCCTGCAGAACTTACACAGAGGTGTAAAATATTGTCTTAGCATGTGGAAAAGAATATCCAACAAGAACCATAGAGACCCCTCGTGTTGGAGGACCCAAGAACTCAACAGCAGCCTACACCTCCGCTTCCCAGACCTATGATCCTCCTTCTATCACCTTATCAACATGCTCTACTGGTTCTGGCCTACCTGGGATTGACCTGGGAGACTGGGATGTTGAGTCTGGCTGCAATATCTTCCACGGTCTCATTACCCTCTGAGATGATGCCTACACCTTTGGCGATAGCTTTGGCTGTGATTGGATGATCCCCGGTCACCATGATTACCTGGCGGAACATAAGAATCAGATTATTATCCCCGTGATGTAGACCAGAAATGTCTTCTTTCCTTTCTCCTGCATATCATGGAGTCCTTGCAGAAGATCACATTGGTGTTTTCCAAATGTTGCTTCCTGTCAACATCCTACTGAAGAAAGGGTAAAATAATGAACATGAGCAGTGCCTCGGAAGCTGATCCTCAAGTAGGAGAACCGCAGGTTGGAGACCATTGAAGCCCCCATGCCCAGGAAGCTGCCAGACAACCAAAACTCATGGACCCCACCAATCCTGTAGTCAACCTCTGATCTATTTGGTGATTTCTAGCAGGATTCCCCCTTCAACACCCCCGCCTCACCTTGATCCCCGCACTTCTGCATTTGCCCACTGCGTCAGGTACAGCTGCTCTGGGTGGGTCAATCATAGACATGAGTCCTACAAAGCAGAGGTTCTCAGTGCTGAAATTAAGGTCCTCAGTATCGAAAGCGAAGCCCTTGGGATGCAGTTCCTCTGGGAAATAATAATGGCAGAATCCTGCAGAGAAGAGAAAGAGAAGACATCACCATGACGTGCAAGCTCTCCAAGATGAAGGGACGTGTCTCCATCAGAATGTCTCAGTAGTGCATCCTCGGGCAATGAAATCTCAGCCTAGACATCAGATATGAGAGTTTTCACGTGTCTCTCTGGTCTGTGTATGTAGGATTGTGCACAGCGCTGTGATCATCGTGTCCTCAGACATGGGCAGGCCCATGTATTCTATATTTCTATAGAGTTAGAGCAATTTCCTCTGTGTATGAGGCGCATGGTTTGGTTTTTGCATACCCAGCACTCTCTCCCCAAGTCCTCCGAGCTCCAGGTACGCATTCTGGAATGCCTCTTTCAGCTCCTCATCCAGTGGCTGCTCTTTGCCCTGGATTAAGATGGTGGAGCAGATGTCCAGGATCCTCTCAGGGGCCCCCTTCATTACAAGCAGGTAGCGGTTATCATTAGGGTCTTCAGTCTCATGGATGGACAGCTGAGGAGGAAGGCAAGGTATAAAGAAGCTCAGCCCATAATATAATAGGAACACATGGACGCACGTATTCCTTACTAGAAATGTATGTACTACAATATTGTCTTAATTAAGCTAAAATTACGTTTTTTCAAGATCTAGTAAGGCCAATATCATCAAGGGAACAGCGAGGCAATGGTTAACACAATCTGGGGTGTGCATGCACATCACGGGACCCCCTGAATGTACTGCACCTGCTGTAGTGTAAACCATGAGGTTTTTGAGGCTGATTAATATCATAATGTCGCCTACAGTGACCCTCCTGTCACATGACCCGGGGGGCGACTGCCAAGGGTCGATCTATTTCAGACACTCAATCTCTCACGCCCCTACACGCAGGCCACAGATTGAACATAAATCACACCCCAACACGCTGCCACCATCTATGATATTTATATTAATATACCAAATAATTGGGGCCCCACAGCGCCCACTCCCCGGCAGGCGCACAGCAGCACAGGCCCCACTGACAGCATTTACAATGGAGGTTAAAGGGCTCGTTCAGGACACAAGGCAAAACTAACAAAAACGTCCAGGACTCAGGCTCCAAGAAATAAAATGAAATCACAGACAGAACGTTAGGTCCTTTATACTTAGTGAACGGCTTGATAAGAGTCTGTTTCTGGTCTCGGATCCCCATATTGGTAAAAGAAATGTCCAAAATCCCTCATTTTTATCCCAATTTGGGTGGCGTTGAGAGGAGTCTCCCTCTCAGTTTTGGCCCAGCCTTCTGGGAAGGCCCTCATTACACGTGTACTCCACCTCTCTCACTCAGCCGGCAGATGTGAAATATCAAGTACGCCTTCCCATCCACTCTGATGGACACACGGGCCCCGACATGTTTTCATAATGCCAATATGACTGGTGTAGTGGCCCCAGAATGGGAGATGCTCATTATGGGGGAGTGCCAGCATTGGCAAGTGGGGCGTTTAAACTCCCTGTGATGTCCATGCTATACAACACGTGATTATTACGGTTATTACTAGGTTTTTTTCGGACTATAAGACGTACCAAGGATTTGGAGGAGGAAAATAAGAAAAAAACTATTTTCCATCAAACCTCAGAGCAGGCGCCCAAATCAGATCCCCAAAAGACCCCCATTCTTCATCATACCTCAGATCAGACCCCCATCAGATCTTCCCAGCCTCAGATCAGACCCTCTCAACCTCCATCAGCCTCAGATCAGACACCCAACCAGACCCTATCAGCCGCAGATTGCACCCACCATCCCCACTCGGCCACAGACTATGTTGAAGGGCTCTATTTATCAGACATAATATATCTGTACAGGAAATGGGGTAATGTGTAGTATATACATGTAATTCTGCTGCAAGCAGCACTAGAGGGAGATCACTGTATACAGATTATACAGCCACCACTAGAGGGAGATCACTGTATACAGATTATACAGCCACCACTAGAGGGAGCTCACTACATACAGATTATACAGCCACCACTCGAGAGGGTTCACTACATACAGATTATACAGCCACCACTAGAGGGAGATCACTACATACAGATTATACAGCCACCAATAGAGGGAGATCACTGTATACAGATTATACAGCCACCACTAGAGGGAGCTCACTACATACAGATTATACAGCCACCACTAGAGGGAGCTCACTACATACAGATTATACAGCCACCACTAGAGGGAGCTCACTACATACAGATTATACAGCCACCACTAGAGGGAGCTCACTACATACAGATTATACAGCCACCACTAGAGGGAGCTAACTACATACAGATTATACAGCCACCACTAGAGGGAGATCACTATATACAGATTATACAGCCACCACTAGAGGGAGCTCACTACATACAGATTATACAGCCACCACTAGAGGAAGCTCACTACAGATTATACAGCCACCACTAGAGGGAGCTCACTACAGATTATACAGCCACCACTAGAGTGAGCTCACTACATACAGATTATACAGCCACCACTAGAGGGAGCTCACTACAGATTATACAGTCACCACTAGAGGGAGCTCACTACATACAGATTATACAGTCACCACTAGAGGGAGCTCACTACATACAGATTATACAGCCACCACTAGAGGGAGCACACTACATACAGATTATATAGCCACCACTAGTGGGAGCTCAGTACATACAGATTATACAGTCAACACTAGAGGGAGCTCACTACATACAAATTATACAGCCACCACTAGAGAGAGCTCACTACAAACAGATTATACAGCCACCACTAGAGGAAGTTCACTACATACAGATTATACAGCCACCACTAAGGGAAGCTCACTACATACAGATCATACAGTCACCACTAGAGGGAGCTCACTACATATAGATCATACAGCCACCACTAGAGGGAGCTCACTACATACAGATTATACAGCCACCACTAGAGGGAGCTCACTACATACAGATTATACAGCCACCACTAGAGGGAGCTCACTACATACAGATTATACAGCCACCACTAGAGGGAGCTCACTACATACAGATTATACAGCCACCACTAGAGGGAGCTCACTACATACAGATTATACAGCCACCACTAGAGGGAGCTCACTACATACAGATTATACAGCCACCACTAGAGGGAGATCACTGTATACAGATTATACAGCCACCACTAGAGGGAGCTCACTACATACAGATTATACAGCCACCACTCGAGAGGGTTCACTACATACAGATTATACAGCCACCACTAGAGGGAGATCACTACATACAGATTATACAGCCACCACTAGAGGGAGCTCACTACATACAGATTATACAGCCACCACTAGAGGGAGCTCACTACATACAGATTATACAGCCACCACTAGAGGGAGCTCACTACATACAGATTATACAGCCACCACTAGAGGGAGCTCACTACATACAGATTATACAGCCACCACTAGAGGGAGCTCACTACATACAGATTATACAGCCACCACTAGAGGGAGCTCACTATATACAGATTATACAGCCACCACTAGAGGGAGCTCACTACATACAGATTATACAGCCACCACTAGAGGAAGCTCACTACAGATTATACAGCCACCACTAGAGGGAGCTCACTACAGATTATACAGCCACCACTAGAGTGAGCTCACTACATACAGATTATACAGCCACCACTAGAGGGAGCTCACTACAGATTATACAGTCACCACTAGAGGGAGCTCACTACATACAGATTATACAGTCACCACTAGAGGGAGCTCACTACATACAGATTATACAGCCACCACTAGAGGGAGCACACTACATACAGATTATATAGCCACCACTAGTGGGAGCTCAGTACATACAGATTATACAGTCAACAGTAGAGGGAGCTCACTACATACAAATTATACAGCCACCACTAGAGAGAGCTCACTACATACAGATTATACAGCCACCACTAAGGGAAGCTCACTACATACAGATCATACAGTCACCACTAGAGGGAGCTCACTACATATAGATCATACAGCCACCACTAGAGGGAGCTCACTACATACAGATTATACAGCCACCACTAGAGGGAGCTCACTACATACAGATTATACAGCCACCACTAGAGGGAGCTCACTACATACATATTATACAGCCACCACTAGAGGGAGCTCACTACATACAGATTATACAGCCACCACTAGAGGGAGCTCACTACATACAGATTATACAGCCACCACTAGAGGGAGCTCACTACATACAGATTATACAGCCACCACTAGAGGGAGCTCACTACATACAGATTATACAGCCACCACTAGAGGGAGCTCACTACAGATTATACAGCTACATACTGAATGTATAAGCTCCTCCTAGTGGTGGCTGCACATATTGTGACTTCGAGTAGGCAAAACAGTTCACTTTGGGGCCCCATGGCATGTGCCCGCCCTGTGTGTTTGTACATATTGTATTTATTATGTCCTCCATTGCCACACTAGGTATGAACCCGGAGGCAGAGACAGATCCTTCTGGTATCTGATGGTGTGTGCACGCTGTATTTCTAGCCCTTGCCTCTGCCGTGTCTGGCTGATGGGATTAGGTTCATGTGTGCACGCGGTGTGTGGTCAGGCGAGAGGAGAGGTAAAACGCTTTTATGTTATTATGAAATGAATGTTAAGAAGGATCAGGATCTACAGCAGCCGGGACTAATCTCCAGAGAGAGGATGACAAAGGTGATCGAGGAGAGTGAGAGGCATGAAAGAGGCAGTGTAGGGTCATGGGGCTGAAGTCGTGGACCAGCAATGATATCCAGAATGACTGCTTTACTCCAGGGACAGCACCACAGCTTCCATGGGTGGTCTCTGAGGGCTAGCTGTAGTATCAGACACAACCTGTTTGTCTAATTCTGAGATCATATCATTGTGGAGGGCCGAGACTCCCCAATGTCATCTACTCATGTGTCTGTGAAGAACAGTCTGCTGTTTTAGGTATTCGCATTCCCAGCACTCACCCCCACACCGTCCTTTCCTCTAGTGTGACCACTGGGCCTGTGTTACTGAATGGTGTACCCGCTGGATACAAGAAGCCTATACTGCCCATTGGTAGACGTTTCCCCCAGTTTCACTGGTTTGACAGGAACCTCCTGGGACTGGGTATCTGCTCCGCACCTCATGAATACAGCACTGCCCTCAGATCACACATATCATATGACCTGGGAAGCTCAATTTTTGGCCCATTATGTAGAATTCGTTCCTATTTTCCCCATTTAGTTCTCACCTGATATTTGTTGGTGGAGTTGAAAGGAATCTCGGCTACTTTCTTGTACTTTTCCCTCATTGCCTTGACCGATCCGCAAGACAACTCGATGCATTTAAGGAGAGCGGACTCAGAGGCGTCCCCTGCCACATCCCTCTGTGATGGAGACAATCATGGGGTCATATACCAAACCATACACAGGCTTCTACATGGCGGCCAGTACACGACATCCACACTTTGGCCAGTCAAGGTCACACACCTTCAGTACAGGAATGTTGTCATTGCCTGCTTTAAAGACAGCACGGTTACACAGGGAAGCAACTCGAGCCAAGGCCACCCAGGTGAGCGAACTCTTGTCAAATGAAGTCCCTAAGAGAAGACATGGGAGGAGAAGGTTGTGGTGAGAGGACAGAAGAAGACATCTTGGGGAAAATCAGTGTGTGCTTTGTGCGTAGTCCCAGACCTGACTGGTCCTCTGTGGTGTCAGCCTCATGGATCTGGTTGTCAAACCACATATGTGCCACAGTCATCCGGTTCTGTGTAAGGGTTCCGGTCTTGTCTGAGCAAATGGTTGATGTCGATCCCAGAGTCTCCACAGCTTCCAAGTTTTTCACCAGGCAGTTCTTTCGAGCCATGCGTTTGGCGGTCAGAGTTAGACATACCTGCCGGGACAAGACCATGCATATCCATTATACAGTGCATTTGGAAAGTTTTCTGACCCTCTCACTTTTTTCGCATTTTGTAGTTGCGGCCTTGTGCTAAAATTTTTAAAAAAAAGTTTTTCCAGTCAATCTGCAGTCAGTCCCGCCTAATGAGAAAGTGAAAACAGAATGTGTGAAATTTTTTGCAAATGTATTAAAATGTAAAAACTAAAATTTGCATGGACATAAGTATTCATCCCTTTGCTCTGACGCTTGACATTTAGCTCTGGGGCCTCCCACTTGTCTGGATCATCTTTGAGATGTTCTACACCTTGACTGGAGTCACCTCTGGTAAATTCAGCTGATTGAAAATTATTGGGTCAACCATCAATGCAGCCTCCACCAATCTGAACTTTATGGCAGGTTTGCCAGAAAGAAGCCTCTCCTCAGTAAAAGACACATAAAAGCTGCCTGGAGTTGTAAAAAAAGCACCTAAAGAAGTCTCGGACTATGAGAAACAAGATTCTGAGGCGACAGGGAGACCGGTCAGGGTGGAGGGAAAGCTGAATGGAGCAAAGTCCAGAGATATTCTAAATGAGAATCTGATCCAGAGCTCTGGACCTCAGACTGGGCCGAAGGTTCATCTTCCAACAAGTCAATGACCCCCGGCCAGGACAACACAGGAGCGTCTGAGGGACAACTCCGTGAATGCCCTTGAGGGGCCACAGTCAGAGCCCTGAACCCAATGGAACATCTCTGGACCTGAAAATAACTGTCCACCGACGACCCCCATCCACCCTGACAGAGCTGGAGAGGATCTGCAGAGAAGAACGGACGAAAATCCCCAAACCTTGTGGCATCATCTCCAAGAAGAGACAAAGGGGCTTCAACTAAATCCTGGGTAAAGGGGCTGAAGACTTATGTCTTGGGTAAAGGGGCTGAAGACTTATGTCAATGTGAGATTTTAATTTGTCCGTTTTAGTAAATTAGTAAAGATTTCTCACCTTCTGTTCTCACTTTCTCATTATGGGGGATTGAGTGCAGAAAGATGGGGGAACTGATAGCCCAAGGAGCAAGAGAACAGAATGTGAGGACACTGAGGGGTGTGAGGACTTTCTGAATGCTCTGTGTAAGCATCTGCGGGGTCTGATCACCCAGAACCAATGCACAGCCCTCTGAGTATATGAGAGCGCCTCTCTGGACCCCAGGTGAAGTTGGGAATCGCAGCACAGCCCATTCAAGTGGATGGTTAAAAGTTGTGATTCCAGGACTAAGTTGGGATGGATACTGTTCACAAAAATGTAGAGCTGTGGGCCGTGGCACTTAACCAAGCAGTTTGGCCCCTTTCTTTTAGGGGCCCAGGCAATCAATACTTCACCATCAATGACACTGAAGCCATGTCTATAGAATATGCCTGTCTATGTGTTACCTTATACAGTGATACTCCTACTTCTCCGTATCATCATATAACTGGGCCGGCCTGACAGAATGTTTCCCAGCAAGCCCTCCACAAATACTCTGGGGCGCCAGGGAACCTGATAAAGGGTTCCCCAAAATATATCAAAGAGCTTAAGCTCTACCAAGAGTCTTGTACATTTCATATATAAATATGCTGTGACAGTCAGACGTCTCCAGTACTTACAGTGACAGTGGCCAGAAGCCCCTCTGGTACGTTAGCCACAATAATTCCGATGAGGAAAATGACGGCCTCCAGCCAGGAGTACCCCAAAATGAGAGAGAGGACGAAGAAGCTGATTCCCAGGAACACTGCCACACCGGTGATCAGATGGATAAAATGCTCAATTTCCTTGGCTATTGGGGTCTTTCCGACTTCTAGACCCGAAGCCAATGTAGCAATGCGGCCCATCACTGTCCTGTCCCCAGTGGCCACGACCACACCACGGGCTGTACCTAAAAGGTCATCAGTCAGGTCAACAATGAGATTTCTAAGAGTTCTCTACTATTTTCATATTACATATATGGCATGGCCCTCAGATCCTGGGAATGAGGAGATCCTGTTGCACAATCCCAGTGCATGGACTATGCTGCCAGATTTTGGACCCCTGAGGTCACTATATGATGTATCCTATTCATTATTTCCCAGAAACTTACTTTTCTTGTTATCACAAAAACGTGGCTGAAACTCTCCAACACAGCCTCTCCTGCTGCGCTCTCCTGTGGGAAACTCCACTTTACCCACAGTCCCTGTCCAGACAGACATGGTGGAGGTGTTGGCCGGCTGCCTCCGGGCTCCTGTCTCACTTCCTTCTTTGGCCGTGCGCAATAGTCCTCCACATCCACCCACAGAGACGCACACACACTAGACCTTGTCTTCAACCGCCTCTGCTCCCCATAATCTCTCAAACTCCCCTCTCTGACCACGATCTACGGACATTCACAAACACTCTTTCAACAACTGCTATTCCAGTCCATAAATTAGCAACCTCAGACATCTTTCTATTCACACACTCTCTGCCTCCATCTTCTCTTCCCTTCATGATGCTGACTCTGCTGCTGTTTTCTGACATATCACTTCAGCTCATGACTCAGTCGCAGAACTTGTCAAATCCACTGACAACCCTGGCACACTCCCCAGACGAAAACTGAGACGCCCTTGTAGAGTTGCAGAACGATGCTGGAAGACTTCATCACATTCAAACAAGCATTTCTCAACTTTTAAGTCTGAATTCTCTTCTTTTATCATCTCTTTCCCACAACCCTAAACAACTGTCTAATATCTTAACACTCTACTCCGTCCCCCGGTTCCCCCTCCACAACCCCTCATGTTGGTTGAAGAAAGCTTCAACCAACAACTTCCTCAGCATCTGAGGGATCTACTCAGTCTTCATCCCACATAACCCAGTTTACCACCATCATTATGGAAAAGCTTTCCACCTTAATCTGTGGATCACACCTCACCACCTGCGCCCTTGACCCAATCCCATACCTTTATGCTTATTATACCTTTATGGTTTAGCCCTGACCCATCTCTTCAACCCGTCTCTAACCACTGGAGTATTCCATTCTTCTTTTAAACATGCCACCATCGCACCCATAATCGAGAAGCCTTCCCTGGACCCCTCCTATTTATCCAGATATCGTCCCATACTCCCATTTGCATCAAAACTCCCAAAACAACATGTCCATCTTGAACTGTCCTCCTGCCTCTCACCCCACTCACGTTTTGATCCACTACAATCCAGCTTCCATCCCAATCACTCCACTGTAACCACCCTAACCAAAGTCGCCAATGATCTGCTAGCTGCCACAGTTAAATTCCATTACTCTGTCCTTCTCCTTCTTGAACTGTCCTCTGCCTTTGCCGTAGTTGCTCACTCTCTCCTGTGGCAAACCCTCTCATCCCTCAGCATCAGAGACCTGGCCCGCTCCTGGATCTCCTTGTATCTCTAACCGAACATTCAGTCTCCTCCTCATGACGCCCCCTCTCTGTTGGTGTCCCTCAAGGCTCTGTCCTCAGTCCCTACTTTTCTCCATTTATAACTTCAGCCTGAGACAGATCATAGAGTCCCATGGCTTCCAATACCACCTCTAGGCTGATGACACTCAAATTTACCTCTCTGGCCCAGATGTCGCTTCCCTTCTATCCAGAATCCCAGCATGTCTATCAGCTATATCTTCATTCTTCTCCTCCTGCTTCCTAAAACTCAACCTGGAGAAAACAGAATTCATCATCTTTCCCCCATGTCGCTCAGCCCACCTACCAGACCTATCCATTACAGCCAATGGCACCTTGCTTTCTCCAGACTCACAAGTCTGCGGCCTTGGGATAACATTTTATTCTGTCTTTCAAGCCATACACACAACCCTTACCACCTCCTGCCGCCTTCAACTCAAGAACATCTCTCATATTCCCTCTTTCGTCAAATCTCAGTCAACTAGAATGCTAACTCATGCCCTCATCGTCTCCTGCCTGAACTACTGCAACTCTCCTCTGTGGCCTCCCATCTGGCACCCTCACACTGCTTCAATCTATCCTCAACTCTGCTGCCCGGTTAGTCCAGCTCTCCCTTTGTTTCTCCTCTGCCAATCTCTTCACTGGCTCCCCATTGCCCGGTTAATTCAGTTTGAGATACTAACAACTACTGTACATATAAGGTGTTCTCAACCTGTCGCCTCCTTACATCTCTGACCTGCTTTCCGGATACATCCCCACACGTAATCTCTGATCCTCACAGCACCTTCTTTTTTTCTGCTGATCTGCTCCTCACACGTCGTCTACAGGATTTCACATGTGCAACCCCCATACTACCTCAACACATCAGACTCTCCCACAACATCCAAACCTCCAAAAGCCACCTGAACACTCGCCTCTTCAGGAACGTCTACCACCTGCCATCAAACAGCCATAAGAGCAGCCTTCACCCACACCTACTGTCTCCTCCCCGCTTCTCTTGTAGATTGTAAGCCCTTGCAGGCAGGAT
The DNA here is from genome assembly GCA_033119425.1 of Bufotes viridis. Taxonomy (NCBI): domain Eukaryota; kingdom Metazoa; phylum Chordata; class Amphibia; order Anura; family Bufonidae; genus Bufotes; species Bufotes viridis. The sequence continues at coordinate 600,712,235 of CM065590.1, read as the reverse complement.
CCTCGCCCCCCGTGTACCAGTCTGTTAATAAGTTCCCACTCATTGTACTTGTTTTTGTCCTTGTTTTGTTTTATATTATGTATACCTCCTTTTAGATGTACAGCACCGTGGAAGTAATAAAAATATTAATAATAATTCATTATATGGTGTTGGTGGCTCAAGGTGGACATTGTAGGGATCTTTAACCCCATTAGAGTTAATGGATGTAAGCAAAGACTGGTCAGGGACATGTAGGAGGATCCTCATGTAGTTTCCATATACAGCTTTAAGCTTTCCCTACTGTGGCCTAAGAAAAATTCGTACTCATCTTCTAGTAGATGGCCAAGTAAACTTTTTGCTAATCATCTATACTGCTGTCCACTGATTTCTCATGCTATCTAAACCCTAATGATGATGGCCAAAGCTTGAGCAAAGTCATTCATTACCTTCTACACAATTGGTGGAGAAGAAAGTGATGTTACGTGTCTCAAGAGGGTTATCATGAGTGCAGTCGGGGGACCTGGTCTGGGGCTCAGATTCACCGGTCAAGGAAGAATTATCGACCTGAAGACGTAGAGTAAAACGGTGGAAGGAAAAGAAAAGATTTAGAGAAGAAATGAACGAGGAAGTAAAGGAGAAGAAATATGCAAAGACACAGAAAAAGTGCTTAATTTGAAAAGGGAATTGGAGATAAGTCACATATGTATGGTGGAGTCAGTGTAGAACGTGATGAAAGCTTCTCATCCACTCAATAGAAGTTCCCTTGATATAGGTGTTATGCAGTCTGACAATTGGTTTCCCAAATAATAGTGAGGAACTGGTGGGAAGACAATCTCTTTGTTATGCCAGTAGCCACCATTGTACAACTTGATGTGTTACTATTGAGCTCTTGCTACAACTACTCATACAAAGATTTCAGGAAAGCTCCTCAATGCTGTCTGCTGAGGAATGAATGCAACCATTCTGGAGGAGCCTAACCTCAAGAGATGCTCCTTGGGATTTGATATTAATGCTGATCATTGTGTATTACCACTCACTTTACAACCATGTGCAGAAATGATCCTTAGATCAGCTGGTACTCGGTCTCCACCTTTGATCTCCACCAGGTCACCAACCACAACTTCCTCAGCGTTCACTTGCATTTTCTCACCTTCTCGGATAATTAAAGCTTGCTAGGAGAAGAAACAGACAGTAATCATTGGTGATTATGATGAGGAAATGTATGGACTAGGAGGAAGGCTCTACAGACATGGAGATGTGATTATGGTGAGAGGGTACAAAATATGGAATATGACTGACGATTTAAAGGGAACCTGTCAGAAGATTTGGGCAGCAAGAAATACTATGTTTTACTCTGAAACTCTGCAGGATTATGGGGAGAAAACTCAGAAAGGCGGGTCTCTGCCAGCTTCTTCCTGCCAGACTTAATTGACAAGTGTCTCCATATACACAAACTAGGAGAGACCTGTCAATCAAGCCAAACAGGAAGAAGCAGCAGACTCTTCCCCTCATGCCCAGCATTTTTTCCCCCCATGCCCAATCTGTTTTTCACTGTGCTTGGATTCTCTCTTCTCATCATGGCCAGACTCTACTTCCCATGCCTGAATTCAACTTCTTGTGCCCAGACTTTCCACCCTATGTCTGGAATCTTCTTCCTGAGAATGGACCTTTTTTCACACCTGGAGTCTTCATTGTACCCAGACTCTTTCACCAAATTTGGACTCTTCCTATGCCCAGATTCTTCTCACCATGCCTAGATTCTTCTAACCATGCCAAGACTATTCTCACCGTGCCAAGACTCTTCTTCCCCTGCCTGGACTCTTCTCATTATGGACAGACTCTTCTCACCATAGCAAGACTCTTCTTTCTCTGCCCAGACTATTTTCCGTTTGTCTAGACTCTCCTCATCATGGCCAGACTCCAATTCCCAAGCCTGGACTTTATTCCCTGTGCCTGTACTCTACTCCCTGGGGTCAGACTCTTCTCACCAAGCCTAGAATCTTCTCACCATGCCCAGACTCTTCTCACCATGCAAAGACTCTTCTCATCATGCAAAGACTCTTCTCACCATGCAAAGGCTCTTCTCACCATGCCCAGGCTCTTCTCACCATGCAAAGACTTTTCTCACCATGCCCAGACTCTTCTCACCATGCAAAGACTCTTCTCATCATGCAAAGACTCTTCTCACCATGCAAAGGCTCTTCTCACCATGCCCAGGCTCTTCTCACCATGCAAAGACTTTTCTCACCATGCCCAGACTCTTCTCACCATGCAAAGACTTTTCTCACCATGCCCAGACTCTTCTCACCATGCCCAGACTCTTCTCACCATGCAAAGACTCTTCTCACCATGCAAAGACTCTTCTCACCATGCAAAGACTCTCCTCTCTGTGCCCAAACCATTCACTCTGTACCCAAACTCTTCTCACCATACCCAGACTCTCCTTTCTGTGTGCAGATTCATCTCATAATGCTCAGATTCTTTTCACTATCTCCAGACTCTTCTCACTGTGCCCAGAATCTTTTCACTCTGCTTGGACTATTCTTCTGGTGCCTCTTCTTCCTGTCTAGACTCTTATCCCAATGCCTAGACTCTTGTCATCACGGACAGACTTTAGTTACCCCCAATTTCTGGCTTCTACTCCCTGTGCCCAGACTTTTCTCACTGTGCATGTACCCATCTCTCCATGCCTAGAATCTTCTCCCTGTGCCCAGACTCTTCTTACCAACCCTATACTTAACCTACCATACCCAGACACTTATAATCATATGAAGACCCCTTCTCACCTTTCCTAGATGCTTCCCACCATACCCAGAATCTTCCCACCATACCCAGAATCTTCTCACTATGCCCAGACTCTTTACACTATGCCCAGCCTCATCTCACTGTGCATATACTCTAATTCTTCGATCTGGACCCTTTCTCTATACCTAGATGCTTCTTCCTGTGCCCAGACTCTTCTCATCAAGCTTAAATTATTCTCAGCATGGATGCACTCTTCCTACCAAGCCTAGACTCTTCTCACAACACCCAGACTCTTCTCACCATGCCCAGACTCTTCTCACCATACCCATACACGTCTATCTGTGCCCAGACTCTTCTCACCGTACGCATACACGTCTATCTGTGCCCAGACTCTTCTCACCATACCCATACACGTCTATCTGTGCCCAGACTCTTCTCACCATACCCATACACGTCTATCTGTGCCCAGACTCTTCTCACCATGCCCAGACTCTTCTCACCATACCCATACACGTCTATCTGTGCCCAGACTCTTCTCACCATACCCATACACGTCTATCTGTGCCCAGACTCTTCTCACCATACCCATACACGCCTCTCTGTGCCCAGACTTTTCTCACCATACCCATACACGCCTATCTGTGCCCAGACTCTTCTCACCATACCCATACACGCCCATCTGTGCCCAGACTCTTTCTCACCATGCCCAGACTCTTCCTCACCATACTCATACACGTCTATCTGTGCCCAGACTCTTCTCACCATACCCATACACGTCTATCTGTGCCCAGACTCTTCTCACCATGCCCAGACTCTTCTCACCATACACATACACGTCTATCTGTGCCCAGACTCTTCTCACCATACCATACATGTCTATCTGTGCCCAGACTCTTCTCACCATACCCATACACGTCTATCTGTGCCCAGACTCTTCTCACCATACCATACATGTCTATCTGTGCCCAGACTCTTCTCACCATACCCATACACGTCTATCTGTGCCCAGACTCTTCTCACCATACCCATACACGTCTATCTGTGCCCAGACTCTTCTCACCATACCCATACACATTTATCTGTGCCCAGACTCTTCTCACCATACCCAGACTCTTCTCTCCATGCCCAGACTCTTCTCACCATACCCATACACGTCTATCTGTGCCCAGACTCTTCTCACCATACCCATACACGTCTATCTGTGCCCAGACTCTTCTCACCATGCCCAGACTCTTCTCACCATACCCATACACGTCTATCTGTGCCCAGACTCTTCTCACCATGCCCAGACTCTTCTCACCATACCCATACACGTCTATCTGTGCCCAGACTCTTCTCACCATACCCATACACGTCTATCTGTGCCCAGACTCTTCTCACCATACCCATACACGTCTATCTGTGCCCAGACTCTTCTCACCATACCCATACACGTCTATCTGTGCCCAGACTCTTCTCACCATACCCATACACATTTATCTGTGCCCAGACTCTTCTCACCATACCCATACATGTCTATCTGTGCCCAGACTCTTCTCACCATACCCATACATGTCTATCTGTGCCCAGACTCTTCTCACCATACCCATACACATTTATCTGTGCCCAGACTCTTCTCACCATACCCATACATGTCTATCTGTGCCCAGACTCTTCTCACCATGCCCAGACTCTTCTCACCATACCCATACACGTCTATCTGTGTCCAGACTCTTCTCACCATACCCATACATGTCTATCTGTGCCCAGACTCTTCTCACCATACCCATACATGTCTATCTGTGCCCAGACTCTTCTCACCATACCCATACATGTCTATCTGTGCCCAGACTCTTCTCACCATACCCATACACGTCTATCTGTGCCCAGACTCTTCTCACCATACACATACATGTCTATCTGTGCCCAGACTCTTCTCACCATACCCATACACATTTATCTGTGCCCAGACTCTTCTCACCATACCCATACACATTTATCTGTGCCCAGACTCTTCTCACCATACCCATACATGTCTATCTGTGCCCAGACTCTTCTCACCATACCCATACACATCTATCTGTGCCCAGACTCTTCTCACCATGCCCAGACTCTTCTCACCATACCCATAGATGTCTATCTGTGCCCAGACTCTTCTCACCATGCTCAGACTCATTTGGCTGTGTTACGCCTCTTCTTGCTGTGCCCAGATTTTTCTCCCTGTGCCTGGACTCTTCTCACCATGCCTAATTTCAACTCACCATGTTCATACTATTCCTCCTCTGCCCTTCTTATTACTTATATACCTTTTCCTGACATGCTACTGCCTTTTAGAGTAAAACATAGAGCCAGATTTACTAACACACGTGTTCCATAAGCCAGGCTTAGTAAAAATTTAGATGGGGTAAGATGTGCCACATTTATTGAGAGGCATGCACCTCTTAATAAATTAGTTGCATCTTGGGCTGTCCATGCACCACAAACTGAAATCTACACTGGCTATGAATTAACACAGATTTTCACTATATTTTAAGACCGTTTTCAGTTCGCCTGAGGAGGCCCACCCCTTTTACTAAGCCCCACCTACTTTTTTGAAAAGTGGCATGAGTGGCATAAAATACCAAAAAGTTGAAAATGTTTTTGCAAAAAACAGTGACTTTTGTATTCCAGTTTTCGCATTCAGCTGTAATACATTTCCCCCATAGTTCTTTCTATTGAGGGAGTCTTAGACTTTCATGGCAGGTTCCCTTTAAGGAGTCACACACCTGGGGCACCATGTTCTTGAAGGACTCCATGATCTTTGAGCTCTTGGCCTCTTGGTAGTAGGAGAAGCAGCCGGTGATGATCACCACTGCGGCCAAAACGATACCGAGGTACAGCTAAAAGAAGAAGAAACACCTCTAAAATCTAGAAGGAAGTCGTCACTCTTGTTGTCAAGGAACCTTCACCAGAATTAGGCCATCACATCATTGACATCTTCAGGATCCTTCTCGACCTCAGCCTTGCACAAACCTTCTCCTGATTCTCGAAAACCACTGACTTTACATAACCTTTTGCGCTGACCATAATGCTCAGTGCAACCATCATGAGTACAACTGGGACCCAATGCACAATCTGTACCCCCTTGGCCCCCACCTACCTTGTGCCATTTATAATACTGCCCCTGTGACAGAGAGGCCACTCACCAGGTGCCACTGCTACCCCTGCACCCCCTACAGTTATGTCCGTGGCAGTCATGTTACTCATCTACGCACAACTACATGGTTGGAAGATCAATGCAGAATGATAAAGTTGGCTGTGTCCTGGGATTGACTCTACTATTCACAATCACCTCATTTCTGTCTGCACAATGCCAGTCTGCATAAATAATGGAGAAAGATAGGTTTATTGTTATTACAGACTCCAGCCGCGCCATTAAATGGATGTATGACCTGGTTTATAATCCATGTTCTCATGGGTACGTTTGGCTAGGGGGCACTAATAGCAGATTTGATGTTTTACCGCACAGCATTTGATTTTTACGGCTCTAGGATTTATAATGCATGCAACGTGCAATATACAAATGTGTATCAGGTCGTACATAGAGAATAGGGGCCCCACAGCAAAGGTCATAAGGGGCCTCTAATTTGGTGCTGGTGGACACCTCCGCAATCTTACCCACTGTTTGTCCTGATGCTGTAGGGCCCGTGAAGAGGGGCTCTTTACACAGCTTCTCTAAATCCATTAAAACAAGAGATAAGACCAAACCTAACTGGGTCCCCTCTCTGCAGGGGCCACATATCATCCTCAGAAGCTTCCACCAAGGCCCATGCACCCTTGACATCCAGCACCTTATCAGTATATCATTGTAGACATAACTCACATTGTCCCTTGACGGTTCATCCTCTGTACCCGCTAAGATACCATACGCCAGAAAGCAGAGAATGGCCCCGATCCACAGCAGGATGGAGAATCCACCGAAAAGCTGGCGACAAAATTTGATCCACTCAGGTGTGGTGGGTGGTGGAGTGAGTGCATTAGGACCATCTCTGGCCAGGATCTCAGCTGCTTTACTGAGTGTCAGCCCCTAGGGAAATAGAGAATGGTCCATGTGATGGAGGAAACGATATGAGCTTCTCAGCCTCATCTTTGTAGCACCAGGTATGAAGCACTGACCTGTACACAGTCCGTGTTGTATTTTCGGCACACTTCTTCCACTGACATTTTGTGCTCTGTCTGCAAACATAAGAGAAAGTTAGTGATGGGCAATAATGGGCACACTATGTCCCTGATACTGGGGGCAGACTAGAAGTGCCACGGGCCCAATTGCTAGTGACCTCATCATGGACACCATTGATGGGGCCAATGGTCTTGACCACTCAGCCCATTCCTACAAAGCCTGATGATGATGTCATGAGCTCAGGAGATCCCCACTGCATCTCAGGTGAGTAATATGATGGATGATGGGAGTGCTCAATCTATGGGCAAAGAACTGAAGTGAACTCTACACCCAACAATCGTAACAGAAGATTACGAGGAGCGCAGCACGCACCATGGACACTTCTTTCTTGAGTTCATCCAATTCTTTCTTTGCTGCCTTAGCCTTGTCAGAGGATTTTCCATCTTTACGGTCCTCTGTGGTGGCCACCCGGTAACTATCTGACCGGCCATACTGCAAAAGAAGAAAAGGAACTGACATTTTGGAAATAGAAATCCCAGACCTCGAAGAGCAGAAAATAAATGAGTAGATCTCACCTGATGGCGATTTATTGATGGACAGAAAACAGCACTGTGGACTGTGACGCATATAGAGGAGAAAAACTCCAGCATCAATTTCCAATAGAAACTGCAGCTTTTTTATGTCCATTATAAAATCCAGTACAGGTACATACACCGCTTACATGTTTCAGGCACCAGGTTTGCCGTCACTCATAGCTGAGGGAGATAAATAACTCATATATATGTACACCTCTATATATACACACAAGCCATGCAGGATACTGCTGCCATGTGGACACACTTCACAAAAGCTTGGTGATAAGATTCTCACATGGCTGCAGTGTCACCAAGCCTTTGTGGAGAATCGGAGAGCGGTGTCATCATGGCGGCAGAGTCCTGGGAAACCTATCACCAAGCCTTTGTGGAGAATCGGAGAGCGGTGTCATCATGGCTGCAGAGTCCTGGGAAATGTATCACCAAGCCTTTGTGGAGAATCGGAGAGCAGTGTCATCATGACTGCAGTGTTCTGGGAAACTTATCACCAAGCCAATGTAAAGAAACGGAGAGCGGTGTCCACATGGCTGCAGAGTCCTGGGAAACTCATCACCAAGCCTTTGTGGAGAATCGGAGAGCGGTGTCATCATGGCTGCAGAGTCCTGGGAAATTTATCACCAAGCCTTTGTGGAGAATCGGAGAGCGGTGTCATCATGGCTGCAGAGTCCTGGGAAACTCATCACCAAGCCTTTGTGGAGAATCGGAGAGCGGTGTCATCATGGCTGCAGAGTCCTGGGAAACTCATCACCAAGCCTTTGTGGAGAATCGGAGAGCGGTGTCATCATGGCTGCAGTGTCCTGGGAAACTTATCACCAAGCCTTTTTGGAGAATCGGAGAGCGGCGTCCACATGGCTGCAGAGTCCTGGGAAACTCATCACCAAGCCCTTGTAAAGAATCGGAGAGCGGTGTCATCATGGCTGCAGAGTCCTGGGAAACTCATCACCAAGCCTTTGTGGAGAATCGGAGAGCGGTGTCATCATGGCTGCAGAGTCCTGGGAAACTCATCACCAAGCCTTTGTGGAGAATCGGAGAGCGGTGTCATCATGGTTGCAGAGTCCTGGGAAATGTATCACCAAGCCTTTGTGGAGAATCGGAGAGCGGTGTCATCATGGCTGCAGAGTCCTGGGAAATTTATCACCAAGCCTTTGTGGAGAATCGGAGAGCGGTGTCATCATGGCGGCAGAGTCCTGGGAAATTTATCACCAAGCCTTTGTGGAGAATCGGAGAGCGGTGTCATCATGGCGGCAGAGTCCTGGGAAATTTATCACCAAGCCTTTGTGGAGAATCGGAGAGCGGTGTCATCATGGCGGCAGAGTCCTGGGAAATTTATCACCAAGCCCTTGTGGAGAATCGGATAGCGGTGTCATCATGGCTGCAGAGTCCTGGGAAATTTATCACCAAGCCTTTGTGGAGAATCGGAGAGCGGTGTCATCATGGCTGCAGAGTCCTGTATCTACGGCAGTCCATGTACCAGAAACTGAAGTCTCCAGAGGGCCACGTTAAGCCACACCCTCCTGATAAGTTGCACCCCTTTTTACAAAAAGTCTCAAATTATGGTGTAAATATGGTGTAGTGTTATTTTTTGTCGCACTTTCCATTTGTTGATATGTGCTTTTATATTTGCACCAAAGCCACAGCTAAGGGTACGGACACAAGTCCCTATCATCTTCACCTGGTTAATTTCACCCTGTGAGTTCACTCGCTCCATTTGCTTGTGTTGTATATACAGAGGTGGGTCATGTTCTCTCTCTCAGATATGAGTAACGACATAAGTGGTGGCCGAAGCTTGTAAGGTTGAGTTCACACTTCAGTTATTTTGAGCCAAAACCAGTAGTGAATAACAAAAACTGAAAAGAGGTGGGTTACCTTAAAAACATAACTTTTAATGATACGTAAAACGCCCATGAGTGAATCAATTGTCGTGTGCAATTGTAGGTGAGCAGGGTACTGTTACCCCAATCCTGATGGGTTTGTAAGTCTCTAGGGGTGGGGGATAGGATGGGAGGGGTGGGGGGTGCTGGGTCTCTGCCCCTACTGTACACCCTAGCTCTAGGTCCCTTATCCTAACCACCGCACACCTCCACACAGGGACGTGTCCTTCCCTAAACAGTGCAGTGACTGCCCAGCTTCGTCCTGAAGGGGAAGGGTAGAGGGGGGAGGAGGAGACCCTAAATCACAGACCCACCTAAAGTCAGGTGTTGTGTACCCAGAGCCCTGGGACGAGCCACACTGACACAATGCTTACAAAGAACACAGTGCGTCCTGCATATCCAATAGGTCAGGCGTCACGATTCATGCAAACACCTATGTTCCACTCTATGGATAATTGCTGGAAACTGCACCTAAGATACACAATGCATAACCCGACGCGTTTCTCTGGTCTTGCCAGTTCATCAGGGGTCAATGACACGAAAAAGCATACAGGACCAATGACGATAAATGTCTTGGTATTCAATATCTGAATGTCAGCCAGCAACCGCACACTGTATTGGCGATGGGCCAGTATGCCAAATCTACAGCGGGTGGTAACAGGCAGGAAGAGTTACACTTATCTTAAGGTATGGCCCTGCCTAATATACGGACATGCAACACAGCCACTACAGTGGTACCCGCCGATGGGTGGTCTCAGCCAATGTGTTGGCACTTTCGTTGTACCGAGTAGTGGCTGTGTACAACATGATCGCGTATATTGCGTCCTCTGCGGTAAGTAACTGCGGATTGGGGTTCACCACCTTAGCTATATTAGCTATATCTATATCAGGGTCCAGCAAAAGGGTTCCCCAATGTTTCATCAGGGTTCATTCTATCTCCTCCGCCCCCCTGTCATATGTGCCAATAAAGAGTATTAGATTTTTTCCACCACCAGGTCCCTTTGGATGCAATAAACCTTTCCGGTCAGAGGTTAGTGCTCTTTGATACGCCTTTCTCAGCACAATGTCCGGAAAGCCCTTTGCCAGGAACCTCTGGCGGAGATCCCCTGCCTGTTCCTTAAATTGCCGGATATTGGAGCAATTCCTCCTCATACGGAGGTATTGTCCCATGGGGATCCCTCGTTTGAGTGGCTCCGGATGGTAGCTCCCCCAATCAAGGAGGGAGTTAGTAGCCGTTGGTTTTCTAAATGTTTCCTTGCAAATTTCCCCCTCCGGTCCTCTGACAATATGAATATCCAGAAACGGCAGGGACTGTATAGATGTTTCGTGTTTGAACCGCAGGTTGAGGTTGTTACCATTGAGGGTCTCCACCAGTTGTGAGAAGGTGTTCACTGACCCCCGCCAGATAATGAAGATGTCGTCAATATATCTGGCCCACATCACCACTGGTACGGTGAGCGGGCTAGGGGGGTCAGTGAACACCACCTCCCTCTCCCACCAGCCCAGGAACAAATTAGCATACGATGGGGCACAAGGACTCCCCATCGCGGTGCCCCTGAGCTGGTGGTAGTAGGACCCATCAAAAAGAAAGAAGTTACATGTCAAGGTAAAATGCAGCAACTTCAAGATGAACGCATTGTGGTTGGCAAATTGGCAACCCTTAGTGATCAAGAACTGTTCTACAGCACCAAGGCCCAAATCATGTGGAATGGAGGAGTAGAATGCTTCCACATCTATAGATGCTAGAAGGCAGTCGTCTCCCAGCACTACTCCCTCCAATCTTGCTAGTAGGTCACTGGTGTCCCTCGTATAGGAGGGTAGTGCCTTGACAAAGGGGGCCAGTATATGGTCAACATAGATCTGATTTGGTTGAGACTGTCGGCCGTCCTTTAAGGGGGGACGTCCCTTTGTGGATTTTTGGTAATGAGTAGAAGGTTGCTACTGTAGGATACCGACACTCCAGGAATTCTAATTCCTCCTGGGATATGAGGCATTGATCTTTCGCCTCCTTTATTATTTGATAAAGTTGTGATTGATACTGTTTAGTCGGATTGTCCTTCAGTCTCTCATATGTTTCAGAATCGGACAACAGCCTCAAACACATCTCCTTGTGGGGTATTCAGGACCACAACATTGCCCCCCTTGTCAAAAGGCTTGATCGTCCGACCTTTATCTTTTTCAAGATTCATTAGTGCCAGATATTCCTCTCTGCTGCAGGTAAATTCTTTTCTCGGTACCGTCAGATGTTCCAAATCTGTGAGGACCTGATGCAAAAAGAACTCAGGTGGGATCACCCACTGGTGGCATCTTAGTGCTTTTGTTTTTTAACGATGTGAAGGGGCCTTTACCAAAGAAGACGCACGTCCTGTATGATTTCCTGTGAGATCCCTAGTTCCCTACTCTCCCGTTTATCAATCAAGGCGAAATGTTTGGACCAGCGGAGCTCCCTTACAAATAAGGAAGGACACAGGGACGGCAAAGGAGGTGTGCGGTGGTTAGGATAAGGGACCTAGAGCTAGGGTGTACAGTAGGGGCAGAGACCCAGCACCCCCCACCCCTCCCACCCTATCCACCACCCCTAGAGACTTACAAACCCATCTGGATTGGGGTAACAGTACCCTGCTCACCTACAATTGCACACGACAATTGATTCACTCATGGGCGTTTCACGTATCATTAAAAGTTATGTTTTAAAGGTAACCCACTACTGGTCAAAAAGGTGTCAAAACCAGTAGTGAAGCCTCCAGAGGTAATGGAAAGATCTGCTCTTGTTCTGTGATTTTGACCCGAACCTGATTTTGGTTCACAATAACTGATGGAAATAACTGACCAAATAAATGAAGTGTGAACTTGGCCTTAGCGGTGTATGTGTACCTGTACATACCGGACATAACACTAGAGGTTTCCTCCTCTATATGAGTCCTATGTAAGACCCAGCACTGTGCAAGCTCTGCGACCTCTGATAGACTCTGCTACATACACAGTACTCTGCACTATATATCTGCCTTATTTCATATTCTATACAAACACTATGAATACGGATGAGCGAATCGACTTCCAATGAAACATCCGAAGTCGATTCGCATAAAGCGAGCGCTCCGTACAGTATTAGAATGAATTGGCTCCGATGAGCTGAAGTTATTACTTTGGTACCTTGGAACCGAACCCGAGTTCGGGAAATTGTTATTTTACAGTATAAATCAATTTCTGATGTTATTATGCGAAGTCTCGTGAGACTTTGTGAAGTAATAACTTTGACTCCTCAGAGCCAATGCATTCTAATACTGTATGGCGCGCCTGCTTTTATGCGAATCGACTTCGGATGAAACATTCGCTCATCCCTAACTATGAACAGCGGGCACTTGGGGCGAGTATACATTCCAGTCTGTGATCATTGCCAGCTCTCGGTGATTTTAGTTGTACCAGCGTCACCGCTTTCTGATCAATAGTTTCTAATGATGACAGTGAATGTCTGGCAGAAGAGAAACTCCAGGAGGGCACAGAGCGTCACATGACATCACTGGACTAAACAAGAACACAGAGCGTCACATGACATCACTGGACTAAACAAGAACACAGAGCGTCACATGACATCACTGGACTAATCAAGAACACAGAGCGTCACATGACATCACTGGACTAATCAAGAACACAGAGCGTCACATGACATCACTGGACTAATCAAGAACACAGAGCGTCACATGACATCACTGGACTAATCAAGAACACAGAGCGTCACATGACATCACTGGACTAATCAAGAACACAGAGCGTCACATGACATCACTGGACAAATCAAGAACACAGAGTGTCACATGACATCACTGGACTAATCAAGATTACAGAGCGTCACATGACATCACTGGACTAATCAAGAACACAGAGCGTCACATGACATCACTGGACTAATCAAGAACACAGAGCGTCACATGACATCACTGGACTAATCAAGAACACAGAGCGTCACATGACATCACTGGACAAATCAAGAACACAGAGTGTCACATGACATCACTGGACTAATCAAGATTACAGAGTGTCACATGACATCACTGGACTAATCAAGATTACAGAGTGTCACATGACATCACTGGACTAATCAAGAATACAGAGTGTCACATGACATCACTGGACTAATCAAGAACACAGAGCGTCACATGACATCACTGGACTAATCAAGAATACAGAGTGTCACATGACATCACTGGACTAATCAAGAACACAGAGCGTCACATGACATCACTGGACTAATCAAGAACACAGAGCGTCACATGACATCACTGGACTAATCAAGAACACAGAGCGTCACATGACATCACTGGACTAATCAAGAACACAGAGCGTCACATGACATCACTGGACTAATCAAGAACACAGAGCGTCACATGACATCACTGGACTAATCAAGAACACAGAGCGTCACATGACATCACTGGACTGAACAAGAATACAGAGCGTCACATGACATCACTGGACTAATCAAGAACACAGAGTGATCATCACATCACTGGACTAATCAAGAACACAGAGCGTCACATGACATCACTGGACTAATCAAGAATACAGAGCGTCACATGACATCACTGGACTAATCAAGAATACAGAGTGTCACATGACATCACTGTACTAATCAAGAACACAGAGCGTCACATGACATCACTGGACTAATCAAGAACACAGAGCGTCACATGACATCACTGGACTAATCAAGAATACAGAGCGTCACATGACATCACTGGACTAATCAAGAACACAGAGCGTCACATGACATCACTGGACTAATCAAGAATACAGAGCGTCACATGACATCACTGGACTAATCAAGAACACAGAGCGTCACATGACATCACTGGACTAATCAAGAACACAGAGCGTCACATGACATCACTGGACTAATCAAGAACACAGAGCGTCACATGACATCACTGGACTAATCAAGAACACAGAGCGTCACATGACATCACTGGACTAATCAAGAACACAGGCGTCACATGACATCACTGGACTAATCAAGAACACAGAGCGTCACATGACATCACTGGACTAATCAAGAACACAGAGCGTCACATGACATCACTGGACTAATCAAGAACACAGAGCGTCACATGACATCACTGGACTAATCAAGAACACAGAGCGTCACATGACATTACTGGACTAATCAAGAACACAGAGCGTCACATGACATCACTGGACTAAACAAGAATACAGAGCGTCACATGACATCACTGGACTAAACAAAAGCACAGAGCGTCACATGACATCACTGGACTAATCAAGAACACAGAGCGTCACATGACATCACTGGACTAATCAAGAACACAGAGCGTCACATGACATCACTGGACTAATCAAGAATACAGAGTGTCACATGACATCACTGGACTAATCAAGAACACAGAGCGTCACATGACATCACTGGACTAATCAAGAACACAGAGCGTCACATGACATCACTGGACTAATCAAGAACACAGAGCGTCACATGACATCACTGGACTAATCAAGAACACAGAGCGTCACATGACATCACTGGACTAATCAAGAACACAGAGCGTCACATGACATCACTGGACTAATCAAGAACACAGAGCGTCACATGACATCACTGGACTAATCAAGAACACAGAGCGTCACATGACATCACTGGACTGAACAAGAATACAGAGCGTCACATGACATCACTGGACTAATCAAGAACACAGAGTGATCATCACATCACTGGACTAATCAAGAACACAGAGCGTCACATGACATCACTGGACTAATCAAGAATACAGAGCGTCACATGACATCACTGGACTAATCAAGAATACAGAGTGTCACATGACATCACTGTACTAATCAAGAACACAGAGCGTCACATGACATCACTGGACTAATCAAGAACACAGAGCGTCACATGACATCACTGGACTAATCAAGAACACAGAGCGTCACATGACATCACTGGACTAATCAAGAACACAGAGCGTCACATGACATCACTGGACTAATCAAGAACACAGAGCGTCACATGACATCACTGGACTAATCAAGAACACAGAGCGTCACATGACATCACTGGACTAATCAAGAACACAGAGCGTCACATGACATCACTGGACTAATCAAGAACACAGAGCGTCACATGACATCACTGGACTAATCAAGAACACAGAGCGTCACATGACATCACTGGACTAATCAAGAACACAGAGCGTCACATGACATTACTGGACTAATCAAGAACACAGAGCGTCACATGACATTACTGGACTAATCAAGAACACAGAGCGTCACATGACATCACTGGACTAAACAAGAATACAGAGCGTCACATGACATCACTGGACTAAACAAAAGCACAGAGCATCACATGACATCACTGGACTAATCAAGAACACAGAGCGTCACATGACATCACTGGACTAATCAAGAACACAGAGCGTCACATGACATCACTGGACTAATCAAGAACACAGAGCGTCACATGACATCACTGGACTAAACAAGAACACAGAGCGTCACATGACATCACTGGACTAATCAAGAACACAGAGCGTCACATGACATCACTGGACTAATCAAGAATACAGAGCGTCACATGACATCACTGGACTAATCAAGAACACAGAGCGTCACATGACATCACTGGACTAATCAAGAACACAGAGCGTCACATGATATCACTGGACTAAACAAGAACACAGAGCGTCACATGACATCACTGGACTAATCAAAAACACAGAGCGTCACATGATATCACTGGACTAATCAAGAACACAGAGCGTCACATGACATCACTGGACTAATCAAAAACACAGAGCATCACATGATATCACTGGACTAATCAAGAACACAGAGCGTCACATGACATCACTGGACTAATCAAGAACACAGAGCGTCACATGACATCACTGGACTAAACAAGAACACAGAGCGTCACATGACATCACTGGACTAAACAAGAATACAGAGCGTCACATGACATCACTGGACTAATCAAGAACACAGAGTGTCACATGACATCACTGGACTAATCAAGAACACAGAGCGTCACATGACATCACTGGACTAATCAAGAACACAGAGCGTCACATGACATCACTGGACTAATCAAGAACACAGAGCGTCACATGACATTACTGGACTAATCAAGAACACAGAGCGTCACATGACATCACTGGACTAAACAAGAATACAGAGCGTCACATGACATCACTGGACTAAACAAAAGCACAGAGCGTCACATGATATCACTGGACTAATCAAGAACACAGAGCGTCACATGACATCACTGGACTAATCAAGAACACAGAGCGTCACATGACATCACTGGACTAATCAAGAACACAGAGCGTCACATGACATCACTGGACTAATCAAAAACACAGAGCGTCACATGACATCACTGGACTAATCAAGAACACAGAGCGTCACATGACATCACTGGACTAATCAAGAACACAGAGCGTCACATGACATCACTGGACTAATCAAGAACACAGAGCGTCACATGACATCACTGGACTAATCAAGAACACAGAGCGTCACATGACATCACTGGACTAAACAAGAACACAGAGCGTCACATGACATCACTGGACTAAACAAGAATACAGAGCGTCACATGACATCACTGGACTAATCAAGAACACAGAGCGTCACATGACATCACTGGACTAAACAAGAATACAGAGCGTCACATGACATCACTGGACTAATCAAGAACACAGAGCGTCACATGACATCACTGGACTAATCAAGAACACAGAGCGTCACATGACATCACTGGACTAAACAAGAACACAGAGCGTCACATGACATCACTGGACTAAACAAGAATACAGAGCGTCACATGACATCACTGGACTAAACAAAAGCACAGAGCGTCACATGACATCACTGGACTAATCAAGAACACAGAGCGTCACATGACATCACTGGACTAATCAAGAACACAGAGCGTCACATGACATTACTGGACTAATCAAGAACACAGAGCGTCACATGACATCACTGGACTAAACAAGAATACAGAGCGTCACATGACATCACTGGACTAAACAAAAGCACAGAGCGTCACATGACATCTCTGGACTAATCAAGAACACAGAGCGTCACATGACATCACTGGACTAATCAAGAACACAAAGCGTCTGCTCTTCTCCCAAAGAAATGTCACATTACATCACTGGACTAAAGAAGGGCGTAGAGCATCACATGACATCACTGGACAGTGAAGTCACATGGTTTCCGTATAGATGAAATATCGCTGCTGTATGTAATTGAACAGTGGTGTCATTATTGTTGAGACATCACTGGTATAAATAATGAAACAGTGAAATCACATGGTATAATAATGGATGAATCATCACTGCTGCTGTAAGTAACTGAACAGTGAAGATACAGTACATGGTGTCATTATGGATGAATCATCACTGCTGCTGTAAGTAACTGAACAGTGAAATCACATGGTGTCATAATGGATGAATCATCACTGCTGCTGTAAGTAACTGAACAGTGAAGTTACAGTAAATGGTGTCATTATGGATGAATCATCACTGCTGCTGGAAGTAACTGAACAGTGAAGATACAGTACATGGTGTCATTATGGATAAATCATGCTTGCTGTCCTGTACTGGACAATTAAGTCACAGTATTATTATTGAAGAAACACCACTGCTGCTGTAAGTAACCGGACAGTAAAATCACTGTGTATCAATATGGATGAAGCATCACTGCTGCTGTAAGTAACTGGACAATGACATGACATGCTCTCATTATTGATTATTACTGCTGTTGTAAGTGGTCAGTGAGGTCACAGAGTGTCATTACAGATGAGACCTCACTGCTATAAGTAATGGAACAGGGAAGTCACATGGAATCATTATAGATGAACTGTCACTGCTGCTGTAAGTAACTTGACAGCGAAATCTTATTCTGTCTGTGCCGATTAAATTTCACTGTTAATATAAGTAACTGTAGCAGTGAAGTCACCCAGTGTCATTGCTGACAAAACATCACTGCTGCTGTAAGTAAATGGACAGGAAAGTTACAGCTTATCAGTACAGATGAACCATCACTGCAGCTGTAAGTAACTAAACTATGAATTAACATGGTGTCATTATGGATGAGTCATCACTGCTGCTGTAAGTAACTGGACAGTGAAGTCACCTAGTGTCATTACTGACAAAACATCACTGCTGCTGTAAGTAAATGGACAGGGAAGTTACAGTGTATCAGTATAGATGAACCATCACTGCAGCTGTAAGTAACTAAACTATGAATTAACATGGTGTCATTATGAATGAGTCATCACTGCTGCTGTAAGTAACTGGACAGTGAAGTCACCTAGTGTCATTACTGACAAAACATCACTGCTGCTGTAAGTAAATGGACAGTGAAGTCACCTAGTGTCATTACTGACAAAACATCACTGCTGCTGTAAGTAAATGGACAGGTAAGTTACAGTGTATCAATATAGATGAACCATCACTGCAGCTGTAAGTAACTAAACTATGAAGTCACATGGTGTCATTATGGATGAGTCATCACTGCTGCTGTAAGTAACTGGACAGTGAAGTCACCTAGTGTCATTACTGACAAAACATCACTGCTGCTGTAAGTAACTGGACAGTGAAGTCACAGTAGCCCAGGATAATAGTTATTATTACCTGGGGACTGAATAAAATTCAAAATGTGAAAAAGTGCAAGAAAGTGTGTAAATGTAAGTGGTTGTGTCATCAGGGTACAGTCTGTGGCAGCTTTTACATGTATACTGTGCACAGGGGTAGTCACAGGGGGGCCCTGGTGCATGATGGGGTCCAGCAGTCAATACGTGGCCCAGCTGATGGGGCTCTGGTATAAACCATGCTCTGGGGCCCAGGAGCTTTATGCTGCCTGTTTTGCCACCTGGCACAATTCCTTCATGTTCCTCGGCAGATTGTCACTTGTGTATAGAAGCGTGAGATGCGCTGCCTCTAACATTCCCGCCGACCCTGTGCTTCCAGGTGTAAACAGAATAACGCCCCGGAGTGCAGGTACTGTGCGGTTTTACTCTCCGGAAATCAGAAATATAAAGATCTGACTTCATTCTATGATTTCCTCAGAAACATCTTTGCTCTTGTCTGCAAAACGGCCTGCAATATCCTGTGTGACCAGCAGAGGGCAGCTTCTAAGACTGACTGTGGATATGTAAGCTGTCAGTGTCACAGTACATCACTTGCGCTTACTGCAAGGCTTGGGGGGGGGGCGGAGCATGACAATGGTGTTCACTGACTCCTGGTGGCATGCTCCGCCCCCTTCGGTGCTGCACTAGACATAACAGTATACACTTTTGCCCAGAGTGCCCCTTTAAGTCCCAATATTCCTCTCTCATTTTCTGCTAGGTTGTACTTCTGGCACACCATCATCCCCCCATCCCCAAAAGTCCACTTAACTTGAGGCCGCCATTTTGGAGACCTACCTCACTGCCGTGCTAGTCCCCTTGTGATAGTCACAGGTTTACACAGAATACACCGCCAACCGTCGGTATATAGAGACCCTGGGAGGGTACTGGTTTGTTGTAAGCCACCCCTGTAGAGACCCCCATAATAAGGACAGCCCGTCCTGTACGCCCCTCCGACACGCCGCCGCTGATTGTGTATGAGATTTCCTGCTGGTTAAAGGTTAATAACTGTGAATAAGAGGAGGCGATGAAATGAAAATCATAAAATGGCGCCGGAAGAAAATCCTCGCCACGGACGGCTGGGCAGCAGAGACGCAGTCCCCCCTCACACCTCCTGTGCCTCGCTAATAGCTCTCCGCTCTGCGGTGCATCAGTGATCGCCCCCCACCCTCCGCCTGTCTACAGTGATCTTCAGCCGGAGATGCTCTCTTTAACCCTTCACAGTCAGGTGCCCCCCGATCGCCCCCGCGCAGCGTATAACCTTGCTCCTGATAATGCGCTCACAACCTTCTCTTTGCAGCACTGCAGGAATGACAGCCATCCACAGCACGGGGAAGTCCACTGGCTCCGAGCCAGCACCTCAGCTACTGCGGCGGCATCATCTGCGCCATCACCGGAGAGGGGGCCCCGGGGCCCCAAGACAATCAGCTCATCCTCCCCTTTAAATGACCTTATTACATTATTATTACTATGTATGGAGGACGAAGGACACCAAGAAAGGAGCACAAATTGGGGGAGGGGGGGATCCCACTGCGGGAAGGACTCGCTAATAATATGGGGGGGGGTGTAAGAAGATGCCGAGGCTCAGCATACATCCGACGGCCGTACAGACCCCGAACAGAGCAGCTATATCAGGAAATGGCTGATGACAGGGGACAATAGACCGCCTTCAGAAGAAAGGCTGACCGCAGTCTTCACTTCCGGACATGTCCTCCTTACTAGATGTTTGCGTTATTATTGTAAAGTGGAAGAAACGTCAGCAACTCAGCCACGAAGTGAAGACCACGTAAAAGAGCGGAGTGCTGAGGAGCAACCTACACTCTGCTGACTCCATGACGGCAGAGTCCAGACCTCCTCTGCCATTTACAAAAGCACAAGAACTGAGCCTGCCGGCCGTCCATCACCGAGCACAATGCCAGGCGTGGGATGGGGCGGTGTAAAGACGTACCGTCATACACCACCTCCATCATAGAATATAACACGTCATACAGTGCCTTCATCATAGTATATAACACATCATACACCGCCTCCATCATAGAATATAACACATCATACACCACCTCCATCATAGTATATAACACATCATACATTGCCTTCATCATAGAATATAACACATCATACACCACCTCCATCATAGTATATAACACGTCATACACCACCTCCATCATAGTATATAACACATCATACACCGCCTACATCATAGTATATAACACATCATACACCGCCTTCATCACAGTATATAACACATCATACACCGCCTACATCATAGTATATAACACGTCATACACCGCCTTCATCATAGTATATAACACATCATACACCACCTCCATCATAGTATATAACACGTCATACAC